>CM042324.1:34534356-34821856 GCA_023566125.1 Zingel zingel
TGGTGTTTCACCCAGTTTACTCGATAAAAATTCTGGTTGTCACACTAAAAGAGATGCAACATGGGGCGTTAGAGCAAGTAATTATAACTTTAATTTCGAGAACTTGTTAAAGCTACATTATAGTGCGTAGTTTCTGTCTACCCCATGAGGAATTCTAAGTAATGACAACAAAACTGTCGGTGTGTCCACATGATACAAGCCTTCCATGATCGCCTTTTGGGTATTGGGTATGAGATTTACGCATCACCAATATGCTGATTTCATGACTTTCTGGAGGAGGTTTTGACCGCCTGCTTTCAGCACTGATCCTACCTGCTCTCACCAACATCCCCTACACAAAATGAAATAAATTAATTCCTGACTTATTAGTCTTATTAGTGCCATGACTGGAGTTATGCTTTACTAAAAGTAAATTAGACTAGAGGCTTTGTATTGATCTGTATGGAGGAAATATTTATTCATAATTCAAATTGAAAGTCCGAAGAGAAAACGAAGCAAGATCAAATTAAAAATATTATTATTTTACTACTCTGCTAGGAAAAATCATGCCATAATTACATTTAAAAAAAGAAAAAGGAAACTGAAAAAGCAAAGTTGAAATGTAAAATGATAATTTGAAAATGTAAAGTTCAATGTAAAAAGTCAAATTTAAAATGCAAAGCTTAAATATAAATGCTTAAACTGAAATCTTTTATTGAATGACAGAAACATCAAATATGAAACTCAAAATGTGAAATGGAAAAGCTTAAATAGAAATACTTAAATTAAAATCTCAAATAGAAAAAAATAATTTTCAATTTGAAGTTTTATCTTTTGAATTTTACATTTGGTAATTGCCTTTTGACATTTTAAGATTCACCATTGCTATTTCTATTTAACATTAAGGCTTTTCATTTTGAAGTGACACTTGTCAATTCAAATGAGGAGGCGTGGCCTAACGGCTGGTGGGAGGGTTGAGAGACTTCCAGCGGAGACAGCGGAGTCTCCGAACTTCATTGGCCGGCCGCAACTAGCTGGCTTGTCACGTTAGACTGGAGGGTCTCAAGTCCGACAGTTTTCGTCCGTTATTTCATCACTAAATTCACTTCTGAGACTTTTTTTATGCAATAAATCAACTATGTAGAGTTTGAAAATTAGAAAAGAATAGAATGCCTTTATTGTCATTGCATCATTAAAAACGTACAATGAATTTCAGGGTGCTTCTCCTGTAGGTGCCGCTAGTTAAACCAAAGAAAGCAACACATTCTCTCCTCACCTTCATCTGTACATTTCACATGATGAAAATAAATAAATAGATAAATGAAGTAGTTAAAAATTGAATTGAAAAATTGCACTTTAAGAATATTGCACACTGGTTTGAAAACACTCAGCTTTTGAGTGTTTGTCCGTTTAGAGTAGTTTACATCTTTAGGTTAAGTTACACCCAGTATTGTAGGAAACACTGCAGCTGTGCAGCTGTACACAAGGAATTGCGTGGCTGTAAGTCTTGTGTATTCCTGGGCCTTTAAAGTGCCTCTGAACTTTCATCCAGTAAATGTTGGCACTTACACATATCTCTTTGAAATGCTTTTTTCCCCCTTCTCCTTTTATAGGTTTCCCTCCCGCTGTGATCGACGCAGGGAAGGGTATGAGCACTGAAAGCAGGCGGGCCTGGATCGAAGAGAAGAGTCTCATTCTCAAACAGACTTACTGGTAACCCAAGCCTAAACCACCTTTCACTTCATAGTCTCTCCTCTGCGCCATCCCCCTCAAGCCCCATCCCTCATTCTGCCTCCTAATTCTCCTCACTTCCATTTTGGATGATATTGATTTTTTTCTTCTTTTTTTCTTTCCAAACGGCACGCTTCGTCTCCCACTCAATCCCCACGCTCTCCCATCCAGCGAGATGCCCAATTATGACGTCATCGTCCCCGTTCTGCTAAAAGAAGGCATAGACGAGCTACCCAATCACTGCAAGCTCACTCCAGGTAAGCGACCAATCAGGAGGAAGAAAGGCTATGAGACCAAAACGGTGACTGGTGTGTTTTTATTGATCCGTTTAGTGGAGTTGAGTGAGTTATTTTAGTTGAGTCATTTATCACAGAACGATAAAAGACAACACTAAACTAAGGATTAGCTCCTAATTACACTGTTGTCAAGCAATTTGTGATAAGGAGCCTTGGCACCAAGGTAGGAAATGAATACCACCATCTGAACACTAAATTGGGAAACTAAACTGGCCGTTGTTGGTCAGCGAGGCACGTCTAGCATCTATTCTGGCACAGAAACAATCGTTATTCAGAGGGCTGGTCTGTTCTAAAATGCGAGATGGTTGTTAAAGGAGCTGGTGAATTTTTTCGACTGGCCAGTTTGAACAAAACGTTAACTGTCCTGTCATATCTGGTGCTGTAAGCTCCAATCAAAGGCATTTGGTTTGATGTATTTCATTATATCACTCCTCTGCTGCTTTTGAAGCTTAATTTAGCTGTGCAGCCCAAAGGGATGTGAGTCAGAGAACTTTTATATTAGGACCAAATGAGTATGAAAACAAACAAATTTTAACTGTGGTTTTGTCACAGAAACAGTTGTGGGTGTGATGCTGATGTGGGAATGTGTCATTGACGCACATTTCACAGCTTCCATTTTTTTTTTTTTGTTGTTGCAAAAACTGATCCTAGATCTGCCTCGCTCTCATAACCTGGAGGCCTGTTGGAGAGAGCCCCGCCCCTCCTCCTCTCCACAAAGTGGCCAATGAAGAAAACTTCTTCCGGGCACATTAGTTTCACAACTATTTAGAATTCATGAAAAATGCATGACTATATTTTTATATTCTATATTTTATTCCGCAGTTTATTTTCTCAAATTCTCACATCACCTTTCTTCTCCCAGGTGTGCCGTTGAGACCCATGTTGGCCCACCCCACCAAGGGTGTCGGTGAGGTGATGAAGAGGTTTGACGAGGCGGCGTTCACCTGCGAGTACAAATACGATGGAGAGCGAGCACAGGTTTGTGCGCACGTCGGTGGCCAAAGTGACAAAGTGCAACTGTTTGTTTTCTTTGTGTTTGGCACCGAACATATGCCTGCTGAATTTTGTATGCATAAACCTTTGGGCTGTGTTCTTTGAGTATGAGGTATTGCTCGTGTGTGTGTGTGTGTGTGTGTGTGTGTGTGTGTGTGTGTGTGTGTGTGTGTGTGTGTGTGTGTGTGTGCGCTCCTGTGCCTATTCTTTTAAGATAAACAGTAGTGCTGCTTTTGCCCTGGGCCTGTAGGCAGAGAAAGCTACTTCTGCCATCGTGGACCAGAGAGAGGGGGGGGGGGGGGGAGGCGATGTGGAGAGGTGAGGAAAGAGGCTAGAGAGAGTGAAGGCGTGACTTGTAAAAAAGGAACACGAACACAGAACGGGAGACAGCAATGGGGGTGAGGAAAATTTCGAGAGAGAGACCTAAAGAGACACACAGCAAGGGAGAGATTGTAATGTAAACCCCTTCAGCTGTATTGTTAATTTTGTACAGTCATGCCAATAAAGTGCCTTTGAACTGAGTTGAATTGAGAAGAAGAGAAATGAGCAGAGAGAGAAACAGAGAGGATGGACACAGAGTGAGCGAAACAGATGACGTCCTCTTTTTTTTCTCTCTCTAATTCAATTTGCTTTATTGGCATGAGCAAAGTTGTTGCCAAAGCAGTTTACAGAAAATTCATATATAGTACATATCACATATTAAATACATACAGTAGGTTGAAACATAGATTCCATACTGTACTGATCACTATATAACACTCTCTCTCTCTCTCTCTCTCTCTCTCTCTCTCTCTCTCTCTCTCGCTCTCTCGCTCTCTCGCTCTCTCTCTCTCTCTCTCTCTCTGTCTCTCTCGCTCTCTCTGGTCCCACTGCAGTGAACATTACCTCAAACAGCCAGCAGAGGGACTCTTGATACACCACTTAGTTAAGTGTGTGTGTGTGTGTGTGTGTGTGTGTGTGTGTGTGTGTGTGTGTGTGTGTGTGTGTGTGGGGCATTTGATGAATCAAAAATAACTATGTATTCATGGTAGTGTGTGTCCCTGCTAATGAGTCAAGTTCGTGATTGTTGGTGTATTTCTTCCTATTGTATGACTCGATTTATCAGAGACAGTGCTCATTGATCAAAGGAAAAATTAGAAGTTATTTGTTGTGCCTGGCCAAGTGTTGAATAATGCACACTAAAATTGAATGAAACAACGTATCTTGTGAAGTTAATGTATCTAAAGTAGAAACATGATAACAAACATGCACACGACAGTGCAGTACAATTAGACCGGTGTAAATCACGTGGTAGTTGGCTACAGTTTACATTAAGAAAGGACAAATTATTAAAAAAGAAAGAAAATAACCTGCTAGGAAAGGAATAGCAGAGGACAACGGGACAAGTCTGACCACAAGATGGCCACAACTAGCGCCATATGGTTTGAGACAAAGCTTGAACTGGCCAGTGAAAGAACCGTAAGGATTGACGTCTTTAATGACGTCAATTATTATTAATATTTATTATTATTATATTATTACTTTTGTATTCTTTATTTTTTAAATTCAATTCAAAGGGGGCTTCATTGGCATGAAAGTTTCAATAACAATGTTGCCAAAGCATCATAATACAATTTGTCCACATATTCAGAACACAATAAACAATAATATGAACATTAACACAATGTAAATTTTATTTATTGTATTGTGCTTTCCCCCCGACAGATTCACATCCTGGAGAGTGGCGAGGTACGCGTATTCAGCCGCAACCAGGAAGACAACACCAGCAAATACCCCGATATCATCTCTCGCATTCCCAAGGTAAAACCCTTTAACGCGCTTAGCGCTGCTGCTCGGCCCCGCAGGAAAGAGGACACTCGATCTGAGCTTTGATTGTCAGATGAGGGCTTTTACAGCGCTGCACACATTTACCTTTCTTTCTTTCATTTTGCCTATATTTCTCAACCTGTCATGGCATCTGTCTGGTTTCCGTGTGCCCGCTTTTCTGTCTCAGTTTGAAACCACTCAAATTGTATTTGTTCCTTTGCCTGTCCATACCCTTACTTGTAGGGATGCACGATATTGGGGAAAAACTGACATTGACATTGTTTTTCCTGCAATATATATTGCGATGTGAAAAAAGATTACATAAATAGCTCTATTTGGAAATGATAAATCATTCTCGACTACGGGGTGATTTTGCCGAAAAATGAAAAAATAAGTTTTCTCATTTGAACCATTCTTTGTTGAACGGTAATGCTTTACAAACACCAAAGCAAGTAAGCGCTGTGACTACTCTTCTGAAGTGATTTTGGAGAGGGAAATTAGGTAGTTAAATACACTGGTTGACTCACATGACACCATTGTATTCATATAATACTATCAATCCAGGCTAACGTCAATGATGATAATAATGCATGCATGTTGCTTCCTCTAAATTTCAGGTTGTGGTCGACTAGCGGGGCCTAGCCTTGTTTGTTTGATAAATTGATCAACATTGATTGTGATTGGTGGTTGGCTGTGCATACAGAGCCTGCATGTCACGCACAAGCAACAAACGCAAGAACAATTAAATCAGTGTAAATTACGTTCTATCAGACGCAGACTTCTGTTGTAGATTGGTGTTACGTTTCCAGCTTTGCTGCTCCGAACCCTAACGTTAGTTGGGCAAGACCCCTCCACTGCACTGCGGAGGAGGAAGGTCTGGTTAGTCCACACTGCATTCTGGGATGGGAGAAAAACGTGTTCTGGTTTATGGGCATTTCTTCTTGGGTGGCGGTAAGCGGCGGACGGAGCAAAGGTGTCTGCAAAATTTAACTTGTTTTGGTGGATCATGTGTACGTTCAAAGGTTGTTTTAGTCGTGCAACAGAAAAAAACAGATTGAACAGAGAGTCTAGCTAGCTGTCTGGATTTACCCTGCAGAGATCTGAGGAGCAGTTAACCATAGTCCTCATAAATCCACTAGAGTTTAGAATGCCAACACAAAGAAAGCGGAAGGTAATGGACATCTGGCCGAAAAGAGAGACATCTGTCGGAATTTCCAGCGGCACTGGAGCAATCCCGGAAGTGGACTACCGTCAGACTAATATTACGTCACATACACTCGCTCATCCTGCGATGTGACTATTGCACATGCCCACATCGCGAGGTAGACGATGAAACAAAATATCGCGCAACCTTACTTCCTTGTCCTCATGTCCCCCTCCACTCATCAAGAGCTGCCACTGGCCCTTACATTTCTTTTTTCTTTTCTTTTTTTAATTCGGAGAGAGGTGTCTACTTTGGATGGAAATTTGAAACCAGCTTGTCAGGAAACTTCATCTCTGTAGTAGATGACTGGAACACTTGTCGTTTAAATGCAGCTGTGGGTAGGCTTGCCAAATTAGCGAGCTTGTGCTTGCGTGGGGAGAGAGGAAGAGCTCACCGGCACCGGCGGTTATCTGAGCTCGCTCACTACTTTGGCTGCCTGCTCTCTCCTATCTTATTCACTGTTACAGTTTGTGTCAAGGCTGACATGAGTTGTCACAGGTGAGACTTTAAAATAGTGTGGGAATGAGGTGCCTGGTGACTTCATTTCCACATTTTCAAAATTGGTTAAGACGAGAAAGAGAAGCATAATGTTGCAAGATGGGATGCTGCAACTGCAGGTTGTAGCAAAGCGACCGACGTGCAACTGTCACAACAAATGTCACGAGTGCCAAAACGTCTGATTTTCAGCAGCCAGCCTCCCTCTTATCCACAGCCACTACTGTATATACTGTACACATGCGGCTGGCGTTGATTTGACTGGATCTGAACGTATATGTATAGCGCTAATGGTATCTCCGTTTGCAGAGTCAGGCTGTACCGGAAATAAATTTACTGTTTATCAGACCCCAGGTGAGACAAGAAGCTAACGTTAGCGAATGCTGCGGCCCCTCTGCCTCTGACTTCCTGCTGCAGGAGACGCTGTATTTCTCTGACATGCTGTATTATCGTTACTGTTTTAAAACCGTTTTCCAGGTTAGTGGGGGTGCATACCGCTCAAAACCAACATGAAAAATGTAGCTAGTAATGTTCACTCAGCGTTTTTGTTTTGTTGTTAAACTGAACAAGCGAGTGACGTTAAATCACCGGTTTCAGGTAATGGTACCCTACGGTACCGTCTATTTGCTGGATGGTTTCAAGTTAACCGTCGGTAGATAACATTAGCAGATAAGCCTGTTGACAGCGACGTTATTGTTCATATTTTGGCACAATGTTTCTGACCGTAGTAGTGGTCATAGTGACTGCAAGTGAGACTCTGTCTCGCTCTGCCTTGGTCTTGACTCTGTCTCGCCCTGCCTTGGTCTTGACTCTGTCTCGCCCTGCCTTGGTCTTGACTTGGTCTGGCCCTGCCTTGGTCTTGACTTGGTCTTGACTTGGTCTGGCCCTGCCTTGGTCTTGACTTGGTCTGGCCCTGCCTTGGTCTTGACTTGGTCTGGCCCTGCCTTGGTCTTGACTCGGTCTGGCCCTGCCTTGGTCTTGACTCGGTCTGGCCCTGCCTTGGTCTTGACTCAGTCTCAACCCCTCAAAGTCTTGGTTTTGACTCTGTCTCGCCTTGTCTTGGTCTTGACTCGGTCTCGCCCTGCCTTGGTCTTGACTCGGTCTCGTCCTGCCTTGGTCTTGACTCGGTGGGTCTCGCCCTGCCTTGGTCTTGACTCAGTCTCACCCTGCCTTGGTCTTGGTCTTGACTTGGTCTGGCCCTGCCTTGGTCTTGACTCGGTCTCGCCCTGCCTTGGTCTTGGTCTTGACTTGGTCTGGCCCTGCCTTGGTCTTGACTCAGTCTCAACCCCTCAAAGTCTTGGTTTTGACTCAGTCTGGCCCTGCCTTGGTCTTGGTCTTGACTTGGTCTGGCCCTGCCTTGGTCTTGGTCTTGACTCAGTCTCAACCCCTCAAAGTCTTGGTCTTGGCTCAGTCTCGCCCTGCCTTGGTCTTGTCTTGGTCTTGACTCGGTCTCGCCCTGCCTTGGTCTTGACTTGGTCTCGCCCTGCCTTGGTCTTGATCTTGACTCGGTCTCGACCTGCCTTGGTCTTGACTCGGTCTGGCCCTGCCTTGGTCTTGACTCAGTCTCGAGCCCTCAAAGTCTTGGTCTTGACTCGGTCTCGCCCTGCCTTGGTCTTGGTCTTGACTTGGTCTGGCCCTGCCTTGGTCTTGACTCAGTCTCAACCCCTCAAAGTCTTGGTTTTGACTCAGTCTGGCCCTGCCTTGGTCTTGGTCTTGACTCGGTCTGGCCCTGCCTTGGTCTTGGTCTTGACTCGGTCTGGCCCTGCCTTGGTCTTGGTCTTGACTCAGTCTCAACCCCTCAAAGTCTTGGTCTTGACTTGGTCTGGCCCTGCCTTGGTCTTGACTTGGTCTGGCCCTGCCTTGGTCTTGGTCTTGGCTCAGTCTCGCCCTGCCTTGGTCTTGACTCGGTCTCGCCCTGCCTTGGTCTTGACTCGGTCTCGCCCTGCCTTGGTCTTGACTCGGTCTCGCCCTGCCTTGGTCTTGACTCAGTCTCGCCCTGCCTTGGTCTTGACTCGGTCTCGCCCTGCCTTGGTCTTGTCTTGGTCTTGACTCGGTCTCGCCCTGCCTTGGTCTTGGCTCGGTCTCGCCCTGCCTTGGTCTTGTCTTGGTCTTGACTCGGTCTCGCCCTGCCTTGGTCTTGACTCGGTCTCGCCCTGCCTTGGTCTTGACTCGGTCTCGCCCTGCCTTGGTCTTGACTCGGTCTCGCCCTGCCTTGGTCTTGACTCGGTCTCGCCCTGCCTTGGTCTTGACTCGGTCTCGCCCTGCCTTGGTCTTGACTCGGTCTCGCCCTGCCTTGGTCTTGACTCGGTCTCGCCCTGCCTTGGTCTTGACTCGGTCTCGCCCTGCCTTGGTCTTGACTCGGTCTCGCCCTGCCTTGGTCTTGGTCTTGACTCGGTCTCGCCCTGCCTTGGTCTTGACTCGGTCTCGCCCTGCCTTGGTCTTGACTCGGTCAATGGATGCAATGGATTTTTCATCAAGTTGGCTTTGTTAGCAGTGCCATAGTTTGGTGGGGAAAAGCTTTTGTGTACCTTGCCGTGCTGTCCTGAGGAAATCCAATAGCGCTGTGCCAGCAGGACTTGAATGCATGTGGTTGCTCATGGCTCAGCTCGATGCCCAACCTCCCCCTACTATCGAGAAACGGCATTAGGCCTAACAGCAAACTAAAAGTTTACTTTTCAGTGCTACCCGCCCCATCTTTTCATTTCTATCCGTCGTACTGTTTCTCATCAGTTCACATAACATCTGCCCTCTTAAGTTTCTCTCACACTGACTTTCATTTTGCCTCTTTTTTTTTTTTTGTGCTCCTTTTCTTTTCAGAACTTTAAAAGCTACATGGCTCTTTGTCTCTCCCTCTCAACTTATTGCTCTGTGTCCACCTGTCTCTCCGTCTAATCACCTCTCTCTCCTTTCTTCTTCATTACTTTTTGATGATACCTATTCGTTCTCACAGTACTCGCTGCTCTCTTTTCACCTCTCCTCACTTTTGTCTTACTCATTCTTATCTCTCTCTCTCTCTCTCTCTCTCTCTCTCTCTCTCTCTCTTCCTCTCATCCTTTTTTGACACTTTGATTCAGCCTGTCTGCAATTTTTTACCTTCTTGGTCCGTCTCTTATACCCTTATCCTCTCACCACTCCTCTCTCTCTCTCTCTCCCTCCACACTCCTTACATATCCGCTCTCGCTCTTTTTCACTTTCTACCTGTCGATGCTCCTGAGAGCCGTCTTCTCTCACCTTTTTTGTTTTTGCTCTCACTGCCTCATTTTCCCCCATCTCCAAATTTTGAAACCTTTTTGTCTTTCACACTCTTTTTCCACACATTCCCCTCCATTTTTAAAACTTTTTTTTTTTTGCAGTCTGTTCGTTTCTGCTCCTCACCATTCATCTTATTCTCTCTGCACTCCCTTATCTGTCTAAGCCTAACTGTGAGGTTTTGGATTTAAAAAAAAAACAACAGTTAAACAGAGTGAAAGGTTTTGGTGCTTGTGCTTCATATGCATGCTACGAGAGCAACACAGCATTTAGAATTGCAGCATTTCTTTAATTCTGTGCTTAAAACTTTTTCCCTGTTTGTTTAATGTGTGAGCCTTATGCCATTTATTTTGGAATAGCTCATGTCTGTTGTTTTTAAATGAAGCTTTCATCAAGGAAATCCATTGGTAATCGTAAATGTGGCAGACAATGGATTAAAGAAATGGCTTGAATTTAAAATTTGCATCCTCAGTCCTGGCATTATGTTGTCATGGGTGCATCTGTGTGTGTGCGTGTCTGTGTGTGTCGACGCGTTCCCATAAACACAGTACATGAACTATGCCTGAGTGACACTAACACACATTCCCTGCATATAGGAGATGCTCTGATGAGATTTTATAGCACCTTGCTGCATTATTTTGCATATTAATGAGGGAAAACTAATTTTCCCAGGGAGATACCACAGTGCCCTAATGCTTCTAATTATGAATTCATATTAATGCATTACCCATATTAATACAAATACATACATTAATGTGTTACTTCCCCTAATGGCCGTACCAATATAACTGGTTCTGTTTGATATATTTGACTGTTTCCAAACAACCTGTTATCTCTTAATAACCCAGATATCACTGGCTTAGCGCTCTCTGTCTGATGAATGCGTTGACTTCCAAAGCAATTGGCAACAAATGGGAGGGCAGCTGGCAGTCCTGAAACAGCCTCAACATGCCTAAAATGGATTTTTTTGTATTCATGCCTTTTTTAAAAGCCCCAAGTTTGGACTTGTACTGAAAGTACATCTCCAAGTTGGTTGTGTTTACTTCAGTGCAACTTCCTGACACTCATCTGATTGCTGGAGCAGATGTTGCTTATATGCAGATTGGCAAAAATGTCATCTGTCTTTTCTTTTTTTATCACGAAAAGCCCTCCCTACCTCTCTACTGAATATATTCTCTTGTCTCGTTATTCATTTCTAATTCCCTTTTGCTGTATCTTCATTATTTTCTTTAACAGGTGAAGAAGGACTCTGTGGTGTCGTGCGTCCTGGACTCTGAGGCGGTGGCCTGGGATCGGGAGAAGAAACAGATCCAGCCCTTCCAGGTCCTCACCACTCGCAAGAGAAAGGTACGGACTGAGAGGAGCAGAATAAGACGGGAGGAGGATGAAGGAAATGCTCGGGTGGTTTTAAAAAGGGGGAAGAAAAGAGAGAAGGAAAAAAAGAAAGTAAAAAGGTTGATGAGAGAAAACAAGACGGAGATAAAGACGAGAAGGTAGGGGGAGAGGGAGATAATGGAGTGAAATGATGAGAGAGAGAGAGAGATGTTTTTTTTTCAGTTTAGATCAGAATAGCGGCCTCTTCCCGCCACACCAACATTACACACACACTAGAGTGAAAGCGCTCCTTTTTTGCCTTGTCTTTTTGCCTGTGTGATGACCTCCTTGAAAATTAGGAAAGGGATACGTAGAGTGCCAATATGGAGAACATGATGATGAAAATGATTATCCTGATGATGTTTTTCGCTAGATGCCGTTACTGCCACTACAGAATCCTGATTATTTGTGATGACGGTTTGATGCACAAACTGATTGTACTGCCCTTCTGGCATTTCGTAACATCGTTTTTACGACCAAGAGCATTCTTGCTGAAATTAAGTATTTCAGATGAGGAGATGAAACCCGATATGGATTAATTAAACCTCATTAGGCGGGGAAAGTAATGAGGGAGGGAATAGGAGAAGAGGGATAAATTAGGAGAGAAGTCTTTCAGGTTTGAAGACTGTGGAGGTTTTACTGACACTGGCATTTCATTTTGTATTCCTGATCACAGCCCTTTACCACTCATCACTGGTCAAAGAGGCTTCGTAACATCAAATACTAAAAGGGTTTTCTTAAAGAAGAACGATAAAAGCCGTTTGTTGAGCCTAATTATAACAGAAGTGTTTTAGTGAGATTTGCGCATCATAAGTTTAAACATTTTGCTCTACAAAAACTATTTCTTACACAATGATTAGTTCAGGTGTAACTGTCGGGTTCGACAGGATTCAGGTTCGATAACTGGATTCCATTTTGGATTTCGAACCCCATCTCCAGTTATGTAGTCTAGTATTGCCAGACCTTTTGTCTGGCAATACAGTTTTCCTCATTGACATTGACAAAAAAAAAATTACAAGGACCGAAAATTCTATTTGTCTCTGTTCAGAATGACCGGTGGAAATAATTCCCTCTGCACAATTAATAGGATACAGTGATTTTCATATTATATTAAAACAATCAATCAATGCCTTTCAATTGTTTTTAAGCCCAATAAACACGGACAAATATTTGACTGGAATTTTTCCCATTTGACTGGTAAAATGAAACCTTACAGGTCACATGACCGGCACCAATTTTTTTTCTAGCGAAACACTGGTCTGGCTAAACCACCTATCTATCCTGGGATAGGTGGAAAAAACATGCTATGGCTTGTTTGTATTTCTCTAAACCAATGGACCTAAACCAAAAGCACAGCTGAAATTGATAACCTTAACGATGGCTCAATTCCATCAAGTGTCCCAGTAAGATATTTCAGTGAGTCAGCATGCACAATACCAGGGCCTCTCCTAAGAGGAATGCAGCCATCATTAATGGTTTTGAATACACCTGTGCTTTTCCTACTATGACATGTCAACATGTCTGCCGTGAAAAAGATCTATCACAACCACCCTGGGCAGTACCGATAGCGGTATGGTTGGGCCACGCTTTGTCCCAGCAATGTACATCTGTTGAGCAACACTACTAGTTATGCTACAGCGACCTCCTATTTGAGTGTTTCCTAGCAATTAGTCTATATCCACGACGTTCCACTTCCGGGATTGCTCCGTTGCCGTTGGAAATTCCGCCTGATTTCAGAGCACGTTTTTCTCCCATCTTGGAATGCTGTGTGAACTAGGGTTGGGTACCGAAACCCGGTTCCACTATGGAACGGTAGTATTCGGACCGGATTAGAACGCAAATTTTGGTTCCTCATTTCGGTTCCAACTGAAATATTTCCCCTCTGTCGCTGCGGCAGACTTTTTTTTTTTTTCCTTTTTCTTTCTCCTTTTTCTGCCGAGTGGCGCACGTGCCCGCTCGCGGTGTGACGCGCTTGTCCGTGCTATTCTCGGACATGCACTCTACAATCACTGGTGATAGACGGCTTTTTGTACACGCTCCGAAACGGACATAAAAATATCACACTTTCTCTGTAGTCTACCGTTAGCTAGCTACTGTAAATGTAGGCTACTTTTGGGCTCACCAAAACAGAGTAAAGCATATTAACCATTCATTGACTGCACGAGATCGCTAGTAAACAGAATACACTGGCTCTGCTAGTCTATCGTTCAGGACCAGACCCTGTAGCCTGGTGGTTGGAGAGGCAGAACAGCCTCCCCAAATTGTCTGCCCTTTCAAACTCCTACCTGTGTGTCCAGGCCTCTTGGACACCATCTGAGAGGTTTCTCCTGTGCAGGACATGCCATTAGTCAGGAGAGGTGTCTATCTCGCCAGAGAAGGCAAATATGGTCATTTTTCTGAAAAAGAACTGCTAAAGTTTGAAGCTGGTTGGCATACCAACTCAACAACATTTATTTAGTTGTTACTTGTTAATAGTGTAACTGTTATTTGTTAAATTATTGTAGTTATATGTTAGGTGACTTAAGTTTAATTATTATATATTTAAGTACTTTAAAACGCTAATATGTTGTTCAATTTAAATAATAATAAAAAACCTACATTAAAAAGCCTTTCTTTGATGTAATTTTTCAAGAATCGGTTTAGGAATCAGTTAGGAATCAGAATCATTTTAAAAGTACCGGTGCGGCATCGGAATTGTAAAAATCCAAACGGTACCCAACCCTAGCGTGGACTAGCCAGACCCTCCTCTGCAGCGCTGTGGAGGAAGATCTGGCATATCGAGAATACCTAGCAACTGATTTACACATTAGTAAAGTTTTTTGAGTTAAGACATTTATTTTTAAGAGGCCCTGTGGAGTTTAACATTCAGTCCAAGCGCATTGTGTGTATCATTGAAACACGTTGAGTGCATTTCCTTTCTTTTAAAACATTAACAAAAATAGGATTATTTTCAAACCTGCATTGTTTGCATCCATATTGACTTGCTAGCAGTACACTTCTTCCTTGCCTTTGTCGTTTTAATGGCACAACCTGAGTCTGTAAATCACTAGTTTGAAACCATCCTGTAGCCATGAAGGCAGGAACATGGTAATGGATTTACAAATAGCTGGTGCGTAACCCAATCTTGGAATTCAATATTGCTTCGGCGTAGTTATGTAAAAGTCATGGAATTTTACACCGGGGCCGAAGGGGAAACGCTGTAATAAGGCATGTGGAGAGTCTAGAGACTGACAGGGAGTAAACAAGTTTGGAATAAACAGGATGCAGTGCAGGAGAGGTAGGAGATGGAGAAGCAGAAGAGGTGAGTGAAGGGAGTCAAGGAGCAGGAAGTAATATGCTGGAAGAGAAGGATGAACACAGCGAGGAGGTGCGATGCTGTTAAAAAGTAGAAGGGAGAGTGGCTAGGATAGGAACGGCGGTTAACTTTCAACATGAACAGGCGAGAAATCAAAGAGCTCTTTGTAACAAGTCTCAAGGTTGGATGTAGCGATTTGTGAATAAGATGCTTCTATTTGCATATTTTTATCAAGGGAGATGTGTGTGTGTGTGTGTGTGTGTGTGTGTGTGTGTGTGTGTGTGTGTGTTTTATCCCTGCAGGACGTGGATGCTTCTGAGATCAAAGTCCAGGTGTGCGTGTACGCCTTTGACCTGCTCTATCTCAACGGCGAGGTAAGACCTGGTGCTGATGAGGCAAATATTACCCCAAGATCTCTCTCAACGCTCCTGTTGTCATTTAGAACTGGCGTGTCTTGAGTGCGTGCGTGTTTATTGTTTGAGCGTGCCTGCATTCACGCCGCTCCGCGATGCCGACAGCGTCCCTGAATGCCAATGATGGTGCTACTGGAGGCCATAACTAGATAATGATTGTAACGCTCATTGTAATTCCAGCCGTGTGTCTGTCTGAGACTGTCTCTGAGTTTTTGTGTGTATGAGCGAAAGAGTCTGTGCATTTTTTGTGTGTGTTGTGGGTGTTATTTGTGAATGGGTGTGAGATTGAGTGTGTACGATTCCAACCAAATAATACACTATTTTTAAGCTAATTTCCTAAAAGCCAGCCGAAGAAAATGCATATCAGCGAATATTTCCATCAGCCAATGCTATGCGAACGTTCCCAAGTGGATGGAAAACAAAACTACAGAATGAAAAGGGCACCAGTGACTCTTAAGTTGTGCTATTTCATTTCTGCTTCCAACCTAATGTGGCATTTATGTAAATATTATGAATTTTCTCTATGTATGCACATACTTTCTCTTTTTTTATGATTGCCCCCCCTCCCACCACCCCCCCACCACACACATATATATCTTAAGTTTACAGTTTTAAGGCAAAATATAAATAAAAGGGGTTTTGTGGTAGTGTGGGTAAAGCAAAAAACAAAAGGGTTGTATAGAGATTCACCGATTGACCGGAATTGGCCGATTTTCACGTCATGGGCCATGACTGGCGACCTGCCGATTTTATGCCAGTCAAATGCACTCGGGCGCCGCATGATTTACATCACACAACAGCAACACCACACGTGCACATGCAGGGTTTCCGCTGTATGCATGTAGCAGCGGCGCACTGCCGCTCCATCAGCTGTTTATGAAATGTCATACAGTCGTAATTATACACGGCTTGAACAGTCAGCCGCTCTCTCTCTCCCCTCTGAGGCTGAAAAACTGGAACATAAAAATCGCGCTCACACGGGTCCCGTGAAATATGACCACTACAGTTTATCGGTTAAATAGCGTTGGGCACACTGACCTGAGACGCTGTAAACAAAAAAAGAGACTACAGCGTGTAGTCCTCCGACACGCTGTATTAACGTTACTGTTTACGCTTTCCAGGTTAGTGGGGATGCATACCGCTCAAAACCAACATTAAAAACGTAGTAATATTTAAAGAGTTTAGTTTTGTTGTTAAACTGTGTGTAAAATGAGCGGTGACGTTAAATCATCTGTTTCAGGTAACTGCACTCTAGGGTACCGTCTATTTGCTAGATTGCTCCGAGATAACTGCTGGTAGCTAACGTTAGCAGATAAGCCTGTTGACAGCAACGGCATTGTTCATATTTATGCACAATGACACATAAAGCAAACTTGCTAAAAAAGGAACTACACGCTGTTTTCAGGTAACGTTACTGTTGACGTTAAAACAGGCCTGTGTGTGTTTTGAGAAATATCTTTATACTGCATTAAGGCTATATTTATTTTATTTTTATTTGTTATTTATATATTATTTTATTGCCATTACTTGTTTTCATACATACAGAAGTTTAGTTTGCTAAATTTATCAAATTTTTTTAGTTGGATATTGGATGTGAAAAGAAGGAAATGGTTCTTCCATAACATTGCACTTCAGATGTGTGAATTTCCCACACCAGGAGTAATTTATATAGTTGTATTTTATAGCAATCGAATATCTATTAATTATCTATAAAAATGCTCTATGTTCTATACAAAATGTAACATTTTCTATTAAAGAAAAGATAGAAAATAAATATTTGTGTGCTGTAAAGTGGTTAGAAAAATGAAATTGGAATCGGCTAAAATCGGTATCGGCTGGCCTAACTCAAAGAAAATCGGAATCGGCCTAGAAAGTTGTAATCGGTGCATCTCTAGGGTTGTATCACTGGAGGTAGACTTGAAAATTTGAAAAATGTGTCGCACACTCTGGCTCCATATGCATTTGCATATGCTCTTTTTATTCTGATGACGTTTTGTTAACATACCTTGTTGATTTGAAGAAGGTCTGAGGGCCGAAACGTCATCAGAGTTATGCATATGGAGCCAGAGTGTGCAACACTTTTTCTTATTCCTTTTTTTTTGTTATTATAGACATTTAGGTGCTATTGTGGCCATTTCATTTATTTCTTTAATGCACAAATTCAAAATACCCACAAACCTACCGTAGGTGGTGGTTGGAAACCATAGTGATTGTGTGCAAAACTGTGTGTTCTGCTGGTTTGGGACTGTACTTGTGTGTGGGTGTTTGTATGTGTCCAATGCTGTCGTGACTGTGTATCTGTGAGCATACTCTGAGACTGTGTGTTTGTGTATGTGGGTAGCTAGCTGAGATGGCATTTCATCCTTGTCATTGCAAGGCTCCAAGCTATAAAGAGGAAATGGTTGTAATGATGCACAATTTGTAAGTGTGTGTGTGTGTGTGTGTGTGTGTGTGTGTGTGTGTGTGTGTGTAGTCGCTGGTGCGACAGCCGTTGAGTCGGCGTCGGGCTCTGCTGAAAGAAAGCTTCTCAGAGGTGGAGGGAGAGTTTGTGTTCGCCCGATCCATCGACTCCGACAACACAGACGCCATCGCAGAGTTCCTGGAGCAGTCTGTCCGAGGTGTGTGTGTGTGTTAGACGGAGACACACTTTCTTACTTGTTTTTCTTCCTGCTGTCTCCATGCACCTTGAACCTTTTTGTGTGTGGGTGTATGGAGTGCCCATGCTTGCTGCCTTTATGTGTACATTGTGTGTGTAGTAGTTGCCTGCTTGTTTTCCTGCCTGCTGTGTCTTAGTTTGGCCTGTATGTTGGCTGTATTCTAGTGTGTTTGCCTCAGTGTGTTTTGTGTGTGCAACAGAGACCGAACCTGTGAGTTGTGTAATTGGGTTTTCGTGTGTGTCTGACTGACTCAGTATATGAGAAAGAACACAAACATTTTCCCCATGTGTATTATGTGTGTATGTGAGTTCTATTCCTGTGACTCTGTCTGACTTTCTTTGTGTCCTGAACCCTTGTGTGTGTGTGTGTGTGTGTGTGTGTGTGTGTGTGCGGATACAGAGACCTTATGTATCTAGAAGATAATCTGTTCATTTCCTTTTTTGCACGCCGGGAATCGTGTGTGTGTGTGTGTGTGTGTGTGTGTGTGTGTGTGTGTGTGTGTGTGTGTGTGTGTGTGTGTGTGTGTGTGTGTGTGTGTGTGTGTGTGTGTGTGTGTGTGTGTGTGTGTGTGTGTGTGTGTGTGTGTAGACTCCTGCGAGGGTCTAATGGTGAAAACTCTGGAGAAGGATGCCACCTATGAAATTGCCAAGCGCTCTCACAACTGGCTCAAGGTGTGTGTGACACAATGGTAACTCACATACACTCCCTGTTCATAAACACGGGCATGCACTGACCCCAACACGTGTGTTACACACTTGAAAAGCTTTTATTTCATTATCTGACACAAACGCATACAAGTGATCACACATTTATGCATCTCTGACTTTTTATTAGGGGTGGGGGGGAAAAAATCGATTCACGCAAATAGTTTTTTTTTTATTTGCAACGACTTATAAAAGGTTTCTTTTCCCCAGAATCAATATTTTCTTTAATTTTTTTTTTTACCAATTGTTCACCTGATTATTTTCTGTTCATACGGTACCGCCGACAGCGACTCCATCATCCGTTTCCAGCAAAACCGTGCGAATGCAGAAAATCCATGTTATGTTCTTCTTTACAAATGAAATAAATGTCATACTGACTGACTGACATGTGATGTCATTCTTCTTAGATTCTTCTACATTCTTCTCTGCCTAAAATTCCCGCTACAGCCTAAACCGTACATGTTGGGGGGGGAGGGAGGGGGTGCCATTTTCAGGACTGGTCCAAAACTTCGCAAGGACCTCAGGCGCAACAATTGACCCACTTCCACCACTAGGTGGCGCTATAGCAGAAAAAAAACATTTGGCGCTAAAACTCCCACACCGGACATTCAAAAACCATATATCCTCGCGTTCCCTGGATCCAACTAAATTGCCTGATATAGGCCACGCCCATTTCCGCCTAGACTCTTACGCGTGAAAAATCGTGATTTATCAAAAACCTATTTTTTCGATCTCCTCCTAGACCGTGCGACCGATCTGCACGAAACTTAGCAGGTAGCATCTCCAGACCGACCTGACAAAAATGTATCAAAAGAATTTTTATGGGATAAAAATCGCGCATATTACGCACAAGCAAATTTGTGTAGCTAACTATGAAAACACCAACTTTGCCATATCTCGGCCAAAATAAATGCTATCAACGTGAAACTTTAGACAAACTGATTTCATATTTCTGGAGGACAGGAACATTTTTAAGACCATTAGCTTGTCAACATTTTCAGGCAGCCGTTAGACCTCTGACAGATCACATTGTTAATAAATAACATTTAATTGTCCTCTATGATGTTTAATTTATGCAAAAAAAGCACAAGCATATTTTTTAGCCTTTTTTTTTTTTTTTAGACTTTGTAACCGATCCAATTGTGTTAATATTGAGATGCATTTTTCAGCTCCATTAATGTATATCATCACATGTGTTTTTAATGCTTCATCATGTAAATACACAGTCCCATGTCTGACACGCTGTTGTCCACTCCCTTCAGCTGAAGAAAGACTACCTGGACGGCGTGGGCGACACAGTCGACCTGTGTGTGATCGGCGCCTACCTGGGAAAAGGCAAGAGGACAGGCACCTACGGGGGCTTCCTGCTGGCCTGCTACGACGAGGACAACGAGGAGTTCCAGTCAGTCTGCAAGGTGCATGTCTGTCCAGTGCATGTTTACACGGCTGCAGCTATGCATCCCACACACAGGGATATATGATATGGGGGAATCACGGTTTGCATCTCTGACTCACATTTTTTACATTTGAATGAAAACAGCTTATATAGTGTAAAAGGTGCAAAAGATTTTACCATGTCAACAAAAAAAAAAAAGATTTTCAAGGTTCACATTTGCTGGACCCAAAATAAACATCTCCAGGGAAACTCATTTTTAATTTCTGTCCTGGGCATTTCCAGGCAGTTGAATCCTGAAGTTTAAAAGTGGTAATGTATGTCATTTAAAGTGGCCCTCTGGCAGTTCATGTATTTATACATTTAACCTTTGGGAAGTAAGACTGATAAACATGTGTTAATAGTGTGCCCAATCTTCAGCTCCAAGATGGTCTATTTTTAACATATTTAATGTATTGTTACACCCCAAGCGTGTTGTCAACTTGTTGTTCTCTTTTGTGTAATAGGCTTTAAAGATCTTTGTATTGGGGAGGGGGGGGTATATAGTGTTGACTGTTTTCGTTTGGTGTGTGTGTGTGTGTGTGTGTGTGTGTGTGTGTGTGTGTGTGTGTGTGTGCGCGCGCTGGAGCCGACAAAGATTAAAACCGTTGGTTCACCGCGTTACCTTTTCAGGCAGTGCTAGTGGTTTTTCTCTGTTCGCAATATTTTGTCTGTAAATAAAATCTCACTGGAGAATTGTTTTCACACTTGAGATGACTATCCTAGTCAGTGAGGCAAGGATGGATGTTGTGTTGTAAGTGCACCAGAGAAGACATCACTTTCCGTGTAAAATGTGAGCTGAAGAGCTCCTGTCGTCTATTATTGATTTTCATATAAATCTTCCTTTGCTTGGATAGCTGCTAGCTCGAGTGTTTGAGAGACTTTCACTTTTTTTTTAAGAATAGTGTTTTTTGTTTTTTTACATTGTCATAATTGTTTAGCTTTCAGTTCTAAACAAATGCTGACTGAGCTGCACAATGGATGATTCTGTCCCACATGTCAGTCACGGCCACCTGGTGCATCCAGTCCCAGCAGCTTTTATTAACTTGGTATTCAAACTTTGAATTTGTTTTTGGAAAACCGTAATGGTGAAATATAAAGTCTACTTGTGCTTTTTTTTGGGGGGGGGGGGGGGGGTTTAAGAACACAACAGGACCCCCGCCACACCACCCTGCTGCAAATCGCCGGATCACTTTTCTTGGTGTGAATGCCCACTTAGAGGCCTGCAGTCTTAAACAAACAAGAGGCTAAGTTTGGGACATGTAACAGCACACCAGTCCCCTGCTTCTTTTTCTCTTTTACACTCCAATATCGGCCATGAAACAAAGGCAACAGACAAAGATCTTGTTGTCCTTGACATGGCAAACTTGCGGAGCCTTCAGTTTGAGAGGCTCCACTATAATTGAAAGCAGAATTTAACCCACATTTGCATTTCCCAAATGTAATCTAAACTTTACGTCCTGCTGAAATTTCCTTGTCCTCCTAGCAAATCCAGGAGCAGTGACGCTGCAGAGCGGCTGCTGTGAGCTTCACTCCGACACAGTTCACATAGATGGCCCTCAGAGGGAAAAATGGGCACACTAATCACATTAAACAAAAAAAGATAATTAGGTTACAGTCAAAGCAACAGTTTGTTTGGGCTCTCAATGTTGCTTTAGTCTTTACAGGTGCCTATTGCATCAGTGTGTTTGGGTTTTCCAGGAATCATAACAATCACATACTCATTGAATCATAAATTGATTGGCTATTTGGTTATCTCCTCACATAGACTAATATTACTCCAGACTACTTCTGCTTCACTTCGTCTTATATACACTACTCACATGCATGCTTCCCATCATGACTATTGGCTATTGTCTCGTTAAATGATTATGTCTTGGGTAAGCCCAGTATGATGCCTTAGAACAGACCTTACAGCTTTCTTCCCTCAGTGTGAAAGAGTGACTCTGAGCAACAGGCTTGTTTTGTTTCAAAGAAGAAAAGTCAAGAAGCAAATCTCTGAGTCCTTGGCTCAAAACAGTGTGTAATGGCGTCAGTTTAAATACAACCGCAGCATAAGACGGGAAAACAAGACGTTCAATTGCAAACAGCGGTAGAAATGTTTCTCAATACTTTGAGTACCATCCAAAATGTGTTTGTAGAATTGCCCCACAGTTGGCTTGGTAGAGGACTTGGCCTGGTAGATTAAAATTAATTCATAAAGCCGCCTACACATGATTTGCGGCAAAACCGCGCGGTAGGCCGCAGAGCAAAGAGGCGCAGCGCAGGAACATTCTGCAATTGGTTGCATCCATGGTTGCGCCTTGAAAGGTCAGCGGCAACTTTGAGCGCAGCACTCGGCCCAAATCCGAGCGACGCCAAGGGTAGCGCAGCGTCTAGTTTGGCGGCATGGCTCTCCCCATAAGAAGTCAATGGAACGGCCAGTGCAGAGTGGTTTTGCCGCTTATCGTGTAGACGGCTTAAAGGTGCCACAGTTGAATGAAACACCTCTAAACCTTCTTGTGGTGACTGCAGCCTCTGGAACATAAAGCTTCCTGTAGACACCTGCAGAATACACCTTTTAGAATACATCTGTGAACTGGAAAATGCTATATGTGCACGATATACCAGGCTTTTTTTTTTTTTTTTTTTTTTTTTTTTTTCCCCTTTCCCTTTCAGCACATGTCAGCCTGTTAGGTAATTCTCGTGTCTCAGCGGGTTCAGGTCTTTTGAGAAGTGACACGGCGCTTCAGGCAAAGCACGGAGACATTGTGTAGGGGGATGGGCTCGCTGTTCTGTGTTCTTCTGCTCGCTGCCAAATGTCTGCTGTCTCACCATGAGGGAATATGTGTGTGTGTGTGTGTGCGTGTGTGTGTGCGTGTGCGTGTGCGCATTTCTCTTATCCCCTCTTGTCTCTTCCAGATCGGGACAGGCTTCAAGGATGAAGATCTGGAGCAGCATTACAAGTTCTTAAAGGTAACGTGGCACAGCGTGACTGTCGCGCAATCTTGCTCGGTGAAAATCGCAACTCCCCACATTGATGCCTTTTTATATTTTAAATTCATAACTGGGGTTTCTTAACATTCTGCAACCACAAGTACTTAATTTCTTTAAACAGATTCAGAGTCAATATTACTATAAGGTTAAAAGAGCCCGAATGAGTGTGGCTGAGGCCCTTTGCATAAAATCATTCTCTCAATTCTTCATTCATTCCAACTTTCCAGACATAAATGGACACTTTTATACTGAAAGCCCCCCTCTACTATTCTGGACATATTGCCTAAAATAAATTACAAAACTATAAATAATTTGGCTTTATATTACATGCATTTGCTTGCGCGTGGAAAATATTGGCCAGAGTACATAAACGTACGTCTGCATTTGGAATAACTGTGCAGGCGTGCTCTGTTGTTGGGTAATGAATTGCTTTTTCAATTTACATCTGAAGAGGTTCGTTCCAGAGCAGCAGAGCTGCAGCATTTGACGATATTGAACTGCTCTCTGAAATTGATAGCTGTTGTGAGAGTCGAAATTCGTTTGAGTACTCCTATTGACTTTATCAGCTAAATTTAGAACTCGCTTTTACAGAATAAGAGCAGAGAGGCGTTTTAAAAATGCAGTTATTTGTTTTAGGGAAGCGACTGATTGTGAGATAACCTTCACTGTAGAAACATGTACCTTTTTAAAAATAACCTTAAAGTAATATTTGAAAGGTTACGGCTTTAGACTCAGTGGTACAAACTGCTGCACAGTGCAGAATCCCAGTGAAACAGTGATTGCGAAGGTGGTGTAACCTTTTTTTCCCCCCTCCCCCAGACCAATCCAGCCTGTACTGTAGTGCGTTGTAATGAGGCCCTTCATGTGAAAGTGATGGATGGTGAACTAATGCGAGTTGCCGGTGTGGCTGTGCTGCTTTGGTTGCAGAGCTGCAGGCCGATGGCAGTCCAGACACGGGGACGATTGGCTCTGTTCACTCTCCTCTGGGTGGCCAGCCGCTGGGCTGTGACCACGGATGCACTGATCCTTTTTTTTAATTTCCTTTCCATCCTTTGTTTATTTTGATACTTTAACTCGTTGATCTAGGCTAGCTCAAGTCTTAAACCAGGTGTGTTCCTTTTTTCCTAAAAATTCTCACACACTGAATAAAAAAAAAGGAAATACTACGAAAATTCACACACTAAAATACACTAGGGCTGCAACTAACGATTATTTTCATAGTCGATTAATCTGTCGATTATTTTCTTGATTAATCGATTAGTTGTTTGATCTATAAAAATGTCAAAACATGGTGAAAAATGTGGATCAGTATTTCCCAAAGCCTAAGATGACGTCCTCAAATGTCTTGTTTTGTCCAAAACTCAAAGATATTCAGTTTACTGCCACAGAGGAGAGAAGAAACTAGAAGATATTCACATTTAACAAGCTGGAATCAGAGAAATCTTATTTTTTTTTTTTTATAAAAAAATTACTCTAACAATTAATCGATTATCAAAATAGTTGGCGATTTAATTAATGACAACTAATGGATTCATCGTTGCACCTCTAAAATACACACATTAATCAAACATTAAAAACAGCTCTTAAAAGGTGAGTTTTGACTTGTGATTTGAACATGGACAGATTGGTGCGGATGTGTTTGTCTATGAAAGAAGTCTGAATATCCTTTTAGTCAGAGATGTATAGTAAAGTAGAACTACTTCACTACTGTACTTAAGTACTAAAAGGCTGTATCTGTACTCTACTGGAGTATTATTTTTTTTCTCCTACTTCCACTTTTAATTCAGTACATATTTCCGCTGAGTTTAATACTTTTACTCTGATAAATTTTTTATATGTGCTGCATCGTTACTCGTTACTAGGGCTGCACAATATTTTGTTACAACATCTAGATCGCCATGTGCGCGATAGTCACATCGCAGGACGTTGCGATGTTGACGCTCAATCTTTTTTGCTGCTTGATAGAAAAGTAAACTTTCACCGTTCTCCTTTTACATGATTGTTACCGGCCGAGCCTTCCCCTTTAAGACAGGTGGCCATGTGGGCAACGTGTGTATGTGACGTAACGTTAAAGTTAAAGTCTTAAATTTGACTTGGCGAAACCTGTAGAAACCCTGTTTTCCCACTAAACAAGAAGTCAAGCTTTTCTTCTTTAGCTTGCCATTATTGCTGCGTAGTCTGTAAAAACTGCATTTCCCCCAGCTACAACACATGTACCTGATTATAATTGCCCTCCTTGAGTAAGTCTCTCTACTTGGAGAAGGCTGCTTCGCCGAGTGCTCGGAGGTGTAAATGACACATATTTGCATATACTGTAAGTGAACTGGCTTCCGCACATTTTATAATGAAGGTTTGCAAAATTGCATCGTTTTAATTTTATAACCATAAAGATGAGAGCCTAGATTGAATGTGGCTCAAGTCTAGCTGATGCCTGACCTGTCAGATTAAGCATATCGGCGTTTGGCTAACTGGTGTCGATGGTGTAACAGCAGCCATGTTTTATAAGACTCTGCATGCCTACCAGCTCACTTGGATAAGGGAGTCACTTGAATGCCTACAGTATAAATAATGTGTGAGAGAAAAGCAGCCCCACTGCTGCTGGAGCCTTCTTTTTCCCCAGCATCACTTAACTGTGACCCAGTTTTGTGGACACTGCAGCAGTCGCTTTAACACACCGATGTTCCACAGTCCCATTCGCTGAAACAGTTGTTTAACGCCAAAAACGCGGTAGGTATCATTTTGAAGAAATGTGACACCTACGCTGACAGAATGATTGCTTGTGTCAGAGTTAAAAAAGGCACTATTAAATATTGTAGAACAGGAACAGTTGTGGGGTGGGGTGGAGGCCCGGGCTCAGCTGCAAGGTTATTTATGATTTTTTTTTTTTTTTAAATTTTAGAGAATATCGGGTAACAAAAAATTTGAATAGCAAAATGGGTTTCTGAATGAAATCTTTCATGTAGGCGTATGATACTGTGGTTTGAAAAGCAGCCTCTCGTTTTAGCCCTGAGGGAAGCAGGTATGATGTGAAGTGTTGAGACGCTGTGCTGTCTCTCGGGAAGCGGTTGGGAGGCAGCGGCAGGTTCAGCAGGGCAACCAAGGCCTTTCTGTCACTGTCTCTTTATCTGCTTCTCTGTGAATGCATTGCCCTATTTGTTCTACATTGTGAAAGTCTGTTTGTATATACAGTGTGTGCGTGTGTGTGTGTGTGTGTATATATATATATATATATATATATATATATATATACTATGTTTATTTTACTTTTTCAAAATGTGAGGATTAACTGCTTTTCTATTTCATGTCATCATAAATAGAATATATTTCCGTTATGATACAATACAACTATATCGTATTGTATTTTTAACACTGAAATTGATTTTGCATTCCCGAGCAGCTCTGCTCAAAAAAAGAAAAGTACACAAAGAACTGGACAACAGTTACACATAGTACATCACTTGAGTTTTGTGACATCACTTCAGGCTCTGGGAACAGCCTGGCTTTTTTGAGCCGCTATTTTAAGGCACAATAAACCTTAAAGGGGTGATAGAATGCAAACCGAGTTTACCTTGTCATAGTTGAATAACTACAGTTCGGTGGGTAAAATGGGTATACAGAGAACCTCAAAGTCCCATTGACACCTCTTTCCTATGCAAATCTCACAATTTGAAACTACTGCTGAAAATGGGCTGCTCTGTGTATTTCCACGGGAATTACAAAGAAGAAAGTTTGGAAGTTTTTCAAGGATATTGAAAATGAACCACAGTTGTAAATGCAGTGTTCCAGGCTGTACAGGGAATGCTGACACTTTTCACATCTCATCGCAAGCTGCCGGTCATGGTGCTCCAGGTAAGCGGTAGTTGGTGGTTCAGTTACCCCAGCATAGGTGACTGTGCGCTGGTTACAGAGCACCACGAGCTGCCGGTTATGGAGCTCCGTCAAGTCAGTGGTAGTTGGTGGTCTAGTTACCCCAGAAAAGGTGACTGTGCGCTGGGTACAGAGCACCACGAGCTGCCGGTTATGGAGCTCCGTCAAGTCAGTGGTAGTTGGTGGTCTAGTTACCCCAGAAAAGGTGACTGTGCGCTGGGTACAGAGCACCACGAGCTGCCGGTCCTGGTGCAAGTAAATGCTAAATGACAAAACTTACCACTCTGAAGTAGTCATTTCCAATCTACAGGCGACTGGTTGCTCCACTACATCAGATTCTTCCTCTGATTGAGGCTCAAAGATATACAGTTCAACACCTAATGTCTCCAGCTTCACTTGTTGTTAACTAACCAATCAGCGTGCAGCTCATCTAAATATTCATGAGCATACCATAAAATTGAAGAAAAAAAAACTTGTTTCTATTTCTATTTCACAGGGTTGCATTAGGGCGCATAGAACAGCACCTGGGACATTTTCAGCCCAACCAATGTTACATACCCTATTCGGAGACTTTAAGGAACAGTGTGAAATACCCTATATAAGCATTCTATCACCCCTTTAAACTTAATTTGTAATGAACATGGTAATTATCTATTCTCTGTTCTGTAGGAGCACATTCTGCCCAAGCCCCGTGCCTACTACCGCATCGACCAATCAGCAGAGCCCGATGTGTGGCTGGACGCCGTGCAGGTTTGGGAGGTGAAGTGCGCCGACCTGTCGCTGTCGCCTGTCTACAAGGCCGCTATGGGAATGGTCAGTTCAGCCTGTTAACCCCCCCTTTTCTCCCCCATGTGTTTCCACTGATACATTCTGCCTGCTATGCTCTGTTGCCTACAATAAAAAGTCACAATTAGCGCCTCGTAATTGAGTTATTAAAAAACGTTGTAAAAGATGCTGGATTTAATGGAACAGATACTTTGCACGGTGGACTCCCAGTCCCAAAGTGCACATAAGTGTTTGCCATGACATTAACATTATTTAACTCTCTGAAAACATTTATAGGAAGAAATATTTATTGCATTTTTTTTCCCCAACCGTATTTAGTAATAAAAAGATCAGAGTTTAAAGGTGCGAGGTGCTTACTACTTTCACTACAGTTTTTGTCCTAGAACTGAAAAGGGTTTCAAAATCCTTCAATTGAAAAAACATTTTTTCAGTCTTTCTAACCCTAACCGTTAACTAATGCGGATTTAATATTAAGTCTGACAGTCAAAAAAAAATATGATTCAACACATGTAGGGGTTACCGTTTTTATTCCAGTACTGCTTGTGTGGGCAGCACGGTGGCTCAGTGGTTAGCACTTCTGCCTCACAGCAAGGTGGCACTGCAGAGTTTGATCCCCGGTCTGGGCAGGGCCTTTCTGTGTGGAGTTTTCATGTTCTCCTCGTATTTGTGTGGATTTCCTCCCGACATAAAGACATGCATCCTAGGTAACTAGGACTTCATTTTAAATTAGCCGTCTGGCTAACACGTGCATTGTCCTAATCAAATAAATACATCTTACTGTACTGTATACTGACTGTCTGCCCTCAGGTGGATCCAGTAAAGGGCATTTCTCTGAGGTTCCCTCGCTTCCTTCGGATCAGAGACGACAAGAAGCCCGAGGACGCCACGACCGGAGCTCAGGTACATCAGATCACCCGCACTGGCATGGAACTTGTTGAAGGCTAAAAAAAAAAAGCAAAATTAAAAACAGGCATGTGAAATCAGCAGTTAAGTATAGAATAATGTCAGATACACATTTCAAGCATTAAATACCATCTGTAGAGCGTGTGTGGAGGCCCAGAAGGTCTAACAGGTCAGCCTTGTGTAATGACTGTAAACCTGTAGAAACTCAACCATATGTTTGCCCGGCCGTGTAACTTGAAGTGCCATGTGGAGAAGGTGCATCGACATCATGGCCGCCTTTACAAGAGCTGTCCTGTAAGTAATCTCTGAGGGTGGATAGCACTGAAAGGATGAGCCTTTTTTCCGCTGTTGATTCATGTAGTGGCCTCCCACTGCACGGACAACAAAGCTACAGTATATAACCGCCAGGTAACGCTGCACCTCTGGAGTTCACTGTTGGAGTCTGGCTAATATATTGTAAGGCAGCAAAAAGTGAGTGAATAATATTCTATAGTAGAGATGTGCAGGTCACCTGGTACCTTCAACTGCATACGCACATACTCACTCAAGCATCCAACAACAAACGCGGCAACCTGTGATTATATTAAACGTAAAGCCCTTATTTTCATGGCTTTCTCTTATTTTAGCTCAGCAAAGGAATAAACACCACACCTGGTACAGCCACGATACGTTTTTACCAGGTAAATACACTAAGTTTCAATGATTTAAGATGTTTTTCTTTATTTTTGATATTTCCCCGACCTTCCCGCTGACCCACCAGCATATCATTCATGAATAATTCAACCCAACCGACCTGCATTACAAGTCAATGCTCACATCGCTACAGTATGTTAGTGTATATGATATGAAATATCTTATACAAACTAACTCTTTAACTGTTTTTTATTTTATTTTATTTTTTGGAGACGCGGTTGAGATTCACGTTTTCTCAAACTAAAAATACTGAAACGACGACAAAAAGAATGGGTCTACAACAAACTGTCATTAAGGATTAGTCTGCTGGTTGTTTTCACCATTAGTCGAGTATTCGTTTGGCCTATAAAACCTCAATAAACAGTATAAAAAAATAAAAATAAAAAAAGAAGCCCAGGGTGACCTCTTTTTTTCAAAAGCTTGTTTCGTTCGACCAAAAGCCACAGATGTGTAACTTTCTATCATGTTAGAGAGGAGACAGCAATGGGTTCTGACATTGGAGAAGCTGAAACCAGCAAATCTTAGGCCTTTTTCCTTAAAGAAGTACTCTTATTCAAAGTTTATAATAACAGATGCTGATTTTATTGATAGACTTATCAACTCATTGACCAATTGATTAAGTAAAGAAATTGCCATTTCATCTTAGGGCTGGGCGATATGGAGAAAATCAGATATCACGATATTCTTGACCAAATATCTCCTATCGATATTGCGGCGATATTCTAGGGTTGACAATTGGTGCTTTAACAAAATATCTTCACACTTAGATTTTAGATCAATAATCATCAGTAATGTGGACATTATGTCTAAGGGGGGAAAAGGCAAATAATAGAACAGCTAGAACAGTCTGGTGAGATCAGAAAAGTACATCACTTTACTGTAATGCAGACTTTAAAACCTGGAATAGACAACACTTATGTCATATTACGATATCCAAAATCTAAGACGATATCTAGTCTCATATCACAATATCAATATAATATTGATGTATCGCCCAGCCCCATTTCATCTGTCCTTTTCATAAAAGCAGATCACCTTGGATTCTGTAAAGTTGTGTTAGGCATTTGACTGTTGACTGTAATTACTGTCAGTGGCGAAGTATTCAGATCCTTTATTTACTAAACTAATACCACACTGTACAAGTAGAAGTCCTGCATTGATGATGTTACTTAGGTAAAGGTATGTAAGTACCATCCGGAAAATGTACTTTTAATAAATAAAAGTAAAAGTACTCAAAGCAGGAAAAATCCTCCCATTTTAGAAACTGGAAACGATCCAAACTGTTGTGTTTAATGGTCTAATCATCTCAGCTGGACTTGTAGGCCGTTATATTGTTGGCTAGTTTCATTTATAATAAAACGTATTTTATAAACTACATGTGTTTTGTGTGTAAAAATCTTAATTTGTAAAGTAACTAGTAACTAAAGCTGTCAGATGAATGTAGTGGAGTAAAAAGTACAATATTTCTCTCTGAGATGTAGCAGAGTAGAAGTAGAAAGTGGCATGAAAAGAAAAGACTCAAGTAAAGTACAAGTACCTCAACATTTGTACTTAAGTACAGTACTTGAGTAAATGTACTTAGTAACATTCCACCACTGATTACTGTTGGTGCACAGTAATTGCTGTATGTACCATAAATGATGCCAGTGTCCAAAGTCTTTATTAGCAATCCGTTCTGAATCATGCTGTCCTGTGCTAACATCTGGACTGACTAGATATCTGAGGATGCTTTTATGTCCGTCTGCGATCCAGAATAAAAGAAGTCAATCAATTAATCAGTGACTCAAACAGCCTGACAACAAGCCGGTAAAGCTTTGATTTGTAGACGTGTTCACCGTCTACCACTTTGTCCACCAGTTAAGACTCTACTAAAAGTTTTAAGACACGCTCGCCAGCATCAAGCGTTGCCCTGGATGTCTAAACTCTGACTGACAGCCAACAGCTTCTTCTTAAAGCCAACCCAGCTATCACACAAGCATTGCACAGTGTTGTGTAACAACACACCGACATTCTCACAAAGATTTTGAGTTTTGGCCCGAAACATGCCAGCTGGATTCTTTTTTTTTTTTTTCTTTTCTTTTTTTTACCTGAGCCTAAACAGGTGTAACTTTCATAAGGTCTGAATCATATTATAATGTCAACTTTTACTGACTGGAATTAACAGCCATCTGTTAACTGTGGAGTCAGGTTTGTGCTCATTACTGTTAGGAGTCAGGTTGGAACATCGGCTGCATCTAAATGAATCTTCCATCGGTTATCTGGGAGGATGAACACCACTCCTAGTTTCACTTTGTGTGATTTAGCAGACAATTTAAAATAAGCTTGACCTCATTCAAGACCAAAGGAGTCAGGCTGCACATTCTGTCGATCTAGTTTTTTTTTTTTTTTTTTTTAATCGTCATTGCGATATTAGTCTCCCGTTGCCAGACCAAAGCGCTGCGGAGGAAGTTCCGGCTAGTTCACAAAGCATTCTGGGATGGGAGAAAAACCTGCTCTGGTTTATTGGCATTTCTTTAAACCAATCGCAATCGTCTTGGGCGGTGCTAAGCCCTTGACATAATGATGGTGCCTCTGCAAAAAAAAGCCTCGGGATAGAAATTGTTTTGGTGGAACATTTATACGTCCAAAAGTTGTTTTAGTCGTGCAACAGAAAACTCAGATTGGACAGATAGTCTAGCTAGCTGTCTGACTATCGCGATATCAACTGCCGCAATAAACGCATCACGAAAGGCTGCGACATATTGCTAATAACATTCAGATTTTTGTGTGTTAATTGAAAGAAAATATAAGTAGAGAACTGCACTTTAAAATGTAACATTGTTTTGTGTAGTCACTTTTTTTAGTGCTGCCTTTTTATGTTTTGTTCAATAAAAGAAAGTTGGAAATGATGTCCTTTTCATTTGTTTTAAATTCAACAAGCAATTTGTTGTATTTTAGCAGAATACTGAAAGCAGCGGAACTGAGTACACCTTAATATCTGTATATTTATCGCAAGTTATATCGTTATCGCATTACTCAATGTTATCGCATATTTTCCTCATGTCGTGCAGCCCCAGAAGGAGTTAAGTCCCTGAACACCCACACAGGTGTTTCCAGTGAATCTGGCTGATTAGCCCTCATCCCAGGACTGTGTGGGTGTGTATATAGACTGATTGATTGACATCTTCCGGAGTCTCCTGTTAGCTTTGTTGCACCTGTTAGGGCAAGACAAAGACACCTTTATCATTCTAATTGAGCAATGATTTGTGACCTAATAAATTCCCATCTAAGCTCCAGCTCACCTTCAACCTGAGCAGAGGTCTAATCAGCCACTATAACTGAAATCACCTGTGTGTGGGAGTTCAGATGCTTTAAGGAAACATGCCAATCAGTGTTAGACTGAGAATAAAAGCTTTACCTTGGTCCCGTCTCCTAGTTTGCCTCCTGACTGTGCCACCGTGCTGCACTGCTGCTGATTCTGGGTGGGCCCTGCTGTTCACACATTATTCACCCCCTGCACTCCCAAACCCCAAAAAGCTCAAGTGAACACTACCTTCGTCTCCCAGTCGGCAGCTGGAAGTCACTGACTTCAAAGCCCCATGATATGAATAATCAAACCGTTATTTTTAGCTTTTTCCTCTCCATGTTACTGACCTGACTTCATGATCTCTTCTCCCCCCCCCCCGCCATTTCTCTATAATGCATGCTCTTTCATGCCAACTCTTTTCCTTCTCTCCGTTTCTCTCAATCTCTGTCCATCTCTCTGCAGATTGCTGATTTGTACAAGAAGCAGCAGCAGATTCAGAACCAGGGTGAGAAAGCTGACCCAGAGGACTACTACTGATCAATTGTAGTCATCAGCAGAGAATAATAAATAATGGCAATTTCAAAGATAATTGTAAATAGCTTCTTTTCTTTATGTAATGTCAAATGAAAATAAAGGCTCTTTGCCAGTTTTAAGCATCCTGTCATTTGTGTTATTGATTTATCGAAGCAGCTCCATTTCAGATGCCAAAAAATTGCGTAAAACATCTCGTTGAATACCATGCACATAAATTCCAACAAGCCCAAATCGATTCAGCAGTTACAGCATACCTGCTGGTAATAGATCCCTATCAACAATTCACTGTGCAAAAACTGCCAAGCACAACATGAAATGTGTGGGGGGCATACCAATACTTTGAGCTGGCCTGATTTCTGCTGGAGTACTAGAAAAGTGGCAGCAAAGAGCATTCAGCGTGCGTGGTAATAAAAGAACAAGCCAAGGAGATCGCCGGCTGCCTGAAATGTTAGAAGTAGAAAAAGAGCCGGCAGCTGACAGTTGATCAAACAGCAGGACAAAAGGCACTCCCAGCTTGCATTAGATGATGGAAATCCACTAACTGCCCAGCCTGAATCAATCAGAGACTGATGGGTGTGTGTATTTGGGGGGTATCACAGGGAGAAGCAGAGATGATTGTAAGAGTTTTGGCATAGTGATGCTATGTGAGAGGCCGTGAGGGCGCTTGTGACTGAAATCGGAACCAGAAAAGGGTTTATTGCCACAGTAAGTTAACACCTGTGTGGAATTTGCATTGGTGAATGCTGCATACATACACAAACAAACTTTTAATATTCATAAGAAATAATAAATACAGAAATACAATAGAAAAGGATGCTAAACCACTTAATGTTTGTGTTGTGTTTGTGCTTTTGTCTGTGTGAGCCGTAAGCAATGTATTGCATTTAATGCCAAGGAAAGTGCAGAAAATTGAAAATAGAACACAGGGCGCCTGGGTAGCTCACCTGGTAGAGCGGGTGCCCATGTGTAGGGGTTTGCTCCTCGGCGCAGTGGCCGCGGGTTCGACTCTGCCCTGCGGCCCTTTGCTCCATGTCGTTCCCCCTCTCTCCCCCCCCGTCATGTCTTCAGCTGTCCTATACAAATAAAGGCTTAAAATGCCCCAAAAATAATCTTAAAAAAAAAAGGTGGGGACTGCTTGAGAATTTTGCTTTGCTTATTGGAACAGGTAGAACAACCAAGCTGCATTAAAAATACAAGGAAGTATTGGACTGCTAACTGCTCATATCGCTGCTAACAAACTCCTATAACTTTGAGCAGCTTAGTATCTGCTGTAGGGATGGTTTTATCAGTCAGTCATTCACCATTTTGGTTTAGGCTGGAATACCTGAACATCTACTTAATTGTTTACAGACATTCATAGTCTCCAGTGGATGAAGCCAACTGATTTTCCTAGTGCCACCATGAAGTTGACATTTATGGTTTTGAGTGAAATCTCTCAACAACTATTTGATAGCTTTGAAATTTGGAGCACACATTCATGTCCTTTATTAGGCTGAATTGTAATCAGTTGTTCTGATCCTTTTTTTTTTTTTTTTCTAGCACCATCATCAGGTCACCATTTCACTCCAATACTTTGGTTTATACGTAGCCCCTAAGGGGACATGACTTTTGTTTTTGTTTTTTTTTGGTCACATGAGAAACTTTCTGTTGCGCACGCAGAAAATCTTGTGCTCAAAAGAAACCAATCTAAGGCTAGCAAAAATGATACATACAAAGTACTGCTGAGGTTATGTGACTAAAGTTAATATTTCACAGTCACAGCATGAAATCAGTTAACAGTTCCCTTATTGTCGTTAAGTTTGTTGATGACACTATCAGGTACATTTTATTGCGTTTTCAGGAAGATGAATACCTCCTTGGCAGTAGGGGTGATGGAATTAATCATTGCATGGCGATGCGGATGATTCTGCATCAATGCAGCGACAGACCATAACCGATTATTTCCTACTGATGTTACTTGTTGATTTTCCACTCGCTGCTTTTTTGGTTTTTACCTTTTGTCTGTTGTCTGAAGTGTTCAGACTTCACTACATTCAGGAAGGGACTTTTTAAGAGTAGATACAATAAAAAGGGGAGTTCATATTAGGGCTGTAACAATATGCGATATAAAACCGAAATCGCGGTGTGAGAAGACAGAATCGCGACACACCCCTTCCAACTCCCAGAGTTATCCTTTCCGTCCAGATCCAATGCTACCACATCTTTAAATTACTATTAGTATTAGTCGTTTTGATGCCTTATTTTTTTTGGGTAAATTTAGCTAACTGTAAAGACGGCTAAACACGAGGGGCAGCAGGGAGATTTTCAGCACGAACACCGGTAACGGAGGTGTAACGTTACGAATGGCCACTGTTCTGACTCTGGTGCCTGGGTCTGTTTCCCTACGGTTCAGTAAACTGCCATTGGCGTCCTTAGCAGCGGAGTTAAGTGCTGACCGTGTTTGGATTGCTGTAATGATAGTGGCTGGCTGCTAGCTGGCTGGGGGCTGACTGTGGATGTGTCCCCGGGGCTGTTGTCCGCTCTCATCCCGACTGAAGCCTTGCAGCGCCGGGAGAGTGAGGCAGACAGACAGGGGTGTGCTAGCTGGCTAAATTACCATTAGATGTAATCGTCTATCTATACAGTTAACATTACTGATGAATTTGTGGGTTATCCCAGAGTTGTTAACCGTGGTCAAAACAATCATACTAAAAATAACTGAGCGTGTTGAATGATGTCGTGATCTTACGTTACCCTTTAAGAATTAGCTAACGTTATAGACCAAGCATTAGTATTAGCTACTTGTCAACCAGCACCTTTATAGTAGGCTTAAGTACTTAAAGCAACACCAAAGCACTTTTCCTCTTCGGTCCCCCTACAGGTTGGAAGCGGAATTGTCCATTACCGTTACCATTATTCTTATGTCTCATTCGAACTACAGATCCGCTACCCGATCTGGCAAGCTTTCATAGTGCGGTTATAGCCAATAGAGGGCCACACAGCGAATGCAGAAGTGCATTCAACCCTGTTACGAGTTGATGAACCACTGAAACGATTTTGGAAACATTATTTTAAGGTACAAAAGAATCTTTGGTGTTGGATCGATCGATATTGAAATCAATCAATATCAATAAATAAGGTCTCTGTTGTATTACCGTGTTGCAAAGTGGCATGTAATCAATGACAAAACGATGCCATGTGGCAGGAAAAAAATTGTATTACGTTTACTGAGTAGAACTCTCCTCCAATTATTTTGGTCAATATAGAAATCATGATTATTTAACAAGATAACTCATTGACTTTCGGAAAAATAAACAGTTCAACAAATCAACAGTGAAAACACGAACTGTGAAATTTCCCTTCATACTTTTCCCGTTAACTCCCTTAAAATAAATAATACAGAAGATGTATTCAAATGTTTGCAAAACTTGCAATGTTATGTGCAAAATAATCCTTATCGATTACATTGTTTGGAGCTGAAATTGAGATCAAAATCTGATTAATTTCACAGGCTTTTTTTTTTATCAGATTATATTGACTTTAATGATCACAAATTGGGAAATTTCAGTGCTACAGCAGCAAAATATCAGACACAGCACACATACAGAATATACAAGAAATAATAAATAGGATAGACTACAACTATTAAAAAATAAAGATACAAAATATGTATATACAAATGGTGAATAAAAATGTCCAACCTACTTAAATAGTATTTATAAAGATGTAAGTAAAACCAATGTTTGAAAGTTGCACTATGGTGCAGTATTGTGATATATATGAATCTTATCTAACACTCTAAGTTTTACTGCCTGTGGTAGGAATGATTTCCTATAGCAATCCGTGTGACACCGAAGCTGTCGAGACTCTTCAAGTTAAGTCAAAGTATACTTTATTATCCCAGAATTGGAAAATTTGTTTGGTCAAAGTACAGCACATTTAAGACACATGTATATAAGTAGATACCCCCCGCACACTTACACACACAAAATAACATTTAGGAATACATAGTTAAGTATGGACACAACTCACAGCCTTCACCCACTTACACTTCAATCAATCAATCCATCAGTAGCAGACTTGAAGGCAACATTCCAAATTAGTTAAAAAAAAACAACAATTTAAAAACAAAAGAGAAACAGTGTTACCAGAGTGGACAATACAATTCATTGTCTTGAGTCTTTCATTGAAAAGTCTAATAGTAGAGGGGACTTTTTGTTCTAATTGACCTTTGCAGCAGCTTACTATTGCCACGATTGCTGAGTTGGAATCGCCCATATAAAGGGTAGGTAGGATCCTTAAGTATCTGCTTAGCCTTACTCACAATAAGATCTGACCATAGCTGAGTGACTGACGTCTGACTACATCCAATAATTTTGCTCACTGCCTTTACCAAACGCTGCAATTTATCTTGGTCTTGTTTGCTCATGTTCCCAAACACAAACTAAGCCAAAGAACAATACGCTCTGAAGGACTGTTTTTTAAAACAATTCTAAAATAATACAGTCCACTTGAAAGTAGTTAAGCTTACGTAAAACGAATGTCCGCTGTTGTAATTTTTTTACCTTTAGACGTAGAAAATATATCAAATTTGAGTTGGGCATCAATTTCAATGCCTAGGTATTTGTAGCTACTAACCCTCCCAATTGGTGTGTCATTAACAATGCTGTTAGGGATCTTACTTTTATGACGTCTAAAATCAATGACCATTTCTTTTGTTTTATTTCCATTAACAGCCAGGAAGTTATCTTTACACCATTTGGTGAAGTTACTCACCTTTTCCTCAAAGCTGGTTAGCGCTGAGCTATCAGGTTTCAAATACCCCACAATGGCGGTATCATCCGCATATTTGAAAAAAGTATATGTACTAGCTCGGCACTCATTAGTATAAAGTGTGTAGAGGGGACAAAACACACCCCTGAGGGGCTCCGGTATTAATGGGCCTGGAGGTGGAGGTGACTGAATTAAACCTAACCTGTTGTGTCCTATTTGTTAGACAACTGTTTATCCAAATTATGAGCTTTTGGTTAACCCCTAGCTCTGCCAGTATACCCACCAACAGGTGGGGCTGTATGGTGTTAAATGCACTGTTTAAATCAATGAAAGCAATCCTAACAAAGGTACTAGGCCTTTCTAGATGTCCCAATATACTGTTGGTCATTGTCATTGTCTTGGAGAAACATGCTCAACTAAGATGATGAACATACCTGTAAAACCTGTACGCATGTCAGCATACATGCATGTAGACCTTAGCTTTTAGCCCAAATCCCCATTGTGCTGGAGTACAGCCTGGAGGACTCTTCAGTCTGTGTGGGATGGATGGCTACTAGGTGATCAGTAATGCATTGCTCCAGTTCAGCCACAGGCAGTTGTGCTCAACACAATGAGATGCAGGAAATAAATTACAAGCGTTGGTAGGCTGGCATTCTTGTGGCTGCAAGGAGGCATACAGTACATCAAGAGATAAGATGAGCCTTTATTGTCTCCTATAGGAGGAATTCGTCTTGGGCAGTCGAGAGAACAAAAATGGCGACGCATCGCACATAAACACAATAAACATGCATAAAACAAAAGCATACATTATCTCATCCAATGGGTTCAATAAACATTCTAAAAACCTCACACTCGCAGAAGAAAGAGATACCACTACACATCCTCCCCCTCATATTGCACTTAATTCTACTCAGATTTACCATTAAATGATGCTGTGAACAATAACTTATGAATTTCACAATGCCCAAAAGTGTTTCAAGTGTGCAATTTCCCAGCAGAGGAGTGCTACGGGATAATGTGCATATTAAATTGTTCTGCTTCTGTGGCATGTCACTGTTTTCACGTGTGCAGAGTGGTTTGTATTTCCTATGCTGGAGTTCTTGTGAGGTCGCCATTTGTTATGCTACAGTATCTCGGGATGCAAGTATGCACACTGCATGGTGGGGGGTTTGCCTATTATGTGTGTGTGTGTGTGTGTGTGTGTGTGTGTGGGCTGTGTCTTGTGTCTGCTGAAGGGGAGGTTGAGAAGGAAACCATTGTGGTAGAATAATCATGGAAATTCTGAATCCGGATTTGCCTGCCCTTTCTGTCCGCCACTGTTGTTTCTCTGTACTGTACTATTCATTTTTCATCAGTTTTTTCATTCACTACCCTTTGTGATGTTTGCTCTTGAAATATGTCTTTTCTCCTGCGTACTATTTTGGCTATATCTGACACTCATCATCACATCTCGTCTATTTGTTTTGAATAGAAACAAGGGACCTGCTTGGTGTTTCTAAAATCCGAATTTCAAATAGCACTCGTCATCTGTACTGTTGCTTTTAGAAGCTGGCTATAGCAGGCAAACTGCAAGTGTGAGGGATGAAAAAAAAAGACCCTAATGGAAATCAAACAGGCAACAGAGCATGAAATATTGAACATGCAAATATGTAATTCAATTCCATATTGTGTGTGCTGTATGATTTCGGCCTTTTGTCGTGAATTACTCTGAAGGTTGACTGCGCCGAGTTGTCTCCTTATTTGTATACGTGTGATTGTGTAAGTAGATAGGACGTCTCTGCGAGTCTTTGTGTACCTCTTTGTTGAAAGTAAGTGCCTGCACGCTGAGACGTCATTCTATCAGTTTCCTCTTCTGTGCATGTGTGAATGGGTTTGTTTTTATCATCTCTGTGAAAATGTGAGTGCCTGGTTAGCTGCCCATGTTTGTGTCTGTGTGTTTATATGTGTCAGTGATGTTTTCCAAGGGGGGCAGCTGGCACATATCGCACGCCTGCGGGGCATTACAGCACAGCGGTCTCCATCTCCACCGAGGTCCTAGCCCGTGTTACAACAGCTGTGGTGTTAGTTCACATCAAGTCACCCATTCAGACCCGGTCCCGCAGGGGACGTTGCATTTGCAAACCTACCTGCCTTGAGCTGCCTACTAGTGGTGGGGGAAAAAATTGATACATCATAGTATCGCGATATTTTCCATGAAAATACTGTATCGATACACAGACGCCAAGTATCTATGTATTTTTATATGTATTGGTCAGTTTGTCTGCTTGACAATCCCATTTCGTAACAATAAAATTGAAGTGAAAGGAACAAACCGAAATCTATCTGTTTAGATAAAACAAAGTTTCCTTTTGGGGACATCATTTGAAATCATGAAATCATATTGCAGAATATTGCAATATGTTTACAATCGCAATAATATATTGTGACATACGTATCGCGATGATATCGTATCGCGATGATATCGTATCGCGATGATATCGTATCGCAATTATATCGTTGATATTGTACCGCGATGATATCGTATTGCGATATCATATCACGATGATATCGTATTGTGATAATATCGTATGGTGATGATATCGTATCATGATGATATCGTATGGTGATGATATTGTATCATGATGATATTGTATCGTGATGATATCGTATTGTGATGATATCGTATTGTGATGATATCGTATCGTAACGCCTCTAGTGATTCCCACACCTACTGCCTACCTGCTTGAGCTCTTTTTGGCTACATGTTAAGGGTTTGGGGTGTGGAGCATGGTTTATAATTTTTTTTAAATGCCTAGGGCTGGGCAATAGTTCAATATAATGTATTGTCTTTCAATGGAATCATATCGTGATGAAATCATGTATCGAGATATTGTGATATACAATTACGTTGTCTAAAAAGATAAGCACATACTACTCAATGTTCTCGGAAAATCTGTTGTGAAACATTTTGAGGGAATATCATTTGAAGAATTGCAGATTTGTTTTAACATCACATACCATATCATATTTTGTGCATGCATGTAAACATAGACAGTGTATAGCTGGAAATTTTTATTTTTTATTTTTTCTCTATAATTTCACTTGAAACTGTTTACCATATTATTGATGATTATTTATCTTAAATCTCATTGTAAAAAATATTTTGTGAAAGCACCAATGGTCAGCCCTACAATATCGTTGATAAATTGATATTGATGTATTTGGTCAAGAATATTCTGATATTTGATTTTCTCCATATCGCCCAGCCCTAAAAAATGTGACATAAGGCTGTGCAATTAATTGAAATGTTTAATCCTGAATACAATTTCAGCCCCTAATAATCATAAAAACCGAATAATCGTGTTAGTCGTGATTTCAATATTGACCAAAATAATCCAGATTATGATTGTTTCCATAACCGAACAACCCTATTGTGACAGATTAAAAACAAGCTGAAGATGTCTCGTCCGTGTTGAAACTGTCCCTACTGTGTTCCTCTTTAAAGTTTTAGAAGTGTCCCCTAGAGCAGCCTTACGGATTACCTCCAACTGCAAAGAAAATAAAAATGGGGCATCCATAAAAATTTAGCCAGGTTTCACCTTTCTCTGTCCTTTTGTGTCCACCTCTCCTCTCTCGCCCCATTCTCCCACATAAACTATCTGTCTTATTCACAATACCCCTTTTCTCCACCCCGAGAACAATGTGTTTGTTCTCCTCCTCCCCATCCCTCCATCCCTTTCTATCCCTCCATCCATTTGTTTGGTGCTCTCTGCGACATCTCGGCCATGCCAGGCTATGAGGGAGAGAAGGAGGGAGGGACAGACGCGCCCATTGTCCCCAGCCGAACCCACAGAATATCAATAGTGTTTTTCTTGAGCAGGAGGGCCGAGCGTTGGCCAGTAACCTTTCGGATTTGATGATGTCAGGCCCCCTCTTTTTTGGGCCCTTTATATGATTTTCCCCATCCTCCAGTCTCCGCTCTAACTGGGTATTAGGTCCTCCACATAAGAGACAGTGCAGAATTGTATGCGCTGTGTGACTCATCGGGGCACTTCATCAGCTCAGTTCAACTAGAACCAGTTGTGCCGATAAGTCCTCCAGGTTAAACGGAATACATTGTTTGTACAGCAAATGGCCTCCAGAGCGCCCTTCTATCAGGAGGACATCACTTGTCAGTGCCTTCAAAAGCTGTTACAACTCACCATTGTTAAAAAAAAAAATAAAAAAAAAAAACTTTTTTGTAGCTGAATCAATCTGAACTTAGGCACAGCAATGCTTTGAGGTAAATCGAGTCACGTATGTATCGTGATTTTTTTTGTGACGATTTTTAAAATTGATACTTTTCCCTAGTATTGATATTTTGTATTCATTTATGTTTACCAATGATTCACCTAAATGTTTTCTATTTATACCGTACCGCCAACGGCGACTACATCATATCTCTTTCCAGCAAAACAGAGTGAAAGCAGAAATTGCAGAAAATCCATGTTGTCGTTACATATTAAATAAATGTCAGACTGACTGACATTCTTTTTAGAAATGTCTCATCATATATTGTCTCTAGAAGTGTATTAATCAACTTTTGTTTTTGTTAAAGGTGCCATACGTAGGATTGTGAAGATCCAGGACATAGCCAAAAAATTTGAACATCGACAACTTCTCATTCCCTCCCCCCTTTCTGCTAAAGCCCCTCCCCCCACAAGGGAGAATGAATGCGTGTGCATGAGCAGTGATTGACACGCAGTTAGACACCCCCCCCCCTGGCCCTGATTGGTGCATCTGAACAGGGAGCGGTGGATTTTTGCAGATCGCACTACAGGCTGTAGGTGGAGCCAGAGGAGCTGGATTTTTTTTTAAATTTATTACCTGCTTCATGTAGTTCTACTCGACCATAGGGTCAGTTTCAGCAAATATGACAGAAAGTTAGTTTTATAAGGCTTACCTACTGCACCTTTAAAGAAGAGAAAGAAAATCGCAATAATCAATACTATCTATTCTACTATCTACTTCTATGAATGAAAGAAAATCGCAATACAAATCGATAGGGCACCCATGTATCACAAAAGAATGGAATCTGGACAAAAGCATATCGTCCCAGCTCTACTGACATGCTGATTTTAAGCAGGTATAATTTTTTACCATTATTCCTGCTTAAAATCAGCAGTTTTGTGTGTTAACATGCTAACATTTGCTAATTAGCCCAAAACACAAAGTGCAGCTGAGGCTGATGGGAATGTCATTTGTTTTGCAGGTATTTTGTCACAAACCAAAGTATCACACATATTACACAAGTAAGACATGTTGACATTTTGACCTACTGGTGGCGCAAGATGAAAAGTCTGAAGTCGTAGGATTCAACCCTTTGGGACCATGACTGTACCAAATATCGTGCCAATCTATCCAGTTGCTGTTGAGATATTTCAGTCTGGACCAAAGTGATAGAGTGACCAACAGACCTGCATTGCCGTCTTTGTTGCTCTATAACGTCACCCGACTTTCTCCTTTGCTCCTGAAAAACAAGTCATAATTCCTTTGCCTGCTAGAGGTCTTTGTCACTTTAACCTAAAACTGTGCATTTGCTGAAACGACTGATTCTGTCGTAAGTCGTAGCAGGTCTCGACTGTGCACATGTGGAACAGAAAAGAAAGCTTATAGGTTGAAAATGTCACTTTCTAGTTATATTTTTGCCTCAGTTTCCTACTCTAAATCTTTTTAAAGCAGGCTTTGAACCTGTGTCCTATTAGAAAACCTTGATGGCATAACACTGCTGTATTTATATTTAATCCTGCCTTCTAGCCTTAACTTTTGACAGTTTTCTGGCCAATTGCTCCATGGCTCATTTGCCTTATTTGGTTATGGAAATGTTTCGCTTGATTATCCAACCCCTGCAGCAAAAACTGTGAGCCCATCTAGTCGTTTACGAGACTTTATTTTGTGATTGGTTTATGATGGTGGCGGTTGTTGTTCCCCACTTGTCATTGCTTCACTTTGGCTCACACTGAGAGCCTTGTGCTTAAGGGGGTAAGACTGCAGTACACTCCATTGGATCATTGTTGATGGCCATTACGCTTATGACCTTCGCATGAACCAGCCTGTGGTGTGTATCTCTTCTGTCTCTCTTCGTCTTAACTGGCAAGAAACCCTCAAAGACCCTCTCCATTCACAGAGGCCCCTCCACATTTGGAAGAAAGGCATTCCCCTTCATCTGGCATCTGCCAGCCTGCCTTGTGATAAGGGCTGCACTCAGAGCTGTGACAAACATACTCAACATTGCAGAAAAATTAGACATGGATAGTGTTGACAAGAGCCCCTAACATCTACAGCTCGGGATGCTTTCCCAGACTGTGATTATCCCTAGTCTTTTGAATGTGCGCTTGGTATGTTCTCATCTTGCCATTGGAAATAATTCTACGTCAAAGAAAATTACAATATAACAAGAAAATATGCTCTGTAAATTTCTACGGGTGTCTAATGACATGCCCTCACCAAATGAAACTGAGGCTACTGTCTGAATCTGTGAAAACAAGCTTGATGAGTTACACAGGCAGACAGTTGAGATGGTTTCATTCACATAGTGGCTGAAGCCACAGCTACTTTGCGTATTCAGTCACCACTAATAATACCAATTGATATGAAGCCTTGTCCACCTTAATATCACTAAAGTGCAGCTGAGGACTCATGTATAATTTAGACAAAATCTCTAAATGGTTCCCCAGATCGAGTTGTTTCTGTCTGTTTCTCACTGGTACCTTTCTCCCCTATCTTATACCTCTCCTCTCTGAACAATTTAGCTGCAGATAAGCTCTCCCTCTCCTACATTAGTGTGCTATACCACTGCCAGCTGAAGGAATGGAGGCCTTCACTCTATATGTGATACAGTTTCTGCCTGCCAAGCTGAGCCACTGCCACCGTCACTCGGTGCTGACGAGTTTGGGTGCCTGCCACATTCTGCACCTGCCAGGCTCATAAAGAATCCCCCTGTTTCTCTGGAGCCTGAAGGCAGGATCTGCCATAATTGTTAAAGATGTCGCGATTTAGGTGTTCAAGCCAAAGCTTAGACAGTTGAGGGCACCAACAAGTTGGCAGATGGTCCATTTTGTTCAGCTGATCCGTCAGCAGAGGTATTTGAGGTGTTATGATGAATGAGTGGTTGCGATTTTTCACAAGTGGGAAGAATTTACACCGTGGTCTTTAAAATGTAAGCAAAAGTGGATCTGTCGCTAAATGCTTTGCTGCCGTCTCAGCCAAGAGTCCAAACGAGATCCAGCAGATGAAACCTGGGTAAGTAGGCTCAATAAAATGACAAAGTGAAGTGGACATCCTTGTCAAGTGCCTCCTCATCTTACACTCATCAGATATGCATTCCCAAGGTGGGTAGGAGGTGTTGAATCATGACTGATGTGGTTTACTTTTAGTGTTGAGAAGAAGTGAATCCAGCTTGTGTGATTGCTGAAGCTGGATGAGTACTGCAGACCATTCATTTGTGCATGTATTCACTATTGCGATGCCAGCGGCTAAATGAATGCATATTTATGACATGTGACAAAATGATGGAACGAGGCCTTTAGAAATGAGGCTTTTGCAGAAATTTCCCTCTGTGTCTGCTTTTTTCTCCCCATCTTCTGTCTCTGTATCTGCCACCGTCTTGGTCTCAAGTCTGTGCGTCTTGTCCTGTCCTCATATCAACCCATCTATATATAGCAGGTCTCCCCCCGCTCTCTCGCCGTCTGTGTTACTGGAAAAAGGAGGAGTGGCTGCTGCATTTTGAATACACAGCTTTGTCTGGGCAGGAGGAGAAAATGAGGCAGGGAGAAAGAAAGGGAGATGAAGAAAGCGCCATTGACAGACAGGCAAACACGAGTCAGCCCCTGTCCCCCCCCCCCCCCCCCCCCCCTCTCTCTCTCTCTCTCTCTCTCTCTCTTTCTCTCTCTCTCTCTCTCTATTGTCTCCAAGTGCTAGACGTCAGCAAACGACAGGAATCTGAAGAGAGGGAGGACAGAGAGCAAAGACTCAGGGCTTTGTTTGGGCCGCTGGCCTCAGAGCCAGTGAAAGTGCAGGGAGAGGAGAAAGAGGGGTGAGGAATGGGGACAGAGGAGAGGGCACTGGACTGACCTCGCTGCAGGATCCCCCCCATCAACCCCTCCTTCTTCACTGTAAACAGGCCGAGACAGCCTCCCACCACTCCCCATGTAATATCAACATATGAGCAGTGATCACATACAGAGCAACTGCAGATGGTCATGATTTCCTGTCACACGCCCTCGCTCGCACCTCCATGCTAAGCATTGATTAGCATTCCCTCTCAACTCAGTCACATCACACATCACAGTGAGGGTGTAAGCTAACACATTTATCACGGTACACCATGATGAATGCTGCACAGAGTTTGCAAATCCGCCCCAAGTTGCCCAAGTCAGTAAGTAAGTCAACTTTATTTAAAACCAATTCTGCATTCCATATGTGGCCAACACTGGTGTGGGTTAATGTGTGCCCTACGTCGAGTATTAGTTAAGTCTAGCAGCCGTTTTAGACCAACTGAAGCCGAGATAAAGAAGAGTGGTGAACAGTGAATTACAATAATCAAGACAGGAGAAAACAAAAGACATGAATGATTTTTTCCAGATCTTGAAAAGATAATAGAGCTTTTATTTTTGTAAGGTTTTTTATTTGGAAGAAACCAGATTGGACCATTTTCTTTATGTGCCATTCAAAGATCATATGTTTTAGTTTTTAGGCTTGCTTAACATTTGCCGCTAATGGACCAATAAATTGCTTTATTTTATCGAAAATGCTCTCAGGGCCTATGATGAGGACTTCTGTTTTGTCGGGTGTTAAGTTGGAGGAAGTTATCTGACATACTGTCCTTAATAGCTGTTTGATAGGCTTGCATTGTGGATAACTTACTGAGGTAATTCCATTTGAAAGAAAGGTATAACTTCCTATCGTCCTTATAACAGTGTTAAGAAATACTCCTAAATTAGCTAATTAGGAAACCAAGGGGGAACATACACAGGTAGAAAATAATAAGACCAAGGATTGAACCCTGGGGTACACCACACGTCAGTCGAACAGAAGAGGAGACAATGATCAGAGAAAAACTCCTGTCTGACAAATAGGAGGCAAATCATTCGAGTGCAGTCCTTGTTAAACTCGGCCATTGCTGAAGCCTACTAATAAGAATGGAGTGGTCAACAGTGTCGAAAGCTGCACTCATGTTTTCAGTGAGGGACGAAAAGAACAGAACTGAACATTCCCCAGCGTCGACACACATTAACATATTATTTAAAACCCTAAGCAGTTTCAGTACTGTGTCTTAAACGAAAACCAGACTCAAATTTATTAAAGATGTCATTGCTTATTCCAAGACCTTGGAAATAAAAGGGAGTTTGGATATGAATCTATACCTACTGGGAAGCAATAGATCCAGGCTTGGCTGAATAATCACATGTTTAAAATAATCAGGCACAAGCCCAATGCTAAGAGCTTTTTACAGTGTGGAGTAAGAATGGTTCTAAGGAACTAAAAACATCTTTATAAAGAGAGGTTGGGACAATGTCAAGTGTCAAGGGGTGCACATTTGGGGGACAAGGTCTGTGAGATCTACCCATGAGATTAGGCTTAACTGGCTCAATAGGAAACATGATCCAGACAGTCAGCCCCAGGAGTACAGGAAGGTCATATTTAGACCTTATGTCAGTGACCTTATTCACAAAGAATGATAAAAACATTCCACAGTTATCATTTAAAAAGACCGGTACAGGGGCAGGGTTCACCAATCTAGCAATGCTCTGGGATTCTTCTTATTGAAATCAGTCATATTGGAAAAATATGCAGTTCTCACCTCTCACTTCCCTTTTAAAGGATGGAAGTAATTCCTTCATGAGAATGAAATATACCTCAATTTTTTTTTTTTTTTTTTTTTTTTTTTTTTTTTAATAACCAAATCTCAACCTTTTTGCACTCTTTCAAGACAATGTATGCCATCATTCACCCAAGAGGATGAGTTAACAATACTAATGGATTTGTTTTTTAAAAGGAGCGACATCTAGAGTAAGTAAGCAGAGGTTATTTAATTGTTTACCTACCAGCTACTGTACGGTGCAGGTGCCTCTCGCCTGCGTTTTTCTTTCATTTCAAAAGCTAATTTGTGTAATTTGTTTCAGTGAGGGACGAAAAGAAGAGAAATGGCAGGATGGGTGGGGGTGTGTGTGTGTGTGTTGGGGGGGGGGGTCTGGAGAGGAGGAATGGGCCGGACCGGGCCTGTGAGAGGGGTGGGGTTGGGTATAAACCAGGGGACAGTGGGTTTTCTGTTGTTGTGAAGCCCTCTGTCCTGGCGGCCTTCAACCCCTCCACTCACACTTTCTTTCTTTCTCCTCCTTCCACTCACTCACTCTCCCTCCAGAGTGGAACTCTTCCTCGACAGACTCCTGTCAGGTCTGTAGCATCCGTCTTTTGGGAGCTCCCTAGAAGCCAGAAACCATGCTGACGTTTTTGGCGCTGGCGTCGGTTGTCCTCCTGGGAATAGGTAAAAGAAATAACTAATATTCTTTGAACTTTTTTTAAATTCATTTTTATTGTGAAGAGGTCTCAAAGACACCCACAGTGAATTGCATCTATTGAAAGTGAAGATGTAGAAATTATCTTTCCACTGATGTGGGGTTAAAGGTTAAATGAGGATATGATGAAGAGGACCTTTTTTCTGTGTTTTCTTCTTTAATGCTTACCTGAGAACTAAAGGACTTAATGAGAATCAAAAGGGTCAGTAGGCTTAGTAGGGAATTCATTGATCTTTCACTAAAATGTAATATCTCCCTCTACGCTGCCTTAATATTAAATTAAAGCATTTCAATTCATGTCTTAACATTTACTTATTGATTTAATTTAAAAAATAGCCACCTGTAGAGGACACTGTTGATTCTCAGGTGCATTATGCTAAATGACCCAGCAGAGTTACTCCTCTTATAAAGCAGGTGTCTCTAAGAAAGCAAAGTACAGAGTAATATTATCACTTTAGAAGCGAGGGTTAGCAGTTTTTTGCTCTCAAGCAGACGGCTTTCTGTGCTCCCCTCCTGTCAGATGTTTGCAGTTTTTGTCAGAATTTTAATAAAAAATGTCCAGCGTGATTTTATTTACAAGTTTTGCGAGGGCTGGGTGCACCAACGGCGTTCGCTCAAGGATGCTTGTCACAGTAAAAGCCGTAAACTTTACTCTCCAGGCTTAAAATAAAGCTCCACGACTGTGACGCATAGTGGCCCATTCACACATTCTAAGTGAAACTGAACAATAGAAAAATGATGTTGTTCCGGCTAATGTTAAGAGTGGCAGTGGTGTGCAGCTCCCAGGGGTGTTGGTGGTTGTTTGAGATGCTGAGTGCATTTTCCAGGGAAGTAAAATATTGATTTTGCAGCCAAAACAAAATTAACATCGATCATTAGATATTACTCAAGAATAAACAGTGCAAATGATTAAGCCAACATAATCTGTATTAATGGAGAAAATTAAGTTTGCCTTTGACTTTGAGAGACTAGCACCACTATTCCAGTAATAATCAAAATATTTACTGAGTGCATGTCTGATTCAGACCACTAAATGTGCAGTTTAAGTGCATGTGTGTGTGTGCGTGGTTGCGTATCTAACTCTTTGGGTTTTATTTGCTAGATTTCAGGGAGAAAAGTAATAAATTGTAATGTGAATGATGCTCGAGATTACAGTAGGGGTTGAAAAATGTTGAGGAACGTATAGTGACTTAAGAAAAAATGCCAGTCAATACAGTGTATTTTGACAGAATAAGAATAAGGATATATGCCGATTCAAAAACAAAGTGTGTTTCTATGTCACTCATGTAGACAACTGTGCATCATGATTTTGTTTGTTCATTACCTTGCTTTCTTCTAACAAAAAGCTTTTGCAGGTTGCAATTCTGATCACTTTCTACCACATGGTAGTCAGACAATGTAGTAAAGGCAATATTTAAGGTAATATTAAACCAAAAACATGTTGAACTCACTGGACATTTTAATCTTGTGGTGATGTGTTTATTTGTGAAGTAATGTCCCTGCTTTGTGTCTCCCAGTGCCTGAGCAGTCCCAGGCCATTATGATTTACACCGGCTGGGAGCGCCACGCCCTGGTGGGCGGCGACGTCCGGCTGTCTTGTTCCTTCTTCTCCTGGCGCTGGACCTCGGAGGAAGTCACCTTCTCCTGGACATACAGGCCTGATGGCGCCCGGGACAGCATCTCTGTAAGACACAAATACACACACACACACACACACACACACACACACACACACACACACACACACAAACTCTAGCCTACCTATTGATAAGATAAAAAAGTACCAAGGCACTCTTTTTGCAAAAATAAATAAAAAGCCTTTACTTTTGGCTATATCATGTCGAAATCTTATTACATTAAAAAAAGAACTGGGGGTGCATGGGTGGCTCACCTGGTAGAGCGTGCGCCCACATAAAGCGGCTCAGTCCTCACTGCAGCGGTTGCAGGTTTGATTCCGACCTCCGGCCCTTTGCTGCATGTCATTTTAGACCCACCTTTTCAGCAGAGCTTTTGGCTGATTTCTTACCCTTTTCCTTGTCTTTTTGTTGTTTCTTTTAGTTTTAATACTTTTTTTTTCTCCTAAGCATTTCTATGTAGTACTTTGAGATTTGCTTAAATATAAAGTGCGTTACAAATAAAATGTATTATTATTATTCCCCATCTCTCTCCCCTTTCATGTCTAAGCTGTAATAAAGGCCTAAAATGCCTAAAATATATATCTGGGTCGCAACGCATGCATAGCGGCACAAGCAGCCTTTTTCAGGGTGTAGCCCTCAAGACACAGTTTCCCTCTATCCTTCTTTAGTTCTATTTTTAATGTACTAAGATTTCGATATGAAACGGCCATTTAAATATAGGCTTTAAAAGAAACAAAATTGCAAGAAGAGTGCCTTAGACCTTTTTTCTCTTTTGTGCTCCCCTTCAAAAGAGCACCTTCATGATTTATTTGAACATCCCAGCACAACACTGATCATGGCATCATCCTGTAAAGAAAACATGCTGTTGCGTCAAATTACCAAACAGTTTTCTGTCACATTCAAGCAACCTGTAAAGCAATTGCTAAATCTCTTCCGAATTAGTCACATCCACATTAAAGCTGCACTTGATGACATTGTCACGGAACAAGCATAATGTAAATCATTGCTCTACAAAAAGTACCTTCATGTTACTTTCATCTTGAAGCGCTTAGTTTTAGTTTTACAGCCCGCAGCTTTGCTCTTTTGATCCACTCTCATGCCCTCATCTGTGCTGCTATCAGCCGCAGCAGGCAGCTGTTGTCAGTAAAGTAGTATTTTTAGCAAAGGCGTAGATGTCGGGGGGGGATTGCAGGGCATATGCCCCTCCCCCCCCCAATATTTAGAAGAGGAAGATTTGTCCCCCTGAAAAAATATGAAAGACAACCCACTCCCCAAAAGAGGTAAAAAATAATCAGGGGACTCAAAACATGTACGGAAAACAAGAATTGTGTGTGTGTTCTTCTTTGGGGGGATTAAAGAACACATCAAGAGCATGAAAAATAAAAATGTGATTTTAAATGTCTTTTATGTAGATTTAAAAAGAGTTTTAAAAGAGTTTCTGGCTTTAACAAGGTCTCATTCTCTAATAGATTTGTTGTTGACTGTTGAAATGTACATGATTCCTTCAAAACATCCAGAAACACGTGTGATGTTTTGAATATGCAGAAAGTTTTGACCAATACAGGAGAATAATAATTTCCTTTACATAAATAAAGACATTTGCACTATAAATTATCTCAAAAACATTCTCCAGAATGCAGGAAATTAAGTGTTTGACGCTCAGAAAATTTCCCCCAGACCCTCTGGTTATTAGTGTCCAATTTTTGGTTTCAATGTTGAAACAAAACCTTGGTTTTAGTATTTATTTGGCACAATAAAACCAAGGCAACAGAAACACAACAGGTTAAAAAAGGAAAAATTATGCAGGTGAGATTAGGAAAGCCCATAGGGGCATATAGAAGGAATCTCACCTAAAGAAATAACAAAAGTCCTGAAATCTACAAATTAAACACAAGTAAGCATGAAATAAAAAAAAAACAAGCATGAGGTTGGCTACATGAAACAACAAAGACATAAAATAAATTGAAAGAATATAGATATAATAGGGATGTATGGACTTGTGTGTGTATGTGTATGAGTGGTTATGAAAAAAACTATGAAAAAAGTTGTGATAAAGCCACAGTACACTACCTGCTCAGCACCAAATGACAACAAAGACAGCCACTATTGGTGAGCATAGTGGAGCATTTAGCAGCTAAAGAGCCAGATATTTAGCAGGAATCAGTAAGGGGAGGTACACCAGAGGGAGTAGGAGTTTTTTCCATATCTCCCTAAATTAAATTATCATGTTATGTACTCCCTCTTGATGTTAACCTTATTCCACATTCAAGAAGCTACACATACATATTTAAGAAGGAAATACAAAAACATTGTTTGCTGTTGGCTTGCCAACAATGGCTGTGTCTTCTGCCAAAAAGACTTTTTTGTTTTCACCGTCTCCTCCCCTACCAGGCACCAAGTGGAACAAACATGTAGTCAGAGAGGGGGTGTGGGGGGGGGGGGGGGGGGGGGGGGGGGGGGGGTGTACTAACGTCACATGATTTCTGGCTTGGCTGGAGAAGTTCTTGAAACTATAAAAAAAAAGGTGATCTCATTGACTTGGGATCACTTGCCAACTCTGTATGTGATGGTTTAATATCAGGATCTCTGGGATTTCAACATCGCTAGTCATTTTTTCGCTATTTTCAGAGCACTCTCCCAGAACAGGATACTTGCAAATCATCAAAAAAGGAATCTTGGTTTAATCCAACAAATATAGGACTGTGTGAACATATAAAAAATGTCATCACACACTCAAGCAATACTCAGTTCATCCTGGCACACACATGCAGGATTTGTGTATTAACTAGGGCTGCACAATATATCGTTTTTATATATAATATAGTTAACACACGCAATAAACACATTGTGAAAGCCTGCGACACATTGCAAAAGACACTTTTTTCTCTTTTTTAAATTTTTTTTAAGTGCATTACAACTGTACACAGTCACATCAATTTGTGAATATTGTATTATTAATATTTCAAGTAGATGCTTTATCCACTGAGTCCAAGCTGTGAGCCAGTGTCCTTATGTTTTGTTTAATTACATTGTCCACTTCTGCCATCTTTTGGCACACAGCTCTTCCCTTAAACCTAGCATAGAAGTCAACCTTTCCATTGTCCTTATTTCTTGTATACTAGTCTCGCATTGCCAGACCTTCCTCCACAGTGCTGTGAAGGAAGGTCTGGCTAGTCCAGGGATGGGTGAAAAACGTGCTCTGGTTTATTGGCATTTCGTTAAACCAATCACAATCGTCTTGTGCGGCGCTAAGCGCCGGACGGAGCAACGGTGCCTCTGCAAAATAGCCTTGGGAAGGAACTTGCTTTGGTGGAATGTGTACCTTCATAAATTGTTTTAGTCGTGCAACAGAAAACTCTGATTGGACAGATAGTCTAGTTAGCTGTCTGGATTTACCCTGCAGAGATCTGAGGAACAGTTGACCATAGTCCTCATAAATCCACCGGAGTTTAGAATGCCAACACAAAGAAAAAGGAAGGTAACGGACATCCGAAAACGGACATCCAAAAAGAGTGACATCTGGCGGATTTTCCGGCAGAATGAGAAGCAATCCCGGAAGTGGAACGTTGTGGATATAGACTAGGTTTATACCAGCTTCTGGTTATGGCTTTCCTTGCTGCTGGTATCTTTACCAGGTATGGGTCCCTCTTCAATGTTACAAGTGAAATATGACCCAAGTACAAGACAGTGCATGAGAACGGAATCTTATAGCCAAGTTTTTTGTTTGTGTTAGTTAAAACAGTAGAAAACTGCACTTTAAATTGTAAATGTCATTATTTTTCAATGGTGCTTTTTATGTTCAAGTCAATGTTCAATTTGTACATTAAAATAATGTTGGAATTTTTTTTTTTTAATTCAGCAAGCAATTTGCTGTATTTTAGCAAATTTCTGAAAGCAGCAGAAAGGCAGAACAGAGTACATTTTAATATCTGTTTATTTATCGCAAATAATATCATTATCCATATATTCAACGTTATCACATATTTTCCTCATATGGTGCAGCCCTAGTATTAACAGGAAGAAGGAAACAACAAGCACACAGAAACTTAGTCTCCTAATCCCCCCAGTCCTCCTGCTCTTTAATTTCACTCGGCCTGCCCTTATCGTCCTGCCATCTCTCTAATCTCTCTATCTCCCCGTCCTGACTGTGCCTCCCTCTGTCCACCTCTCTTAATCTCCTCCCCCCTCACCCTGCCTTCTTTGTCCCTCCCCTCCTCTCTCATTATCTCCTCCCTTCACCTCCTTCGCTTTCATCTGTCTCCTGCAGTGCCCTCACTTTGAAACTAGATTTCTCTTCTCCTTTTTCTTTTTTTCCCCCACATATCTTCTGTCGCTCATTTCTTCACCTGCCGGGACACATTTACAGTTTCATACGTCTATCTGTTTTCATGGGGCATTTGTCCTTTTTTAAAATGTCGTTTTTGATTTCTGACATGTTCATATCATATAAAAGGTGTAATTTATGCAAGGCTTTCACAGGCCTCAAACCTTCAATCAGAACTGTGCTGAACATTTTAATTAATCGTTTACCAAAATGTCAACCACGTTTCACCTTGACCTTGTACACGTTTTCTGTAATGATCTTTCACAGGTGTTTTTCCGTGTTTTTTAATTTTTTTTGTATAAACAGAAATGTCTGTTAAATGTACATAGGATATACTGTAAATTTACACAATTGTCCATTTTTTGATTAACAGGAATGTCCCTAAACTTAACGGAAAAGGCTGCCAGGACATTATCCGTTTCTTTTACGGATTTTTTCTCGTTCGAGATGAGCCAGATCTGCGCAGAATCGATCACCGGCAATCGCCGCCCAATGCATGCCGTTAGATTTGTGTCCTACTTGATCCCGACTTGCTCTGACGTCATGCACACGTGGGCAACGATAACCTCACGAGATCAAGGCGGCCGCAGTTTTTAGAGCCAGGCGCCGCAGTTGCTCTCCACCGACTGCGAGACCCAGGTGGACCCAGGGCATGCTGGGAAACGCCGGCCTCTCAGCTGATCTAACAGCTGATTGGTTCAGAATCGACTCAACATGATGACGTTTTATATAAACTTTTTATTGATTTTGATTTGGAGGGATTTTAACTGCTATTTGTCTGATTTAAAGGCTTATTCTGTACAGAACACCTGTTGTGTGACTGATAGTTACGTTTAGAAGTCAGAGAGACTAAATCTGTTCAGATTACGGATCATCTACGCTGTGTTGTTAAAATTAAAATTAGCAACAGATCGCATGTAGAGCATTTTAACAGCTACTTTGTCATAATAAAATCAACTGGAGACTGTGTAGGAGCTGATATATGGGTCTGATAACATTTTATTATATCGGAATCGGACCACAGTGTTTCTGTCACTTCCTGTTCAGCCTGAAGGCTGCTGGAATCGGCCAGAAACTGTCCGACTTGACAGCGGATTTTTGTCACCTCCCCCGGCTTCTCCTGCCTGCTCTCGTCCACTTACAGGCGAGGCGCAGTTCATCTCGAACAAGCCTAATATACCGCTGTTGGTACACGATCTGTGCTGCTGCACGATCCGTCATGCGCATACGCAAGATGTTCGCGCATGCGCAGATGATAATCCTGTTTTACCGAGGATACTACACTGCATATTCTGTTCCACGCTAGCCTTCACCGGAAAGCTAACGTTATTGGCTAACCGCTAGCTGACAGCTTGATTCAGTCTAAAATAACGTTAACTCAAACTAAACACTGGGAAAAGCAGGCTTTACAGTAAAAACAATAAAGACAAGTATTGATTGATTGTATTTTAAATTAGCACAAGTAAAGTAGATCTGACATAACAGCTGTTATATTTTAACGGTTATTTTCATGTTTTATTTTGAGGGTCTTTTAAAGTTATTACATGATGTCTCAGCTAGCGGTTAGCCGAATTAGCTGTTAGCTAAACTAACGTTAGCTTCCCGGTGGAGGCTAGTGTGGAACAAATCGTGCAGTGTCGTATCCTCTGTAAAACAGGATTATGAGCTGCGCATGCGCGAACATCTTGAGCATGTGCATGACAGATTGTGCAGGCAGCACAGATCGTGTACCGACACCCGCAAACCCAGATGGTGTACTGAAGAAAAATAAAAATTGAGCGGAAGTACGTAGGAGGTCGGAGCCAGGCTAATTTGTAACTTTCAGTTTATGTTGATTCCAGCAGCCCCTTTGGACAAAGGGCAGTGTTTTTACCACACCTGCTGTCCTAAAGGTCTTTTCTTTACGGTGCTGTATTGCCCACTGTATATTACTGAGTTAGTGTTACCGGGAGGTCGTATAGATTTTCAGAAAATTATTCATTTACAATAAAAGAATAAGTTATACATGCATAACCTACTTTGGATGTCTCGTGAGCTAAACCAGGTATCAATTTCACTGTGTTACGTACCAAAGTATTAAGAGTTTGTTGTAGCAACCAATGTAATAATAACTTAGATTAATGTAGCACATTTCATGAAACCCATGGATGCTTTACACAAATACAGGGGGACAAGGGAAAAGAAAATAGTAGGCCAACACAAACAGAGTAAAGGGAACAAAACGGCCGCGCTAAATGGAAGGGGGACATCATTTAATGTCGGCTACCGACGTACAACCACATCGCACAATCTAAAGTTATTTTATGAATGAAATAGACATATTACATACCTGAGGGCCAATTCGGGGTGGGTTTTGAACCATTTACAATCCCGTAATTGACTCCATCTGTTGATAGCCCGACCACGTTATCGCCCGTTGTCTTTCACTTTCCCTTTTAGCTTTTAGATGTTCTTCGTTCAATTTCCTTCTTTTCTGTGATGCTCCTGCCCCAGTACATCAGCCATAACTACAGCAGATAACTTGTAAAATAACATACAATTAGGCCTTTAGAAAGACATATCTTGCTTTCTTTTACCTGGCTCAAAAGGCTGGATACGCTAACACAGGCTTTCTGGTGTTTCAAAGCAATCTGTTACCCATCAGAATATTTGACTGTAGCGCCGTCTACCTGCCGCAAATCATTCTGTGACCCGGGGAGATGCCTTACTAAAAACTATATAAAACTAGCATTCTTTTCACTGTTAGTCTCCTTTGCTGTTACAGGTCATTTAAGACCATTGTATAAAAAATGACAGAGCTTCAGAAACATTAAAAAGTTACATATAGTCAATTTAAATAAAGGATCTGAATACTTCTTCCACCGCTGATGACAACCACAAAAACTGTCAGATGCAGTTGCTCTTGAGATTAACTGCGTGTCATTGTGGTGACACAACGTGCATAAACAGTGCCATGTCCTCTCTGTCCGTTCCAGATCTTCCACTACACTGGTGGTGTAGCCTATGTGGACAACAAGGGCCCGTTCAGGGACCGGTTGGAGTTTGTAGGGAACCCGGGCCGCCGCGACGGCTCCATCCTGATCAAGAACCTGGACTATAACGACAACGGCACCTTCACCTGCGACGCCAAGAACCCCCCTGACATAGTGGGCCGGCCCTCCAGCGTGCGCCTGCTGGTCTTTGAGAAGGGTGAGACGGGAGGGAGGACAGGGAGAGTCCAGTGGGGGGTTCCTCAGCAAAATCTAATTCCCCCAGCATGTAAAGTCTAATGCCTGTGTTGTCTTACATCTGTGTCTGCTCATTAGCTTTCCACTGAGCCCATATGGCACATTTTGGGGGAATTTTCTTCGTCAGAAGCCAACTGTTCTCAATTGTTGTTTCAAATCATTACAAACTCAGAAATTAATCTCAATTTGCGCTGTGCATCGGACTAAAGCGAGTGCTGCGTTCAGACCGGTCGCTGCGCAGCCTCACTTAGGATTCCTTGCACTTCCCGCTAAATGAAATCAATTACAATTTTATCTCTTTCTCTATTTGTGATTGCCATCATTGCCTCCCTTTCACTTCTTTTCTCGCCTTCTCCTCCCATCTCTCTCTTCTTTCCCCTTTTACCATCGACTTCCACCATCTCGTCCCTTCCCCCACCTTCTCCCTCTCTTTCCCTGCTCTCACCTTCATACTATGTATCTCTCCTCCTCTTCATCTCCTTCTCTGCCTCTACTGCACTTGTTTTCTTCATCTTTCATTCAACCTTTATTTTTCCTCATCTATTCATCTTTCTTCTCTTATTCCCTTTTCCGTCTGGCTTTGTTCCTCGTCTTCCTCCCCTGTCAATTCCTCCCTTTTTCTCTGGCTTTCATTAATGCTTTCTCTTTCTTTACTCGCACTCACCAACCTTTCTCTGTCACTTTCCACTCTCATATTCTCTCTCCCGCACCTTTCAACACTTCCTTTTCCTCTCCTCCGCCCCCCACAGTGCCCATCCAGGCTGGCGTGATCACAGGCGCCATCATCGGGGTGGTGCTGGGCCTGCTAGTGCTCATCGTGGTCATCTACTACCTAATGAGGTTCCTGGTGGCACGCCGTGTCTTCAGCCTCAGTGTCAGGTCAGTGCCCGGCCTGTGGCTGGCGGCGCTCTGCCAGGCGGGTCTGTGCCAGGGACTGGAGCTGAGGCCCGAGCCCATCCCTGGCACCGACACCTGCGTGGCCAAGCTGGCATAGCTGCCGTGCTACGATTTGATTTGGTTAGGCATGCAGGGTTGTGATTTTGGAGCTAGTCAGCTTGAAAGAGAAAGAGATAATTATGTCTCATTTAGATTTAATTTATAAACAGCACTGCATAGGTCCAAAGCAAGATGATTAAAAGTGGTGAAGCGAGAGATTTACGAGTGGATAATCCACTCGATCATGAAGATGATGGATCCATCATCTTGCTTATACCTTTCCAATCTTATGAGATCATAACACATCTAGCACCTGGGGGCTGTGTTTGAGACAGGGCCAATAGATGAAGTTGGTGTTCTCTTTATGATGGACTGCCAGGCAATGCTTCCCTGTGACCACTGGAGGGAGAGATAGATTCGACATCCTGACATTGTCTTTCTTTTGTCCCCTCCAGCAAACATGGCAAGAAAAAGAAAGAGGGATCACAGCAGAGACAGGCAAGTTTTCTCCTTTCCTCCTTGAACCATCCCCTCTTTTTCCTCCTCCTCCTCTTCCTCCTCTGTCTCCTTTCCTCACACGCTCCGATACATGTACACATCAGGTTAACAACACCAAATGCAACAGCTTGGTTTGCTGTCATGTTCAGGCGCTAAATAGTGAAATCACATCCTTTTTAGAGATTACAATAAAGGCTGAGGAAACGTGTTGTCAGAAGGAATATTTATTCTGATGGGGCGCAGCCACACAATAGCACACATCCAACATGACAGTGCATAACGGCACAGTTTCATAATCGCATTCCCCCAATGCGAGTGCAAGCATCTCCGATATGTCCGCACACTTAGCCGACTCCTCCTCAATGCAACATATCCACAACAAAATAACATGTCATTCAAACTCTGCCTGGCAAACAGTAATAACAGTATTCAAGCTGTTAAAATTCTAGTGCCGTCTCAGCGTTGAAGGGGCTTTAAAGCCCCTCCTCTCTCTCTCTCTCTCTCTCTCTCTCTCTCGTGGCCTTCACCCCTCCTTAAGCTCCCTCAGGGGGGCCAAACAGCACAGTGCGAGTAAACAGCCATGGGGCAGAAATCAAACCAACTACTGTGAAATGGCCAAGCAATGCTTTTGGTGCATTGAATGGGACTGATTCGCTCACAGTGGGGAAAGGGACGGGAGCTGCTGATTTGGCTCACTGGGAGTCAAATGAAAATCACTGGGCCTATTATGGTCTGGGCTGTTATCAGTGGCTTTGTGCTGCTGCACGCCAAGGATTTGGGGAATGTTTTCTCCCTCTATTCCTCATGGGAGTGTGATAGCCTCAAGTGGCGGATTAATCATACATTTTGGTGTCTTGTATTCTTTTGTAAATACAAGGCACCCGGGCAAGTTCTGTTTGATTACTGTGTGGTGATGTGGCGGCTGGTTGGTTGTGGGGGTGTATTCTAATCGACTGCACGCCCTGCCTGCTGATAATGAAAAAGGGGAAGTCAAGGGATTTGGGTTCAAGACGTTTTCCTTAATCAAAAATCAGCTTTGAAATAAGAGATGTGCAAAGATATCTGAAGCAGAAGATCAGAGGTGTTGTGACAGCGAGCCAATTAGCCGCAGGTATAAGCTAATGTAAAGTGGTGGCGGTGGTGGCGGCGGGCTTCCGCAAGCGGTTAAGAGTGCGCCATCTTGCCCCTGTGGCTCAAACCTAGGGGGCGACACCAGCGAGGACCAACCCTTCCTCCTACCTCAAACAAGTGCGCTCATCCTCATCTCCCCGGAGCCCCTCTTCCTCCCTCTGTCTTCTTCTTTCCTTTTTACTGTTGTGTGATTGTCAGGTTACTCTTGAGCTGCAGTCAGTTGCTCTCAAGTGCCTGCGGCGGGTGACAGTGCATATATGAATAAATAACTTGCCGCCAAAAGGACACCGGAATATTTGACAATGTTGTCGTTTACAGTTACTCCTCCTGCAAGTCTTGGCTTGGAAGAAAAATATTCCATCTGAGTGCACACTCCCTTTTTTTATTTAATTCTTCTTCTTTTTTTTCCCCTCAGAGCTTTTGCCTCTCTTGTAGCTTTGCCGCACACAGAGGGCTCGTGGGATTTTATAGTGTGCTCATAAGTGGTTGTTTGATGAAATAGCCCTTATTAGGAGGCTCCGCTGACACAACACAATTTTGTATCAGCCTCCACCATCTTTGTTACTTTCTGCTTGCTAGGCTTGCACTACAAATCTCCAAAAGGCTGTGTGGGTGAGGGAGTGAAGGAGGGAGCGAGCAAGACAGAGAGACAGAGAGACAAAGGAACCCTGAGGTGTGTGCTGCTCCCCATTAGTTGGAGTTGTGGGAGAGGAGTTTACCCAGCAGCCACACACACACACTGAAGCTCACAGGAATGGACACACACACGCACACACACTCTGTACTGGAATGATAATTGAGTGCACTCTATCGATCTGAGCACACACACACACACACACACACACACACACACACACACACACACACACACACACACACATCCCACCCGTTCTTCTTTTCATCCCCCAATTGCCTCACCTCCTCACTTTACTTCACTCCCTCCCTTGCTCTCTCATTCACATTCCGGTCCCCAGTCTCCCTCTCTCTCTCTCTTCAGTCCCATCCTCTTCTCCTCTCCTTCCCCACCTCCCGCCTCTCCTCCCTGCCTTTGACTTCCTTGCTGACCATGAGAAGCATCCATCTGTCTGTAATTCCCCCTGTCCTCTTCCCTTTGTACTTCCTCTTTCGCTCTGTCAATCCTCCATCACACTTCTTCCCACCACCAGATCACTCCCTTTCCAGTTTCTCTCCTCTCCCTTCTCAGGTGTTCTGGGTTCTGATCAGCTTCAGGTTCTGGACAGAAAATCGCTACCTCTCACTCTCCATCTACCTCTCAATCTCCCTCCTCGCCTGTCTCCGTCTCTCTTTAGCATGCAGCAGGGGACGCAGCCACTTTCGTTCCTATCTGCTTTACCCACGGGTCCCTCCTGTTTTTGCCACTGTACCCACATTTCCTTTGAAGTGTGTGCAGCCCTGTAACAAGGGTGGCTCTGCATTCTGCTGTAGCAGGCTCGACTGTGTTGAGGAGGCAGCCCTGTCATTAGCGTGGGAGCTCTGCAATACAACAAAAACTGAACCTACCGTGGGATGCATAACGGTAAACAATACAATGATGTACAAGAGAATCTAGGTTTTATCGAAGGTAATGACACCGGCTGGGCTGCGCAGCTGCCCCGCCGAGCTGGATGTTAGCTGCAGCGTACGCCTCCATTGCTGTCTTATCAGAATGCATGCTGCTTTTGCACAGAGCTCTAATTAAAGATGATACCTTTTCTAATGCAATCAGTGGGATATTATTAGCCGAAACGTCAGTGGCTAGAAGCAGCCTCTAGTGTGCTTTCCACCGTTGACTAACCTGAAGTATTAGAGAATATATTTTAGTCTCCAAACCAGCATGCTTACTATTCACTCTGACTGTCCTCTGTTTGGAACACTTTACACCAGTGTCCTGGCCCGTAGTTCAACCTGTGGCAGATTATTAAAAGTACACAGTGTTGTGCAAACCATTACATGTGAGTGAAGTTTTATTAGGCTCCATCAGAGCATTATTGTGCACTTGTGATACTTTTCAATAGGTTAACTCACAGGTTAATGCACTGGAATACAGCTATTGTAAAGTGAAGTGTTACCTTGACCCCATCTCCACTCTGTACAGTTCCTCCTGATGGATTTGTTGTGCTTAAATGAAGCCTCACTTTCCTTCCTTCCTCCTCCTTTTATAGATTTCTTCTTAGAGATGTCTTTAGACAATGCACAGACAATATACAGAATGAGTGGGAGTGGATGGATGAATTATATAAGCACACGATGAATGGAGGATGAATGTATAACTTTAAAAAGAATATCACATAGCCAGTAAAGTCACCATGGCTATAGCAAAGTTGTCTATAAGCAATTATTTATTCCACTGTAAACTTTAAAAGCCCAATTATATGACTTGTAAACAAATGTTTAATTTCCAAGTGTACTCTCTTATTGTGAGCATTGTGCCTCGATGTGCAGCTAGTCCTCAAACAATTAGATTGTTCTCTTTTTCGTTTAGTTTTTAGTGTTTAAAAGTCTAAATGTTTTAGAGACCCAGTATGCATGGGTGTATTGATTCTGCAGGACAGTAGGTGTCTAGGTTGAAATAATGTGAAAGTTTTGAACACATTTTATTGTCAACAGAATATGCCTCTAGAGATGCAGCATTCTTTTTTCAAGAGAGTCCTGACGAGACATTGCATCTTCACAATGTATGCATTTAGACAAGTTATGCACAAAACATCAAGAAGGAAAGAAACCGAGAAAAACAAACCAGAATTTGAATAACAATAACATAATCATTAGTTTAACACTAAATCTGATGGTTAAATAATAAACTTAAAAGCCATAGCAACTTTCTTGAAACATGGAAAAGGCTAGATTTGAATAATTCAAATGGGGTTATTGATTTGAAGTATAGTGTTAAATTGGTGAACAGCCTTTGAACGACTATTTCATTGCGTTGCATACCCTAACTACACATGATGTTCAAACAGCAGTTTAAAAACTCACTTTTTAGCTACATTTATTACCGTTTTTTTGTGTACAAATTGCTAAATTAATTAATAACTTAAATAATGGGGACTTTCCCACTGTGATTGACTCAGGGAAACGGTGAGGAAAAACGAGCTATTTTGTCTACAGAAACAGCCAAATTGAAAGATGTTATATATCGGCACAAAGTATTTAAAACAATCATATCCCAATAAGAACCAAATCTGGTGTACTGTGTGTGTGCGTGCGTGCATGCGTGCGTGCATGTGTGTTATTGATCACTTGTCACTCAGTTGTCACAGGTGTATGGAGCCTGCCTGCCACTGTGTCCCATCCTAACGCATGGTTACCTGTTTTGTCACCCCCTTACAGCTCTGGACACCGCCCCCCCTCACTTGCTACCCCCTCCCCTAAAAGGACTGTCTCTCTACCTCCTCACCCCTGTCTCTCTGTATGTCTGACTCTCCTCCTCCTAAATGTGTTCTTCTGTCCTCTTCACACAGCTCCACCTGTCCTGCTAACTCCATCTCTCATCCTCTCATCTCTAACGCACCCATCTCACCCCTCCTATTTCCCTCACGCTCCTTTCCTCCTGAAGTGACTCTCCTCCCCTGTTCTCCCCCCGACCCCCTCTCCCTCCTCCCCCACAGGGCCCCGTGCCTGCCGCCGACCCCTCGAAGGTGAAGGCGGCTGCCTCCGAAAAGAAGAAGCAGGAGTCACGCAAGGATAAGAAATAGGATACGGGGATGGGCTGGGGCGGGCTTGCAAGCCGGCTGCTCCAGCCCGTACGCCTGGCGGTGGCCAAGGCCCAGCCCAAGCATCAGCAGCGAACCGTAGCCAGAAAGACGGAGAGGGTGGTGGGAGGAGGAGGGGAGGAGGGCCCGGGCCGGGTGCTGATGACCATCGATCTGGAGCTGACCCGCAAAAACGGGGAGGAGAGGCCTGGCGGCGAGGGAGGGATGGGGAGCTCCAAAGCGCTTGGCTTCCTCTCCCACATCGCCGACCAGCTCACCTTCACAAAATAAACCGATAGGGAGGCGGGGGGAGGCCAAGGGGGGGACGGAGCTGTGGAGGATAAGAGAGTGGGCAGTCTACTGAGGAGACAGCAGGGCTTGAGCTCAACCACAAACCTGCTTCACACCCACCAACGCCAACCTGAGTCCCTGAATAAATGAGTCAAATCATATCTGCTCTTGTCACAGGCTGATGACTGTAGACACAGCTATACAGGGCCCAGATCTTAAGATGTCATGATAATACACCAGCCGGCACTCCGAGTACTTTTTGTCAGGTCATAAGATATGCCATATGAAGCGAGACCTTAAGACGGCTGGGTTTGATAACAAAATCTAAAAAGCTGCTCCCCGGGTTTTTTTTTGCCTTTTCTGGTTTCTTCCATTGTGATCCTATCCACCGAAAAAAGCTTTCTCCAAGTGCGTCGGATACGCATCACAAATCCCAAGCTGCAGGGACAAGCCAATTTGCTTTTTTTCCCCGGAGGCGACGTGTCAAACTCCAACTTCCTCCCCTCACTCTGATCTTCATTCTTTTTTCATCTCCAATCCCATTTCTTCCTCTTTTACTGTGAATTTTCTGACTTTTCGTGTTAATTCAAATTACAAAGTGATTTATATGCTAACTGCTCTATCCTGTTTCTCTTCCTCTCTCTCACTTCCCTTCCCTCTTTTCCTCCTTTTCTTTCTCCTGTAGATAAAGGTCTGACTTCTCCATGACTGCCTCCACTCCTCTAGTCTGCTCCCTCCTTTTCTGCCCAGCCTGATGCAACCCCCATTATTTCACATTATCTCTACTCTTTCAAGACAGCACTGGCTGTAAGAATAGTCCTACTATATCAGTGGCAACTGTGTCAAATATTTTTTTACAATGGCTGATTGGAGAATCTGTATGCACTCATTGGGCAAACTGTAAAACAGTTTAAGGCCTAACAAAGCACATAACTTTCTTAAGAGAAACCCGAAAAGACATCCCTCTGTGTTTAGACTCTGATGAATCTTCCCCCTTAATGTTTACGACTCAATCTCACACACACACAAACACACACACACACACACACACACACACACACACACACACACACTGAGCGGAGCTGCGAGTGCACTCTGGATTTCAGATAAAGAAAAAGAGAGACGGAGAGGAGTGTGATAGTGGGAGAGAAATATGATTCCTGCTCTCAGCCGGGCGTAGATAGAGGTTCAAGCCCTCGAGCTCGGGGTGATTCAATCCTTTCAACATTTGAGCTAATGGAGGTTGTCGCGGTGTCCCTGCCTGGGCTAAAGGGGGCTATTTCTGGCCCTATAAGAGCATGCAGGCTTACTGTAACAGCTGCACATTTTTTAGCTAACAGGGGGGTGGGGGTGGTGTGAGAAAAAGAAAGAGGTGGGCAGGCTGGGTAGGTTGGGGGGGGGGGGTCCTTTTTGTGCCTGAGTGCATGAGGCTGTCCGCTGTTGACCCAATGGCCAGCGACTGACAACCTGGAATGACGTCACAGCGTGTAGGGCTGGCGGACGCTCTCAGGAGTCTGACAAAAGGGCTTTACAGGAAGAGGTGCAACTTCTGTGCTCTCAGAGTTATTTTAGGTCCAGTTAATCCGCTCGCACGTTTTTCCCCTTGCCAACCCAGGGCTAATTATTTTAGTGCATACTGGTAACGAGATCTCTCTCTCCATCTTCCTCTCCCTCCTCGCCTCCTGTGCTGTCTTCACTGCTTTGTTAGTCATCTCTGCTCGCATCTTGGGATTCACCTCCTTTCCTCCAAAACCCCTGTTTGATTCTCTCTGTCCTTACGTCTTAGGCTTCCTTTATCTCTTCCTCTTCCTGTCGTCTTGCGACTCTGTGCTGCATTATTCCCCCACAGAAAAGGCCTATACACAATCCACTCCACTCTTTAAGCCTCTCCTTATCTGACTGCTAGGCCCACAGCTCAATGCTCTGCTCCACTCTCTTCTGTCCTTCCTTCCTCCTCCTCGTCCTTCTTCTCCTTCTCAAATTTGATGACGGACATCTCTATCTCCCCTCCCTCCGGCTTGCCCAACGATCAACGAACGCCCTCTCGCTTGCCCTTCAAAATGCCACCTCCCCACATAGGCATGTCCCCCGCCAGCCCGCCTTCCCTCTCTTCCTCCAACCCTTTACTGTGTTTCTGCCGGTTCCAGTGCTAAAAATGCTCTCCTCTGCCCCTTAATGGCAAAGAGCGGAAACACACGGGCAGAAATCCGCCTTTGGTTCTCACTGAAGACGCCAAACAGAAACTTATAATCTAGCTAGCTCTCTTCTGGTCGCAAATACGACGTGTGTTTTATGTATATGTGTGTCTAGTTAAGAAATGAGATTTGCTCTAAAGCAAACAAAACAACAACAGTATGTCACCCTAAGTAAAGAAAATAAGACATTTATTACATGTGTACAAAGAAACACATTTATCAAGGCAGGGAAGAAATGTAATGCTATCTGATGGAATATGTCATTATATTTCTGACCTTGTGTGTTATGGAAGGTACTGTGTGGCTGTCTCTAGTGTACGTTTTATTCCGAGACGAAGGGTAAATCAAGGTTTTTGTGCAGCGTCAGAGAGAATATTAGGGGTGGATAAGGGTTCAGTTATCCTCGGATTCAGTGAGCTGTGGCTGGGGAGAAAAAAAAGGAGAGGAAGGTACTTGCTGTGGACGAAAGCTTTGGAGGAAGAGACTTAACTGCCAAAAATCCATATGTATCACCACAGATGGTCTGCTCTTCCCCCAGAGCCTTCTTTTAAAAGGTGCTTCTTCCCCAACCCTGTGCCAAAGATGGATTGCGATCTGTGTGCTTGACATGCAGGGTGGATAGTGTAGACTTGAATGTTCCTTTAAAATTCATAATGGCAATGGAGGTGCTAAAATCCACTTATTTATAACTGGAGATCTATTTCACTCGTCGCTGTTTAACTGTCCAGTCACATGGATTAGTTAGAATGTTTTCTTCTTTTTCAGCAAAGCCACACAGACACCTGACATAAGACAAACAGCATTAAAATTGCCTTTTAAAAATGTTTTATATGTATTATGAACTGTATTAGTCATAGTTGCACAATAACATTCCTTTATTGGAAATGACTGGAGCTTCTTACATTTTTTTTTTTACATTTATTTTAATGCTTGTGATAATTCCAGAGCACTAACCTCTTTTGATTACTCTGTATAATATGTTGTAAAGAGTACGTAAATAAAAATTAAAGCCCCAAGCGCGGCTGCTGTCAACAGAAGACAAAGTAAACCCAGCTGAAAAATGTCTACAGTCTTCTTTCTTTTATTTCCAAGTCACATTGTGTAAATCATAATTTCATAATTTCATGAAAAAAAAGAATGTCCTCCTAATATAAGATCTCCACTATTTGAAATATTTGAATACTCTGATGGCTGGCATTAAAGTGAAACTAATTATGGAAAAGCACTATTGGCTATCTAAACCCATTTGCATACACAATAAAAAATCATTATAGAGGAGGTATTCTTGAGGTTTTGAAAGCTAAACAATGACCACCAGGTGTTTCTTTCAAATTGAAAAGATATTTGGTTTTAGAAATAAACTTTAAAACATTTGCTTAATGGCAGCTGGTGAGGAGTAAAATGGTGTCTTCGCCATGCCCTTTGTTACCCAACTACCAACAAGTAATGATGATTAACTGAAAATAAATACTCAGTGACCATAATAACCTTTTCACATTTTACAGGGTGACAAAACGAGGTGTAATTTTCAGAAAGCCTTAATTTTGTCTGTCTTAAAAGGCAGACTGGGTTCAGTGAGCATACATAACCTTTTCAGAAATGCACTGCTTCATATTCAGACAGTTACACTCGCTGTACAACTACAGTCTTTAACTGATGACCATTGAACTGCTCAGCTGCAGCACCTGAGTGATTGCCTGAGGGGGGTCATGGTATGCCAGTGGGCTTGTTGGAGATGAGCCAGTTCTGCACAGAATCGATCACCGTCCATCGCCGCCCAATGCATGCCAGTTACATTTGTGTCCGACTTGTTCCCAACTTGCTCTGACGTCATGCAAACGTGGGCAATCATAACATCATGGCAGCCGCAGTTTTTAGAGCCAGGCGCAGCAGTTGCTTTCCACCATAGATATAGAACAATAGATATGACATGATGTCATAACTAATGGCATAACTGTCCACCATCTTACCTGGATACTTTACAGTTGCCACCTATGGGCAGAAACTTTATTATCAGCTGTGCAACACATGTTGCTTTACCAAAAGGACCAAAGTAACTAGGGAGGCTTGCATCACTTCTCACACATCAGTATAGAGTAGATGAGACTTTTCTTTTTACATATAGGTCAACTAAAATGGCAAAAAGGTCATAACTTTACTGTTAGCTACCAATGGACCAGCTGCATTCTAACTCAAGTCAAAGTAACTGCTAGCGCTCAACGGCGCTGATTTGTTAGCAAAACAGATAATTTATAACCAGCAAACATTGTTTTGTTAGCTATGGTAACTTAACTCAAATGTAAGGTTTAGTTAACGTTATAACAAAGTTATTGCTATAACCCTAACTTTGGGTTATAGCATTGCGTAGCGTTGACATTTGACCGCTAAGCAGCCGATTCCATGCCAATCAAGTGTAAACTTAGATCGTGTTAACAAGGAGCAGTGCTCGTCTTCACTCCTAAACCTGTTTCCTATTATGTCAAGACATAACCAGCCAGCTGCGTTACAATCTACACAAAGAGTGATTCCCAGGCAAAGCACCCCAACAGTAATGTTAACCACATCACAGCAACACGAAACACTAACATTACCCGAGCACACAATCAGCCAGGGATCCCACTGAACGTGATGTTTACTACGGAGCCCCAGACATGACGTGGAAAAAATAAATAAATTTTGGCCACAATATAGATATAATGTGTGCACGAAATACAAATTTGTGGCCACAACATACTAATATGTGGCCACGAAATGGTATTTTGTGAGCACAATGGCCCTCATTTATGAAACGAACGTACGACAGAAAACAATGAAGCGTAAAACCGGCTACGATCAAATCTCATGTCAAGTTTAAACTCGTGTACGCAATTTTTCGAGTCAGTGTGGACTTGCAATGCAGCATATAATCAGTTTAACAGGAGAAGGAGAAGTCATCAGTTGATCACTTATCAGCAATGGCAGATCTGGCTCTTTTAGAAGACCTCTATGCGCCGGTACAACAGTGCACACATACGCACACGGGGCATGGTGGATCGCTCCATCGGATTGATTAAGGGCAGATGGCTCTGTCTTGCATCAGCGGGAGGGACCCTACTATACATGGCAGAAAAAGTCTGCAACATTGTCTTAGCCTGTGGGGTTCTGCACAACATCACGCAGGAAAACAGAGTGCCATAAATGTAGTGATGGAGCCAGATGACCCGATGCCCTGAGAGCAGTGTCCAGCACAGTCCCAACTGGGGGCTATACCAAGGAGACAGGATATTATTCCTCGCTTTTAAAAGGTATAGTTATGTTAGGCAGTGATACTCAATACAGGGAACATGACGATACACAACATTTTTATTTATTCTTCAGGTTTTCCTTTCTCTTATAAAGTGTTGTTAATGGCCACAAGCTTGTTTTTCCAGCCCCTCTTCTGTCAGGGTCAGGGTGGTGGTCCAGCACTGGGGGCGGACAGCGCTCTCCCTCACAGCTCACGGTTGCCTGGCCCTGACTCATGAAAAAAACACGAGTAAAAAAACTCAAGGATGTATAAATTAAATAAACTTCAGCTGGAGTCCGATTTACTATGGCAACACTGTTGACTGCATCAGTGATTGCAAATGAACCTGAGATATCAAGGTTTCAATCTCCACCTCTGAAAAGTACCGCTTCTTAGCCGGATTACGTCTCGCCATGTCGTAAATTGTAGGGCTGAGGCCTCAAAACCGAGAATACATTGGGGCGTGATATTTAAATTACGATCGTTTCCAGCTGCTGCATTTATCAATGTACGACCATTCTTACGCTCTGATTGGTGTGATACGAACTCTTCATGAATCACACGTGATCATCGTAAGATGATTTCTGCGCTCATATCTGTGCTGGTTTCTACATTAGGTTGATAAATGAGGGCCATATTATACCTATATTGTGGCCACGAAATAGGTATAACGTGCGCACAAAATACTAATTTGTTTGTTTGTTTTAATATCATACCCATGAATTACCTGGACACCGGTAGAAGCAGGAAGATTTACATGTGCGTAAGGTGAGTGTCTTTTTCTTATTCTGTCATCAGTATGTTGTTGCACAGCATTTATTCATGCGGTTATTTATATTTCACATTTTGTTTCAACGGGCAGCCTTACCTGCTGACGTTTTGCTGCACTTGGGAACTTTATCCCGTTACTAGCTTAAACGTTTTGTTAGTATGGGGCTGTAAAGCCATGCTTGTTTGTGTCTAGGAGCTGGTGAATTCTGTAAATAATAAACTTCGAAATTGTTTGAATTGTTTAATGTGTCACATTACTGTAGCAAGAATAATGTTAATGAAACCTGGCAGGGTAAGCCTATGGAGCAGGAGAACCAAATCTCCCAAAAAGAATAAATAAAAAGACTAAAAAAAGATAGGCTATAGAGTAATATTGACTTGCTTGGCTTCTGTTATACCTCGTTTATAAGTTTGCGTTATGCTTCTTCTCAAAGATTGAACAACATATTTGTCCAAAACGTTGTTTGAATTTTCATTATAGGGTATAGTGATATTAGTTAGCCATAGTGCGCCTCTAATAAGTACAGTATATGGTACTATTATTTTTGATTTCCTGTGGTTTACAGGTGAACGCATGGATGCTCTGCTGCGAGAATTTTTGAAGGAGCGCCAAATTGAAGAGGATGTGATCCAGAAACTTGAAGATGAAAATGTAAGCCACTGCATTTGCTGTGTATGCTTTTGTCAAGTATGTATGTTAAAGGAACACGCCGACTTATTTGGACTTTAGCTTATTCACCGTAACCCCCAGAGTTAGACAAGTCGATACATACCCTTCTCGTGTCCGTGCGTGTTGTAGCGGTGTCTGACGGTTCCACCGTTAGCTTAGCCTAGCACAGAACATGCAGGTAACTGGTTCCAACTAGCCTACTGCTCCGAATAAGTGACAAAATAACGCCAACATGTTCCTATTTACATGTTGTGATTTGTAGAGTCACAGCGTGTACAAAAAACAACGTAACATGAGACGCAGCCATCTTCTAACCGTAAACAAACCGGGAACTATATTCTCAGGCGGAAGAATATAGTACTTGGGCGGAATGATTTGCTTTGCAGCAAGCCTGTCTGAGAATATAGTTCCCGGTTTGTTTACGGTTAGAAGATGGCTGTGTCTCATGTTACGTTGTTTTTTGTACATGCTGTGACTCTACAAATCACAACATGTAAATAGGAACATGTTGGCGTTATTTTGTCACTTATTCGGAGCAGTAGGCTAGTTGGAACCGGTTACCTCCACGATCTGTGCTAGGCTAAGCTACCGGTGGAACCGTCAGACACCGCTACAACACGCACGGACACGAGAAGGGTATGTATCGACTTGTCTAACTCTGGGGGTTACGGTGAATAAGCTAAAGTCCAAATAAGTCGGCATGTTCCTTTAAGAACATGGTCACACCAGAACAAGCACACTGAATGTGCAATGCAAATTGGGTCTGCATTCAGTTTTTTAAAACATTCATTTGGCAGCAAAAGTGTGCACACTCTTAGAAATGTTACATGTTTTATTATTTAATGAAATCAAATGCACGTGTTATAAAATCAAGTGTGTTTACGCAATCATTTAAAATAATGATCTTTCATCTCAAATTGCAAAAAATATCTAGCAAAATGACATTATACAAGACAAAAATATTAATAATTACACCCTTTACTGAAGCTATATCCTAAATTCCTTAAATATACATTGGCATTATATTCAAATTTGTATGGCATTCATTCCTTTATTGATTTAGAATATCTTATATTTTTTATCAGATTGATGAAACTGTCATTCCACTAATGACAGACCTGGCCAAGTATATCCCTACAGCTGGGGATAGAGTCTCCACTGTGGCCTTTTGCAGACCAGCAGCACTAACACAACAAGCACCATCCAGGAAAGACACCATCATTTTCAAGGCTACGTCAAAGACTCTCTGGAACTGAGGGGACACCTAGAGCTCCACAAAAGAGATCATCTAAGTGGGCAGGAAATACAAATGCCAAACGGAAAGTGAGATGGGTTGAGTCTGTAAGGGGTGGAGGAACCAGGCATCTCTCTGTTGACAAAGATGAAACATTGGCAGATATCAAAGTTATGGCTGAAAATCTTTTCTTCCCCAATGGCTTTTCCAAAAAAAAAAAAAAAAAACCTCTTTCCCACTATTCAACTCATATTGATAGCTCCCAGATACATGTTAAGATGTCCAATAGAGTAGAAGAGTTGTATAACCAAAGTAAGGTACAAATTCTCAGACTTTATTTGTGCACCAAAAAGAAAACAGGACAGCAGCCCGCAGTAGGAGAGGAGGATGATTTCACAATAACCCAGCCCCCAGTGATAGAGCTCACTCAACATGAACAGAAACAGGCTGTTGAGGATCTGTTGGTGGAAAAAAGAAATTCAGAGTCACCAAATGACGATGAAACTAATTATGGAGCTTCCTCAAGTGAAGACTTGGAACTGAATGACAAATTACTGTGGGATGGTCTGCTAACTCTGGGTTCTGAGGCAGTTATTATCGTAAGTGGGGATGACAGGTTGGACGTAACTGTGGATGAACCAAACCTTGAAACACCAGACAAAGAGAATGAGACAATATACCTTATCAAACAGTGGATGAGCTACTGTCTGATCTGGTGCTTGCAGGGGAGGCTGATGTTCCAGCCCAAGCACTTCCTGAACCTTCTCCTGTGACGCTGATTGTAAGAAGAGGTCACTGTCTCAGTGACTTGATCAGTGCCTTCAAGGACCCAAACATTCTTACAACTGAGGTCAACATCAAAATCTGTTTACCAAATGGAGAGCTTGAACAGTGTGAAGGAATTGGTGTTTTGCAAGACTGCCTGACAGAATTTTGGATGGATTTCTACGGCAGCTGCACACTGGGGGTTGAGGTTAAAGTCCCCTTCATCAGACATGACTTTCAGTGTGAAGAATGGCAGGCTGTAGCTAGAGTGTTTGTATTAGGGTGGAAACAAGCCGGTTACTTCCCAGTGAAACATGCAGTACCATTTCTGGAAGAGGTATTGTATAGCTCGTCAACCAGTAGTGTCAGGGATTCCCATTTGCTGTATGTATCACAAGAGGAAAGAGCTGTCCTTTTGAAGGCTTTGGAGGACTTTCAGTCAGTAGACACAGATGAAGTTCTCGATGTACTCGATGCATATGAATGCAAGTAAGTCCATAACAAGGACATACTGCTCCCTGTTTTAGCACAGATAGGACACAAAGTAATCACCCAGGCCCCAATGTATGTAATTAAGTGTTGACGTCCTGTGTGGGCTCTATAGCTAGTTTACTGTCACAAGAGGGTCTGCATCATTACATTGCACAAAAAACAACAACTGCAAAAACAGTGAAGCAGCTTCTAAACTTCCCAGAGGAGATGACAACAGCCCAATGGTTTCTCAGTATCTGAAAAGGGTAAATCGGGTAAATTTAAAAATATTCTCACAAGCTCAATGTGGGTAATGGGTGTGGTGTAGGTAATAATACAAACAGTAACACTAAGGATGTGATAGCTCCTTGCTGGACTGGATGGTGTTGTTATTTTAGCTCTGTAGTTCTATGAGCCATTTATGTGGGGCATTTTATTTCATCTGCTCTGAAAGTGGTTGCTGTGTTCTTTCACATTCAAGTGGTTAAAGAGATAGTTTTTTTGAGGTGGTGTTATATGAAGTATTTATCTCTAGTCAGTGTTAACCTGCAGTAGACAGTGCTCAGCACTCTCACAGTTTGTAGATGCAGAGCATGGTGCAGGAACAGAAACAGAGCAGAACACTGGTATGGACAGAAACCACAACACAGCAACAAAAAACAGCCTTTAAGCCACCTAAAAGAATCCCCACTTTAAAAAAAATCATCAGTTTGGAATATTTGGAATATTTTCAGCTTCACCTGGTCATAAAACAGCTATTTCTTTTAACAACTGTATTGTGTAAGCTCATTTGTATCTGCTGCATACTATTACTCCAGTTAGTATCAAAAGAAACAGATGTTTTAGCATTTCGTGGCCACAAATTAATATTTCTTTTTTTTTTTTTTTTTTGGGATGTCATGTCTGCAGCTCCGTAGTTTACCACATCGAACGTTGGCTAACCAAAAATGAGCTGCCATCTCCAATCAGTTATCATATATCAACATCACTTGTTGTCATCTTACCTAATGCCTTTACACAACTTTCTTTCAGTAAAGCAAATAAAACATAATCCATGTCTTGATCAGGTAAAGTAATCCAGTTTGTACTTCAGCAGTTCAGGTCAAAATTCCTGCGATTTCTCCACATTATCACCATAACGTACATTTAATATCCATAATGTTATCTTGCGACGAGAATGACAGACAGGTTGGACGAGTCCATCAGGAGTTGTGCTGAAGGCATTAGCCTTTCCTAACAAAACTTTATCAACAAAAACAACTCCTCATTTACAGTTAGAAGGCTCTTTATCCTTGTCACTACCCGATGTGAGTCGAGTGCAGATGTGAGTTGCGCATGCGTCACTTTGCGACAAGCAGGTGTTGGAGCTTCGCAAAGGACGACTTGTGAGGCTTGTTCAAGTATACAGATATAACACTCACATCTGCACTCAACCAAAATAAAAAAGATTGTCTGCAATATAAATGCAAAATTATGAGATTATCTTCATGAGTGAATGCATTATTTGTTCTGTTGGAGCTATAATAATCAACATGTAACCAACATCTTAGTTTTTTGGTTCATTCACAGTTGTCTTACCCTCATTACTTTGAATAAAAAACAGTATTGATGTATTTGCGTAATACATCCATTATAAAGACAACATGAGCAGCTTTTACCATAGGTTCCAATTGAAGCAATTCTAAAACTTAACCCAGGTAAGATAGCCGCCATATGGTTCCATCCTGGAGTGGCAAGTCAGAATTACATGTCACATCTATTGTTTCATATCTGTGCTTTCCACCGACTGCAAGACCCAGGGCATGATGGGAAACGCCTGGCTCTCAGCTGATCTAACTAATTGGTTCAACCGACCTCCTTTTTGCAACCGCACGTGAATTTGGATAGAATGCAGGTTTAAGTCACTTCCGCATTTGACTCACTTTCCGAACCAGATGCTCTGTCCATTAATTTTACAGTCAATGGTTAAGGATCGACTTAACATGATGACGTTTTATATAAACTTTTTATTGTTTTTGAATTGGAGGGATTTTAATTGCTATTTGTCTGATTTAAAGGCTTATTCTGCACAGAACACATGTTGTGTGACTGATAGTGATGTTAAAAAGTCAGAGAGACTAAATCTGTTCAGATTAGGGATAATCTACAGTCTGGTGTTTAGTAACAGCAGCAACAGATCACATGTAGAGCATTGACATTGACAGCTACTCTGTCATATAAAAACAACTGGAGACTATGTCCAAGCTGATATGGGTCTAACATTTTATTAAATCAGAATCGGACCGAACAGGATGTGAGGGTTTCTGTGACTACTTGTTCAGCCTGAAGGCTGCTGGAAACGGCTGTAAACTGTCCGACTTGACCACAGATTTTTGTCACTGCCCCCAGCTGCTGCTGCATGCTCTCATCTACTTTCCAGGCGAGGCGCAGCTCATCTCGAACAAGCCTGATGTCTCTTTTGATGCTGCTGGGAGTCCCCAAAGTCAGACATGTAGAATTGATGTGGGTTTAGCACATTTTTAAAGAAATAATGTGGGAGGTACACATAGTTGCTTTCTTTCTTGCTGAGTGTTATAGTGTGAGAATATTGATATGATTTATCATGTCTGTGCGAAGCTGGCACTAGAGAACTATTAGTTTAGCTTAGCATAAAAACTGGAAGCAGGGACAAACAGCTAGCCTGGTTCCTTCAAAGTTCAACAATTTGCCTGGCAACACCTCTAAAGCTTACTAATTAACATGTCCCATCTTGTTTGTTTGTTGTACACATTATGGTTTTAAAGGGAACTATTTCTTGACAAAAGTTGGATGTAGTGACTTCCCAGAGTCTTTTCATCACTATGAGGTTGCTAGGCAGCAGCACATAACTTCACCTAAAACCACAAATTGTAATTTTTGTTTTGTTTACAATTTTGCATCTGTACAAATTAAACAAATGAGATACAAGTCAATTACTGAGCTGTACTACAATGAGCTATTTTTAATTGTTATTATTATTTTTACTTTAGACAGAACTAGCTAGCTGTTTCCCTCTGCTTCCAGTCTTTACGCTAAGCTAGGTTAAGCTAATTCCTTCTGGCTCTAGCTAGCTTCATACTTCACACAAAGACCTGAGAGTGCCTTCAATCTTCTTTTCATCTAGCTAAGTCTTGGCAAGTAATCAAATAAACATATTTCCCAAAATGTTGGGAAAACCCAGGTAAGATAAAACCCATTACTAACCTGTTCAAGAGCAGTACGGCAACGTCCGTGTCTGACCTCAGTCCTTTTTCTTTTTTCAGCGCTCTACAACTAGGGAAAGCCACACTAGTGGTTGTTAGTGACAGTGTTTGTCTTCGCTGTCGGTCACTTTCTTTTGGGGATTTTAGTCCTTCTGCTGAATGTGTAGGTATTTTCTTAGCAGTACAATCACTGACTGAAACATTTTGTGAGCGCTTCTTCAGGTTTTTAGCCATGCCTTCACCTGTTGCAGCATTCCTCTTTGTCTCCAAAGCTGTTTCCTTTCTCAGCTGTGATGTAAGAAACGCATCAGTTGAGCTGCTGCGCGTGAATGTCGCAGGACTACACCATTTTGTAAACATAGCTCTACTGAGAAATACAGAGAGAGTTTGTGGAGCTGATAGGCTTTAAAAGCTTCATATCAACTCATTTGGCAATGGTTAATTTATATAAAATAGTCGTGCACTATAGCTTTAACATATCTGAGAAATATTTATACAGAGTTAAGCAAAGTAATTCATTTAATTTTTTTTAAGACACATCTAGCCTAACCTCTAGCAATAAGGACACCCGATACAAGCAAACAAATATATGTCTTTGAAAAAAAATGGAAGAACCTTTGAAAAGGAGCACACTACAAGGGCTCATACATACAGTACATCAACCGATGATACAGCTCATTCAGGATTAAAGGTATTGCAATGTAGGAAGAGTCCAAACGGAAAATTAAACTCTAAAAGTCATTGGCAATTTGTGAGACATTTGATACTCATCTGACACGTGATCATTGGCTGCATCTGTTGTGTGGGCGTAGAGGGGATGACCCACCTTATGTTCCAAATATGGTGGACTTTAAGCTAATTGCAGCGTTGTATTGGCTACAAGTCACTTTGAATTCCAGCAGAAGAAGCAGTTCATCTTCGAGGAGCAATTAAGGAATGATTAAGCGGTTTATGGCCGGATTTATTTGCAGAAGAGACCTGAGGATTCAGCCTGTGCTCAGAATCAGAAATGGCTGAATACTATGCCTCATTTGTCATTATATTGGCCCCTCATTATCATGTTTGTTATAAATACTGTATGGTATGTAGAGAGCAAAGTTTCATTTGTTCTGTTGACAGCAGTGATTGATGGACTGTTGTTCTCCCTTGAACCATGTGTGTGTGTGTGTGTGTGTGTGTGTGTGTGTGTGTGTGTGTGTGTGTGTGTGTGTGTGTGTGTGTTGTAAGGGGGGTGGAGGAACATATTGAGCAGGTACACACAGCATAACCCTTTCTGTGTGAATGGGGGGGTGGTGGTGATGGTGGTGAGGGGTTCCTGGGTGCACAGAGGCTCTGGGGAGGGGGGGGGGGGGGGTTGCATGCATGGCTCAGGTTACCCTGACAGGAGGGAGCAAGAAGTGAAGGAACGGGATGGTTGGTGTGGGGGTGCAAGGCCCAAAAAAAGCCACCAATGTCTTCCACATGTGAGGGCGGGAGGTCTCAGCTGTGGCGGGGACCCTGAGTGCAGTCCTTTTACATTCTAACCTGCCGACGCCAGGACATCCAGCATGGGCAGAGGGGTAAGTTCTCTTTATTTAGTTACAAAAAAACTTACAGAAATTGTTGTTATCTTGATGTTTTTGTTATAACACGCAAACATTTGCTTCCTGTAACTGAATGGATGAACATGACTCAGTTTTCTGTGTTACTACTGTGGCTTATATACAGTAACAGCATATGGCATTGACATGCATCATGGAAAACTACTGAGATTTTCTGTGTGTCTGCAGGGCTTGATTGATTAGAATGCTGCTGTTTTCTTTTAAAGACAGTAACAACTCGGGATGATAGCTTTGATTCCTCAATATGTTTTGTTCCCGGCTTGCTGTTTATTTGGGTAATTACGAAATTTAGTTTTTATTCTCTCCGTCAGGCCCATTCCATTTAGCTTTATGGTAGGATAGGGTGGTAATCTTTCTCACACACAGTGGGGGGAAATTGCTATGCCAGACACATTTAAGGCACTCATCCGGCTCTCTGCTCCCTCTTTGGCACTTTCTGATTACTTTTTCACTGTGTCACTCGCTCGTACTCTCCTCCTCAGTCTCTCTGTGTAACCCTCCTTCACTGACATGCACACATGCTGCTAAGAGGAGACTGACAGCAGCAGATGATTTCCATGATGCACCATTCTTACAACTGTTCATGACACACACACACACACACACACACACACACACACACGCACACACACATAGTGCGTCTCACTATCTTTGTGGGGACCCGTCATTGCCATAATGCATTCCCTAGCCCCTTACCCTAACCTTAACCATCACAACTAAATGCCTAACCTTAACCCTTACCCTCACCCTAACCATAACCTAATTCTAACCCTAATCCTAAAACCAAGTCTTAACCCTCAAACAGCCCTTTAACCTTGTGGGCTCCAGCATTTTGGCCCCACAAAGCTATCCGGACCCCGCAAGTATACTGGATTCCCAGTTTTTGGACCCCACGACTATAGTTAAACAAGAACACACACACACACACACACACACACACACACACACACACACACACACACACACACACTCTATCACACAAATGAGGAACTCCCACTATGAGAAAAATATTTTCTCTTCAGTATTCAGTGAATGGTTTGCCAATAGTGCCAGGAGATTGAAATGAACCAGCACACACAAAGTCCATTGTGTTCACATTGGCGCTTTTAATACGTGGCTATGAATGTAAATGGCTAGGCACAATGTGGCTACAAGCATGCGGCTTCCCTTAGTTATTTTCCACGGCGGTTTGGGATGATAGCCTACGGGCCTGATGTATCGTAATCTCTCTCCCCCCCAGAGTGGTGCCGATGAAGGGAAGGCGAAGAAGAAGGAAAGGGACTTGGATGAGCTGAAGAAGGAGGTGTCCTTGGTAAGAACAACAAGCTGTCACTGCTCCAACCCACACTCACTCTGAACAGTGATTGATTCCATCGCTGCTGCTCCCAAACGTTCCCCAAACAATGTTACGCCAAAGACACCAGGATATAAATGAAAAAAAAACAGTGGCCCGAAAACAAAATGGCAATCCAACCTGTTTAGTGGAGTCAGTTGTAGATTAGTTCTAAGCCAACCTGTTCTCTCCTATCTATTCTACCACCCTCTGGCTGCTCTTCTTTGTACTCAGAAAGACACTGCATAATTTGTGGGCCACCAGCAGTGTAGTGCAGAGTTTTTGTCTTGTGCATAGCTGTATCCCTTTGAGGTGCTGTCAAAACGCAGCCAAGTGATGCCCATGAAAACTGGGGTGCGTTTTTTGCTGCACGCACGATCTCTGATAAAGCAGCTCTTGTCAATTATCAAGTTGGCCTGCGACTGATTAAAGAAAAAGAATCCTTGGATGCTGTCAACACTTAGGAGTAGTTTAGGGACTAAAAGTGTTGTATTTTGCTTTCATCAGTCTGCCTTGTGTACTTCTTCAGTTAGTGATTACCTACATCCCCCCCCCAGAAATCCTTTAAACAACCACCAGACAACGGCTGATATGCCCCTACACCCAATATTGATCAGTCACGACAGTTGCAAGTTAAACTTTATTTAAAGCTTAACTTGCAAACTGTTTTGTGAACACTGGGCATGTTGTTGTTGATTGTGGCCAAATCACTTGCAGCTACATTTCATCGTGGTCCACTGAGGCAACTGTTAGTGAAGAAATTGGTGGATTTCTCGCTGTCTTATTGTTGAGTGAAGAAAGTAGCCCTTTATTATGTGGGACTGACACCATCCTGACAGCTGGTAGCTGGAATGTCTGTTGCTACAGTACCAAACTCCATTTTAGCTATGGGGGAAATATCTCGAGTTGGCATTTGGCCAGTCACACAGGAATAATAATACAAATATGCCACTAAACAACAGAATGAACCCAGGAACGCAACATGCATTACTAACATATTTTTTGTAACAGTGTTAAACAGCATTTGACAGTTTTCAAAGGGGTCAAATTTTTTACGCCTGGAGAACAGTCTGCTCACCTTTAGTTCAGAGCTACTTGGAGATGCAGTTGGAGTATATATCACAGTTTGACCTCTTTTATCTGTCATGGGGAATGATACTGCGAAGCCTCTGGATCCATGTCAGAAACAGAGAATAAAGATTTTTTTCAGTGTGATCTATTTGACCCCTGGTCAGTTATTAAAATTCCCTTTACAGCTGCATTCTTACTGCCTCAGTTCACATAGTAGAACAATTAATGTATTGCTGTAAAACAGTACAATTTCCCATTTTATGATGCGTCAAGGACAAATTCCCTTAGAAATAATTTTACCGGCCAATTAACATTACACTGAATCTGTTTACTGTTTCTGTTCCACTGAAGCACAAATAAAAAAGGAACGTTTTATCCCTGCAGGACGACCACAAAATATCTCTGGATGATCTGGGAAAACGCTATGGAGTGGACCTCGCAAGGGTAACGCCACACAAACACAAACTGTCTCATTTGCACATTCACACTTGCACACAAACACACAACAAAGAGTTTCTGTAATATCCCCCATAGAGGTGTAATCTCTGCTTGCCTGTACTTGTATGCAACATCCAAACTGAGACCAAACATTACTTTGGTCAAGTTAGATCCACCGCAGCGTCCCCAGCTCACCTTGTGCCTCATTCATCTTTAATCCCTCAATGACACACACACACACACACACACACACACACACACACACACACACACACACACACACACACTCACACACACGTGCACGCACACTCCTAAAATTCCACACAGAGACAGATATAAACACATCATAAAAGTTGTTATGCTGTAAACACATTTGCTGCTAACCTTAGGTTTGACATTGCAGGTGAAGGGAAACTGATTTTAATCTTTTGGAGATTAGTATTTGAAAGAAATAGCTGGGGTTTTTCGAAAATATCACAAAATGTAAAAATGTCAAAAACCTGCTGAAGCCTTTTTCCAATATAATTAAATTATACTATTTCAGGTAGGCTACTTAAATGGATTTGTTGTTAATTAGGACTTGACACTATTAGGCATAAAATAATGAAAAATATTTTAATGCAAGTTACATCCAACAGTTTTACGGTCTAGAACCTTAGATGAGGAGAGTCACCAGTTTATTATACTTTTGGTGTTAAATAGGCCAGGCAGGAATACTTGATGTTCTGCAAATGTAGCAGTAAAATTGCTTTTTAAGCTGCGGTGAAAATGGGGTCGCTGTGTTGTAATAAGATTCCCAGCGCATTCAGAGAGACATTCATTACTAAAAATTGCTCTCCCTCAGGGCCTGACCAGCGCCAGAGCATTGGAGATTCTTGCCAGGGACGGTCCAAACGCCCTGACCCCTCCCCCCACCACACCTGAGTGGGTCAAGTTCTGCCGTCAGCTGTTCGGCGGCTTCTCCATCCTACTCTGGATCGGTGCCATCCTCTGCTTCCTAGCTTACACCATCCAGGTGGCCACAGAGGATGAGGCGCCCAATGACAATGTGAGAAACTTCTTGTAAAACATACACACATATGTACAAGCACACACCTTAAATATTAATCGCACACAGAGAGAGATGCAGGTACACAAAAACTGTGAAATGCAGGTACAGCAGACACAAATAAAGACATACACATACACTGCACATGCACGCACGCACATACAATTCCACCTGTATGCACATATATATTTATCTGTATTTTCAAAATGGAGGTTTACATATATTGGCTGGCTATTCATAGGCTGGCAAAATATTGTACAGTCTTACATACTGCCCATATGGACACCCTAACCTAACCTAAACCCAATTCAACATCTAATCTTAACCCTTGACCGTCTCCCAGAAGTGGTTTAATACTTTTTGGGGATTTTGTTTCCAGCGTATTTATCTGCTCCAAAAAAAAAGTAAGTCTCTGCACTGTATTGATCTGGAGATATTAAATATGACACAAGGTGAGGTCGTTGGCGTCGTATACGATGCCGGCGACTCGCCAGAGTTAACCCTTAATCTTCTTATTCATTTTGGGGGATTTTGTTTACCTGTTGTCTTTGTTTTTGTGTCCATTATCACAATATTAATACAAATATTTTTAAACCTCAAAATACAGTATGTCATGTTAGATTTCACCCCAAAAAGTCGCATAAAACATTATTGAATCCATGTTTAAATGTAGTGCAATGCGTTTAAGTATCCTTTTTGTTATGTATAACAATATTCCAATTAGTTTAACATTTTTTGCACTGTCCACCTTAGCTGTTAATATACACTGAAGGAGTGAAAAGTCCTTTGTGCATACGTGCCAATTTCACAGTTGCATTTAATAGATTAGGAAGAGTTCCCTTTAAAATAAGGGTGTATAATGCAGTCTTTGTATTATTGGCTTCTAAGAAAGATTACTCTTCTAAAGTAAACTAATCTTAAATGACTAATTTGTTTTTTAATTATGTGGAGTATCTTTTATAACTGTATGTGAATGTGGAGTAATTCATTTTGACAGAATTTTGTCAAATGATAACTCAATATAATCACACCATCTGTCAATAAGACACTGAAAATTATATTGTCAAATTATTTCAAAGCCCTATACATATACATACACATATTTTGCACATATACTACACATATTCATGCACTTCGATTTAAACCAAATCCTCAATCTAATCTTAACCTTAAAGGTCCCATATTGGAAAAAGGTATATTCAGACATCCAGTATGAGAAAAATAAAGTGTTTTTTGAACATTAAAGCATGTACACATGTTCTAGTAGAAACCCACAATACAAGGATGAACCTGAAAATGAGCATAATATGTCTCCTTTAAACCAGAAATTTTAAAAAACTGCTTTATTTTGGTGATTTTCCTTCCTTACTTATTTTTCTTGTGGGGAGATTTCTTAATATGACCTTTACTTAAAGTGACTATATGTTACTTTTTAATGTTTCTTAAGCTCTGTCATTTTTCATACAATGGTCTTAAATGACCTGTAACAGCAAACGAGAATAACAGTGAAAAGAACGCTATTTTTAAATAGTTTTTAGTAAGGCCTCTGCCTGGGTTTGATTTTTCCTGCCCAGTCACAGAATGATTTGTGGCAGGTAGACGGTGCTACAGTGACATATTCTGACGGGTCAGACGTTTTATTCCTTTTACTCCGTGTTTGTGTTGGCTTACTATTTTCTTTTCCCTTGTCCCCCTGTATTGTTACTTGTGTAAAGTGTCTGTGGGTTTCATTAAATAATCTAAGTTATTATTACATTGGTTGCTTCAACAAACTCTTAATGCTTTGGCTCGTAACATGGTGATAGTGATACCCGGTTTAGCTCACGATACATCCAAAGTATCCTAAGTTACCGTATCCACACACTGGAAATGCAACGATGCATCTGTAACTTATTCTTTTATTGTAAATTAATGATTTTCTGTCTGAGCTAAACATTCATCTCAACTGTATGACCTCCCCATAACACTAACTCTGTGATATATAGTGGGTAATACAGCACCGTAAAGAAAAGACCTTTAGGATAGCAGGTGTGGAAAACATACTGCCGCTTTTGTCCAAAGCATTAGCTAGAATCAACACAAACTGAAAGTTACATACAGCCACTTTAACCAGGATGGCCATGAGATCTAAATCTCCTTTCCGAGAGTCCTTGCCAAAATCGCAAGACAAGTAGGTCACATGAACCAGCTCAGAGCCATCGTTCACTAAAGGAAATAAAGAGTACAGCAAGACGAGGTAAAAAGAACTTAAAATGTAAGGGCATTAATACAGAAAAGGAAAAATATATGCTTAAAACACATAATGATTTGGCATTCATACGTATATAATTACAAGTACACACTGATACAGATCCTCCCTCAGAAAGTGTGACGTAAAAACAACCGCTGAGACTGGCATCGGTCCTGACATTAGCAAGGATAAATTCTCAGCCCACTGGCTGTTCAAATGGAGCCAAGCAGCCATCCATACAGCACTTTATAGCTCGGAATCATTATGCAATCATCATTCAGCGCTCTCCCAACGCCAGACAGCATTAAACCCTTGCATACAGTAACATACAGTAGATAGACACACGCACACACGAGATAACTTTAATCTCCCCCGTTTAATCTCAACATTCAGTACCGACTATACTGTATTTACAGCTGGATGCTCTGCTGAGTTACTTCAAAAGCCCGACTGCCTGCAGATTTGGCACTTTGAGACTTTGCATGATGTACAAGCAGTTATTTAAGATGACAATCCACCCTAACAGGACTGCACACATCGCTGATTTAATCTTAATTTTACATTATTTTGATTGATTTATTGAGCTGAAGAGAACGCTGCTGAATTTACACAACTGACTGCCATATTTAAAAATTAATGTTTTTGCAATCTGGAATGATATCTGTCAATCCTTTAAAATTTAGTAGATTCAAATGTGTCACCTGTCTGGACAGATGTTGCCCCAACAATTCTGCACAGCTGGTGAAGAAGAATAGGTGTCTCAGGCGAGAACAAGCAAAAGTGCTTAGCCTTAAATCTGCAAAAAAAAACAACCAGGAGCTGCAAACAGAACATTGGAGGCACATGTTGTAAACACTGACAAGTGCTTTTCTGAGGATACAGATGTATTTCCTGGTTCAGAAGATTTTGCACTGCTATGGTAAAAGAAAAAGAAAAAAAAGGCATTCAAGTGAAAAGAGCAAAACATTTTGTTGTTGCTGTCAAATGAAAGGCACCTTCCAAAAAAAAAATTAAAACTCTTCTAGGTTTAGGAATTTCATTTTCCAGGAGTCCAGGACATCCCGTACAGTAGAGCATGTGGCAGATGCTTTCATCCAAAGTGCCTGGCTGTCTTGTATGCATCAGTCAGAGCTGAACCTATAACAGCTTTTTTCGCTGGTGAAAATATTCACAGAAAATAACAACACAAGAATAAATGTTCCTTGCTTTTACACATCCACGATTCAACAGAACCAGGCTCCAACTCAGAAAGTAGCTCTCGATGGCCTCGCAGGTCTCAGCTCTTAGTTTTCTTGGTCTGAGACAGATGTTTACTTGGACTAACATTGAATGAACCGCCCAAGATGACAGGAATAGTACATGAGGATTCAGCTCTAGGATGGCTTTTCCTTTTTATAATCTTCCACTAAGACTGAGAGCTTCCTCAGGTTTTCTTGCTCTTAACTCTTCTCTTGCACACCGTTTCCAGGTTTTGTAAATCCCCTTTTCCTACGCTTAAACATGCCTTACATGAACCAAACTAAGTCGATAATAATGGCGACTCTCCATGGGGTTTGGGTTTGCCCCTGTTTTTAGTTGTACCTGGGCGTGGTGCTGGCAGCCGTGGTCATCATCACCGGTTGTTTCTCCTACTTCCAAGAGGCCAAGAGCTCCCGAATCATGGACTCCTTCAAGAAAATGGTGCCACAGGTAAGTTTGATGCATGCTGTGTTGGGTGTAGTCTCACAGCCTTCTGAATCAATAAGCTGTCCCACAAGTAGGGCTTACACACTCACTTGAGTGGAAACCTAATAAGCTTGCACAAAGGAAGAATAAATGTTTGAGTGTGTTAGCATAAAAACTCCTTGCATTATCCACCTCCAGCACTTCGATTGCCTAATTCTTTAATCTATTTAGGTTCTTTTCACTCCCTCCTTGTCTCTTTTTTTCCCTACCTGTCTTGTCTCTCTCTTTTTCTTTTCCTCCTCTTTATCTCTCCCTTTCACATACCTCTACACCCTCTGGGTCCACTTTTTCTTTATCACTTTTTTATCACTTTTCTCTCTCCCTCTGGCTAAATCTGCTCTCTGTTCCCAAACACACACACACACACACTCTCTCTCTCTCTCTCTCTCTCTCTCTCTCTCTCTCTCTCTCTCTGTGTCTCCTTACACTCCATCTCCCTTCTCATCTCTCTCTCTTCCTTTTTTCTCCCTGCCAGAAAGCGTTGGTGATCCGGGAGGGGGAGAAGATGCATATCAATGCTGAGCTTGTGGTGCAGGGAGATCTTGTGGAGATCAAAGGGGGAGACCGCATCCCAGCTGACCTTCGAGTGGTCTCCTCCAGCGGGTGCAAGGTAGGGGGGGCGCCTCAGCCCTGGGGGGGAGCAGATCCTTTACTTAAGTAAAAGTACTAATACCACACTGTAAAAAAAATACTCTGTTATAAGAAAAATCCCTACATTGAAAATCTTACTTAAGTAAAAGTATGTTGGTATCATCAGAAAAATGTACTTAAAATGCTCATATTATGCTTTTTGGCTTTTTCTCTTTCCTTTATTATGTTATACATCTTTTTTGTGCATGTAATAGGTTTAAAAAGTGAAAAAGCCCAAAGTCCACCCCAAAGGGACTTACCATCTCCAACAGAAAACACTGTTCACAAACTGCTCCAAACAGCTCTATTGTAGTCCAGCCTTTACTTCAGAGACAAATGTGCGTCACTTTGCAATACATGTATAAATGCTCGCCTAGCTGCTAGCATGGCACGTCCTCATACTCTTCTGACTGGCTAGTAGCGCTTACCTAGTTACTGCACATGTACCTAGTTACCTAGTTACTATAGAGTGAGACGTCTCACTCTGTAGCTAAAACAGAGCTCAACACACAGGGTGAAAAGAGGAGCTGCAGTAATGTGCAATACAACAAAAATATGGTGTTTTTTGAAAATTAAACCATGTAAACCTATTCTGATATAACCTCTAAATACAATTATGAACCTGAAAATGAGCATAATATGAACACTTTAAAGTATTAAAAGTGTAAGTACTCGAGGTAGAAAAATCCTCACATTTTAGAAACTGGAAACGATCCAAACAGTTGTGTTTAATGGTCTAATCATTTCAGCTGGACTTGTAGGCTGTCATATTGTTGGCTAGTTTCATTTATAATAAAACATCGTATTTTATAAATAAATACAATTTTGTGTGCAAAAATCTTAATTTGTGAAGTAACTAGTAACTAAAGCTGTCAGAGTGATGTAAAAAGTACAATGTTTCTCTCTGAAATGTAGCGGAACACAAACAAGTGGCATGAAAAGAAAAGACTCCAGTACAAGTAAAAGTCAAGTAAATGTACTTATTAACATTCCACCACTGGTTGTTTATCATGTTCACCATTTTAACACTTGTGTTGTCTTCGTTTCAACCTTGAAAAAAACACTTTTTTTTCTGACATTTGTGACGCCTTTTTTCCCAATTTGTTTTTGCTTTTTCCAACGTTTTAAATTTTTAAATTTTTCTTCCACACATTTTCAGTGCTTATTTCTACATCTATCTATTTTCTGATATAAAACAAAAATTTAAAACGGGCCAATGTGACCCGAAGTCAACACAAGGGTTAAGTCAGTGTGTTAGCATGCTAACAGCTGAGGCCGATGGGAATTACATTGGAATCAACAACGTTATTAAGATTAATCTTGTGAGGACTTTGGATATTGTTGCCAAATTGTATGGCAATCCACACAACAGTTGCTGAATTATTTCACTCCAAACCCAAAATGTCAATTTTATGGACAAGCAATATTTAAGTCAGATATAAACACATTACATACAATTAGGATTTGTTGTTTATCCCATAATATCGAATAACTGCTTTCACATCACCCCGAAAATGCTTCAACTATGTGCAACATGTATGCTTTGCAGCACCATTTTTGAGTGGCTAGTTGTCTACTTTTGATTTTGGGGTTTCATGAAAAACTGAGTTAAGCAGAATTTTCTTCACCGACATTAGTTGCTGGTAGCGATGGGATGTTTCCTTATACACATTTTTCCAGTCGTCCTCTGAGATTTTCAATTTGTTCTTTCTTTCTGTATACTTACTGATGCTGTTGGGTCAAACTTTTGTTTTATTTTTTTTTTATTTATTGTTAATTTAACAGGGACATTACCTATGACATTATCACAACCAAATGTGAGGAATGCAAGGTTTTTTAGGGTTTCTAGCCTTTGCTAATTTGCAGTCCTTGTCCCTTGATAGGCTTTTACAAAAACAATCACAGCAACAAACACGGCACAACAGTCTATTCAATTATCAAAGAATAACATCAAATAAAAACAGAATTTACATAAAAATAGTATCACTAAAGGACACCATTAGTGCTCACATCTCTGTTGCTGTTTAAGTTTGGCTTTTGTGTTAAACACTTTTAGTTCTGGGGATAAAGAGTTCCATAAATGTACACCTTTTACTGACCAGGAGGTTTGACCAAAAGTTGTTCTGCACATTGGGACTCTACAATTATGGTTAACTACTCTTCTTGTCATGGTCCGACCATCATTTCTTTGCGTAATGAGTTTAGACACTACGCCTGGGGTAAGTACTGCTACCTTCATTTCCACCCTGTCAGTCTCACCTGCTCACTCTCTCCCATTCCTATCCATCAGTCTCACTGGGTTACACCGCTCTCTCCTCCTTTCTCTCTGTGAAGGTGGACAACTCATCTCTGACGGGAGAATCGGAGCCTCAGACTCGCTCCCCGGAGTTCACGCACGACAATCCTCTGGAGACCCGCAACATCTGTTTCTTTTCCACCAACTGTGTCGAGGGTCAGTAGGCCACATCTGGCCAACATTGTCCTTATTGCCTCTAAAAGTCTTTAGTTTTTTTAGCCATCTGGATCACAACATAGTGTTGCCTTACCACTCAACCGTGAGTGTGTTTGGGTGCATTCATCAGAACAGCCATCCCTCCATCGTACAGTAATGTGTAGTTATTGAATTGTGAATGCATTGAGATAATAAACAAGTGTTTCTATTTGAGAATCAACTGATGGGAATCTCAGTTGCTATTTCAGTTGCTATTAATCATCAAATGGTGATGCAGTAAGCATTTCAATGGGGTTTTCATATTAGAATCTGCAACTTCATCAATCTGTACATCTAAATGTAGGTTGAATATAAAGTGAAGAGTTTGTCTCCAAAGTGCAGTAAAAAAAGTCCAATAAAACTTATCATATATGAAGAATAGCATCCTTTGTCAACCAATGATTTAGCTGAGGTTCAAAGTTCATTCTTTGACTCAGTTGCGAAATCACACCATGAGGTCTTTTAAAGGGGCGCTATGCAGTTTTGGCAATTTCTTCACACACTGGAGCTCGAGGGCACCTCAGTGGTGGTAATGAGGGAGGGACAAGTGCTGCTCTTTCACTTTCCCCACCCAGATTTATCCTGTCGGTCACAAGCTCGCTTCTCTAATCTTTAGGCCACCACTGACTCATTCAGATTCTTACTCCAATCAACCATCAATCACTGGCCTACACCTTTCTCATCACCTCCCTATCAAATGTCCTTCCTGTTTACAAAATACAGCACTCATCTCCATCTCGTACAGTGTCTTACACATGGTTAACAGTCATTTGTCTCTTTACATATTGCTCTGAAAACAAACATGCACATTCACTAAAGCAGTAAGAGCAAGATATCTTGTTTAAAGAGCACTCTTCAAAAAATATAATACACACCATTTAAAAAGAATCAGACATCTACTTGACTGTCTACTGTGACAAACTGGTGGTTGGTAAAAAGTAGCAAAGAAACTACAAAAAAAAAAAAAGAAAAGTTTAATAGTAGGCAACGTTTCGGTACTGCCGATATTTTTTTGATGATATTTTTATTTACGTGTGATGCCACTAAGTGGCCCATCCCACACGGAATTACATGACACCAATACAACAGTAATTCATTATTAATTCAACAGCTTCGAGTCAAGTGCATAGAACATACAACATACTCTACTTTGCACAAAATAAAGAATAAATAAAACATATTTATATAGAGCTAAACAAAGCAGCCTTTCTTTTAGCCCATGCTTGTTCTAAAAATCTGCAAATAAAAATGTTTTATGTTCAAACAACCAAACTAACAGATATATTTACTGCCTTGTCTCTTTTGAGTCTACTTTGTTAAATAATTGCAATCTTAACTCATGATAATATGGACAATACAAAGCAAAATTAACTTAATTTTGAATTTCACTGAGAATAAATAACGCAGTCTGTCTTCCTCACTAGTGCCCGACCAATGTCCTATTTCAATATGGAGAGGGAGTATACCAGACCTGAACTGACCATCTTCAGGAAAAACATTACATTTTCAAAAAAAGACAGTGTGCCTTATTTGCACTATTAAAATATTTTTCTGGAGCATTAAGCTGTTGTGCGGACTTTACCTTCTTTAAAACATTACATTTTGCACTGAAGATGGTCTAGTACAGACATGTTGCCTACTGTTAAGGCCCACAAACTCCAGTCATCAACTACTAGACCATCTTCAGGCAAAACATTACAGTTTGCCTAAAGATGGTCTGGTACCAAAACATTGCCTACTATTAAACTTTATATATATATATATTTTTAAGTTAGACAGTATGCAAGAGTTTCTTTACAACTTTTGACCTGCTTGTCCCCCTCCGACACACCTCTCACGTTATAGAAGCGGGAAGTATTTTTCTGTAGTGTAGAAGTATTATGTTTGGTAAAAAGTAAAAATGCATAGTGTAACTGATGATTTTCTCAAGAGAGACTAACGGTGAACCCCCCTCCCTCTCAGGAATGGCCCATGGCATCGTGATAGGCACCGGTGACCGAACAGTGATGGGTCGCATCGCCACGCTGGCGTCAGAGCTGGAAGTCCGCCGCACGCCCATCAACATAGAGATTGAACATTTCATCCACCTCATCACGGGCGTGGCTGTCTTCCTGGGCATGTCCTTCTTCATCCTGTCAATCATCCTGGGCTACACCTGGCTGGAGGCTGTCATCTTCCTCATTGGCATCATCGTGGCCAACGTGCCCGAGGGACTGCTGGCTACTGTCACTGTGAGTAGTGTGTGTCCGTGTGTTCCTCATTTTTCATTATAACCACATGTGAATAACAGAAGTATTTACAAAATAACAGCACAGACAAGAAGACATTAAGATATCACTAAGATACTTGATGCAGTTCATCACTCTGCCCTTAGATTTATATCCAGTGATGGATTCAGTACCCACCACTGTCTCCTTTATCAAATTGTTGGCTGGACTTCTTTGGCTCTAAGAAGGGAGCAACACTGCATTTTATTTATCTACAAAGCCTTGCTTAAAAAATTGCCTGTATATTTAACAAGCTTGCTGAATTTTAAATCACATCACAATGGCACTCGCACTAGTGATTCCTTGTTATCGAAATATTCCATTTGTTAGGACAGAATTAGGCAAAACTGCATTTAAGTATTATGCTCCATATAAATGGAATAACCTGCAGATTCTAATGAAATTGAACAGCCTAATTCCATTTAATTACTTTAAATGTCTTCTTTATGAGTCCATGTATTCTGAATGTACATGTGCACTTTGAGTTGTTTAACATTCCTTAATTGATTTATGTATGTACTGTGTATTGCAACTATATATTATATATGAATTACTATGTTCAGTAATTTTTATATGTATTGTAATTTTATATGGCATGTAATCAGGGCGTCATTGGAAATGAGAGCTTGGTCTCAATTGGCCCTCCCTGAATAAATAAAGGTGATATATATATATATATATATATATATATATATATATATATATATATATATATATATATATATATATATATATATATATATATATATATATATATATAAAAGAAATAAAACAAAACAAAATAGGGGGGAAGTGGTGTTGGGTGTACCGGTCAGGATGGGCAGTAATAACAAAGCATAATGTGGGGTATTTTGATATAATGAGTTGTCATTTCGGGTTTTGGAAGATGTGAGTGATAGAAGAGAGAGGAATCTGTTGAGAGGAATCAGCTCTGGATAAACTCTAGGATAGGAACCAGGTTTTATGGAATAGGTATGGATTGTCTTTTTAGGGTTGCTGTGACTTTTCTTTGTTTAAGTGGTCTGTTAACAAATTGAGCCAATGGTTGCTTGATAATTTCGTTCTGTCTTCCTAGTAGAGTCCTTTGAATAATGTGTTGTTCCTTGTTTTTTATGAGATAGGCTTCATCGGATGAATTTTTTTACAGATTTTCACCCAAAAAGATCTGGTTTCATTTTTTAAGGAGTGGATCAGTTTGTATGTTTTTTTATTGGAATGTTATTTCCCTGCACACTCTCTTTTTCTTTCTGCTACAAGAAGACAATGTCTGCCCTTCAGTTTAAAAATAAACCATGTCCCCTTGTAGCAAGGACAGGACATAATATCCCTATTAGTCATAAATTAGCTGCTGTACACAAACAAACAAAGGTTAAAGATGGTATGTGTTGCAAATGGCAATTTGTAATTACATTATATGTTTTTTCACATTTGATTTTTACTTTGACAGTGACTTTTTTTTAAATAAACTAAAATGTGTAACTATGAAACGAAATTTATGGTTGCACTCCATTTAATATAGTGCATAGTTTCTGTCTCCCCCATGAGGAATTCTAAGCAATGACATCACCACTGTTTTTGCATATACATGATACAAGCCTTCTGTAATCGCGCACCACCCCCACCCCTCCTCCACACAGTTGCTAGTAACCAAGGAGGACACGGAGGATTAAAAAAACACGATGGACTCTTGTTGGACTCTCTCTGTGCGCGAAAGTCGCCGGACTACACTATGTTCTAAACATAGCAATAATGAGAAATACAGAGAGAGTTTAGTGGACCTGAAAATCTTAATTAGCTTTGTATCAGCTCATTTGGCAATGGCTTGAATGTAACGGACGTTCATTAATATCAAAAAAATTACGCACTAAAGCTTTAAAGTTGTATTAATTGCCGTTTTGGTTATTTGGAGGCACAGTAACAAGCTGGAAATACAATATCTGACATACTTTTAAAGTTATGGCGAACATATTGCCTGTTTGCACATCCAGCAGGCACAGAACATCATTGCTTTGGAGTCCCTTTTCCACACAACAAATATACCTCAAACACTCACTCTCCTTGTAGCTCTATTTTGGTCCCCACCAACTCTTGAGAACAACTATCTGGCTCTTTGTCTGCTAGATGTGTGACTTTCTTCACCAGTTTGTTGCTAACTTTGTGTGTCTACTGTTTGGTGCTGTGCAAGTAGTGTACAGTGGGTTAATGGTCTTGTTTGCTGAAAATAGCTGCCTGAGGCTGCTGGAAATGGGGTTGATGACTGGAGTTTGTGGGCCTAAAAACTAAAGTAATGAGCTAAAAGAAGCTAACAAGCTTTTGAAGAACTGAGGGGGAAATGCAGAGTCAGGTGTTAATTCTCCATGGGTTTGTCATCGTGAGCAGCTGTTCTCTCATTAGATGCAGTAATTTGATCCATTGTTAACATCAAAATATTGATTATAGCAGCACTGTGGGTGCCAGTTCAAGAGTCCTCACATTGTGCCTGCTGGCTCACTGTCATGGTAAACTGGCACACCAAAGTGGAACGGAGCCATCATCAATGTTATTAATTACACTTGTGCAACACTGATTTACCCTCTTCTAAATGTTAGCTGTAGCTCTAATGATACTACAGAACCCAACAAAGCAGGTGATTTATTACTGAATATTGGAGTTGCTCAAATGTTGAAGTTAATCTAACTTTTTTTCTGCAACAATAAACAAAGTGTGCGCTGAGGTGGATGCCAGATGGCATTTGAAATGTCATCAGTCGACATTTCACTGGTCACAGAAAATAAATTAACTTCCAGTGACTGGTTTCTTTAGTTGCTTTCGCTTTAAACGCACCACGAGTTGTGTGTGGAAATGTTTGTCTGTGTTTGTGCTGCATTTGTTGCTCTGTGAGTAATGTGGTCGGCTAGAATTAATGTGTGTTGATGTGTCTCTTGCAACATATGGAATTTGTCTATTCATCGTATTTTTATATCCTTGTGCACCTGCTGTTAACCAGCCAGCCATAAACATGCATGCACACACACACACACACACACACACACACACACACACACACACACACACACACACACACACACACACACACACACACACACACACACACACACACACACATATTTCCACTCTGTAAAGCACCTGGACCACGCATGGCTTCCCATGCACAAACACTTGAATGCACTGGTGCGTACACACACTCTTTCCCCTCGTCGACTAACAATCATCCATCCTCTCCTCTCCTCTCCTCGTCCTCCCTCCTCCCTTCATCTTATTCCCTCCCTCCCTCCCTCCCTCATCTTTCTCCCCCCTCACCTCCCGCTCTCCTCCCAGGTGTGTCTGACTCTCACTGCCAAGCGAATGGCCAAGAAGAACTGTCTGGTGAAGAACCTGGAGGCCGTAGAGACTCTGGGCTCCACCTCCACCATCTGCTCCGACAAGACGGGCACGCTGACCCAGAACCGCATGACTGTGGCCCACATGTGGTTCGACAACCAGATCCACGAGGCGGACACCACCGAGGACCAGACTGGTAAGACAGAGAGAGGGTGGTGGGAGAGAGAGGGAGAGAGGGAGAGTATTTGGGAATACAAAGGGGGAGTGTGTGACCACCTGCTGAAATTCATCTGTCCAATGTTCACGCCGCCAGCCGACATTGCTGTTTTCACTAGTGCTCGGAATAATTGAGCAGTGGTATGCAGTGGGCGGCACAACCCTAAGCTATACACACATATCTTTTACCAGGATTCCTTGGCAAGACTGCTCTGCGGAACCGATTGGATTCCTGTCTCACACCAAACAGCTACAAACCGAGCCAAATTTCAAAGAAGCTTTTAGCAATAACCAAAAGATTTGGAAGAAGAAAAAAAAGAGCAGGTGTTCTATGCATACCAATGAGGATTGAGTCAGGCGATGCAATCATACAATGAATAGCCAGCATTGCTGACAAGGCCGTACATCTGAAACAGTGCAAGTGCTGGAAAAGAAAACACAGTGTCTTCATTTTTTTCAGGAGGACATAGTCCTTTTTGCAGCTGTTGCAGATTTTGCAGCTTTTTGCACCTTGCTTTGTCAAGTTCAGCAACTCCAGCCACAGTTTGCCTCTGTGTACCTAATGTATGTTGCATGATGCTATTATATTCTGTTTGCACAATAACAGTGACAGTGACCACTCCAGAGAGTCTAGGCCAAAATAAAAAATGAATGCAGCGGACTGAAGGTCATTTTCAGTTTGATTGAATGGGACGGATGAAATTTTGATAGAAATTTTTCCAAACAGCTTGTATTTTACGAGACATTCTAATTAAAAATGAATGACATTCTCCAGACTTGGGAATTGAAAAATCACTAAGGAATAAGTGAATGCTCAACTTTACTGACCCCGCTTCTGTTATTTAGCTACGATATCCAGTGCCACTCTGTGAACCAAGAGTTAAGTCCGTAGCATAAATACTGCATAAGGCGTCATTTAAAAAAAAAACGTCTAAAATAGCTTCCTCTGCCATTCTCTCAGGTTTTGGTTTTGACAAGACCTCTGCTACTTGGACTTCTCTGTCTCGTGTGGCTGGCCTGTGCAACAGAGCTGATTTCAAAGGTGGACAGGAGGAATTTCCCATCCTGATGGTATAAACCTCCACCCCCCTCCCCACACACACACACAGACACACTCTCACACACACACACACACACTACAAAAGCAGCTTTCCAAACCTTTGCATTGATGATTCCGTCTCATTTTATTATCTGTACTCTCTAAAGCAGTTTGTTATAACAGGTTTTGTTTGATCTAAGGACATTATAAGCAGACCTTTTAAGATTTGGATTAAAATAATGCATGCACATTTTTCATAAGACATGATTTTGCATACATGGTTTGCGATATGGTGAAGTTAACGACATCAGGACAGGGCAGGTGAGCTGTCACTTAAAAACAAAGCAGTGGTGGTATTCTGATTACTTCATTTTACTGTAAGTAAATGTTTGCAGAATGCAGAAATTGGACTTTATTGCACTTAAAATGCTAGCAAAACCTATAACAATGTATCTTATTTTATAAACTAATGAAATGGGTTTGTATTCAACATTTTAATATGAAAAGTAACTAGTAACTAATAGTTGTCATATAAAGTAGTAGTTAAAATTACAATATTTTCTTCAGAAATGTGGTAGAATGTGGTAAATGTGTAAAATATTTGCAGCTATAATATATATTATTTATAAGATTTATGAAAATACAGAACAGTATTCACACCACTGCTATTGGGTATACAGTATAACGAGTAAATAAAACAGTTGGTTGGTTGGTTTACAATGCATACTTTATCATTGATTAGCAAAATCTCCCTCTAAAAATTTGTAAAGTTGAGAGATGAGTAGCAGCACACAAAGTAGCAGCACATCAAGTTGACACACACACACACACACACACACACACACACACACACACACACACACACACACACACACACACAGAATAATTCAATGCATCCCTGGAAATAACCCCTCCACACTGATACCCAAACACACACTGCTGGGTAGGTAAGTCAATAATATTCCAGTGGTCTACCAACTGCTATCCTCCAGCCTGTGCTACATTGACCTGAAGGAATTCTCCATGTGGCTTTCAGCGACAGGGTTACAGCTTCTTGACTCCGGTGGGAGCAGGCCCTGCTGCTGCAGCCTCCCTGCCCCTCGAGGTGCCTGGGTTTCCTCCCTGCATTAAGTAACAGCCATATCTCCTGACAGCACTCAAACACAGCAGTCAAAGCCCAGGCTCCACTTCCATTACAAGAACAAGTCTATAGCTGCACACGCAAAAACAGAGAAATGGAATTTCCTTGATCTATTTATTCATTCATGAAAAGGCACAAACAAGGACGAATCCTGCGGAGCCCGTGTCCTTGTTTTGCAGCTGTTCATGAATGAATAAACAGGAGCAAAGAGGAATCTCTTGTCTTGGTTTGGCCCCCGTTGGTGTATTGGCCGTCAGGTCATTCAGCTCAACGTGGATTTTAATAAATTGGCTCCAAGAGCGGGATGAATTGCACTGATCATCATGGAATTTTTATCAAGGTGGATTTTACAGGTTATCAGAAGAGAATTTCTTTTCTCCTAAATAATGCAAGTAACACACAAGCAACTTTGACACACAGGTTGAATCTGGTAAACCTGCAAAAAAACAAACAAGCAATGTGCATCCAACAGGGGTTAATTAAATTCTGAGCCTTGTAAAATAGGCCTCCTTACTGTGTGTGTGTGTGTGTGTGTGTGTGTGTGTGTGTGTGTGTGTGTGTGTGTGTGTGTGTGTGTGTGTGTGTGTGTGTGTGTGTGTGTGACACCCAGTGTCAATATAAGACTTCTGCCCACCACAAAAATGGGCACACTTAACAAATTCTTACGTTTTAGTTTTCAAGTTTCAAGATTAGTAAACGTCAACTTCCTAATCTAATGTGTTCCCACAATTTTTATTTCCAACATAGTTCTTCAACTCTTCATATCCACTGCCTTTTATATCCATATCCTTAAAAAATGCCCTAAAGAAACAGCATTCAAGGCAAACTAATCAGCTGTATTTTTTCTGAAGAAATTCAACTGCTTCAATCAAATTGTTCTTCATCCCTTAAACTGAAAAGGTAAACTAGGTTTTGCACTTTCATTACTTCTGCATTAAATTGTTACATTACTTTAAAAACAATATGGCCAGATTAGAAGAGCTGGTGATGCAGATGATACTCAGCTGGCTGCATCATTAATGAGAACCGTAATGGAAGTAAAGGAAGTCCTCTCCACCACTTTATTCAGTTAAAGTTCCCTTCCACCGCAGTGTGATAAACACAGGCAATGAGACAGACAACACTCATTTCTTAATATGCATATGTGAGTGACTGTGCTAATGTGCGGCTGTGTTTCCCCAGAGGGAGACAGCGGGGGACGCATCAGAGTCAGCTCTGTTAAAATGCATCGAGCTGTGCTGTGGGAGTGTTCGGGAAATGAGAGCTAGAAACCTCAAAGTGGCAGAGATCCCCTTCAACTCCACCAACAAATACCAGGTAGGTACTGCGTGGGTCTAATGTAGCATCATGGCTTTGTGCTGGAAGTGTTGCTGATGCAAGCCTACACTGAAATCCTCCTAACCCATTTACAGACCACTCACCAGGGGCGGTGGCTTCTGGGGCTCCAGCCCTGAATGTTTTCTCAAAAGCCCCAAATTTTTTGGGGCTACTTTACACTCTGTAATGTCTGTAGTGGCCTCAGTTTTCAAGATAGAGGGAAGCTAGATATTAGATTAGACTATATAGACTTTTATTGATCCCAAATTGGGAAATTTCAGTGCTACAGCAGCAACATATCAGACACACAGCACCCATACAGAATATACAATAAATAAAACATAATAAATAGAACAAGAACAAATATTCAAAAAATAAAGATAAAAAAATGTATAAACGTATATACAAGTTGGGAATAAAAATGTACAAACGTATATACAAGTTGGGAATAAAAATGTACAACTACTTAAATTGGATAGTATTGGTGTCATATCAAACCAAATAACGCTCCAAAGTGTTTTCAAGCTAATTTTGGTGAGGGAAAAAAACTGGCATGGCCATATTCAAAGGGGTCCCCTGACCTCTCACTTCCAGATATCTGAATAAAAATGGGTTCTATGGGTACCCACAACTCTTCCCTTTACAGACATGCTCACTTTATGGTAATCCCATGCAGTTTTCCCTTGGCAACTATCACACATGATTTACAGATTTGTAGGCATTCTATTATCAAATTGGTTGAAAAATTGTGCAAAAAGCTGCAGTAAATGGGGAAAACAATCTCGAGGGAGCATTCCCACCCAATTTATAGTTTGTCTTTTACATTTAATTTTGCTTATTAATCTTAATTTTGTACTTAATCTATTTATTTGTTGGATAATTCTGTTAGTACTCTTTGAATTGATAATATTATGTTTTAAACAATGCCTTTCCAAGACTTGGAAAACCTTTTTGCTTGCATGCTTTGAGTGAATCATGCATAGTAGTTTTTAACCTTTTTCCATCCGAGGAAGGTGGCCTGAACATGCGTGCTTTTTGACAGCGATACCCTGCTTTAGATTCATACTGTTGCACACATTTGTGCTTGGAGGCTGCCCAACAGGCCACAAGCACAACACTGTTATCCGCAGAGAAGCTGCTGCAGTGTTGTGATTTGTGCTATTTATGATAGAAAGATACATGTGGATTACTAATTGGTTGGATTTTGGCTGCTCAGAAGATGCTCTGTCACTACCTTTTAATACACAGACTGAGAGATGGTCACAGCCAAAAGACTTTGGCTTTGGGTAGGGTTGGGTGAAAAGATAGTGTTTGACGCACTGGGTGTAAATACTTTAAAAGACCTTAAATAAAATTGGAAAAGCATAAGAAGCTCTATGTGATAACTTACACCATAGGGGTCCTCAAAGTTTTATAGGCCAACGACGCCTTAACTAAAAGAGAGACAGAGCAGGGACCCCCTACTACATATATTGTATAAAATTGAGTTGCATATTAAACTGGGCCTAAAATAATGTGTACGACAGCCTAAGGCCTTTACACATAGCTTTTAATGGTGCACACAGTACTAAGCTATTAAAGTAGTACTGTAATAGTCCAGTACTAAGCTATTAAAGTATGTGAAATGACACATTCATTTATTTATTTTTTGGGCATTTTCAGCCTTTATTCTGATAGGACAGCAGAAGAAGAGAGAGAGGGTGGAATAACAGTGCAGCAGGTCGGAGTCGAACCATGGCACGCTGCATTGAGGAGTAAACCTCTATATATGGGCGCCCGCTCTACCAACTGAGCTATCCTGGCACCCAACATTCATGTATTTAGACATAATGTTTTTATGTACAGTAACATACTGTACATGTGGTACAGTGAATCCTTAAGATAAACTGTATCTGTGGATGGCTACCTTAGTGGCTAGCTAACTTATAGACCAGTAAGCCTATCATCAATGTTCCAACATATCCAACATATTAGCAAATGTCTTTGCTAATATGTTGGATTCATGGCAAATATCTTGATACAGGGATCCAGGAACGTTTCTGCTTTTCACAGCCAGTCTTTCCTGTCTGTCTGGAGATTTGAACCAGCATATGAATAACACAACAGTGATGTTGGAGCAAACAAAGGACTTCCTGCATGTATTTTTTGAACCTGTTCCCTGACTTAAAATAGGAACGTCTGTGTTGGAGGGAGGAAAAAAAAGCAATTTTGCTCTGGTTTTCTGAGATTAGATATGCTGTGACTCGGATACAAATTACCTGGGCGAGTGTGTGTGTGTGTGTGTGTGCATGTAAATTTGTGTGGGGAAACCAGTAATGCAAGGTGTAACACCACAGGAATACATGTGAGAGTGTGAATGAAAGCTGCTTCAACACAGGGAATACATATGACTCACAATGTGCACTCAGTCAAGTCCGCTTCGATAAGGCTTTATTTCAAACCACTTGGAAAAATATGACACGAATGATTGCTGGTACGACTGTGAAATTCATTGTGGAGTGTTACTAAGAAGCATGTCTGTCCTGAGCCTTTTTCTTACAAGAACAGAAACGTTTAAGATCAGCCATAAATTACATGTTGCATCTTGTTTCAATATAAATCCGGTCGTGCTATGTTCTGAACAATCTTTCAATATTCCTTTTTTAAGCTCTCTGTCCATGAAGTGGAGGACAATCCCTCTGGTCATATTCTGGTCATGAAGGGAGCGCCGGAGAGAATCTTGGACAGGTAACGATCGATTATATGTCTCAAAAGTGAGGTAGCACAAAATGTATACCTCTTTTTCATTTATTTCATCCTTCTCTTCCAGGAATGTAGTGAAAAAAGCCACTCTTCTTGACAGTTGACGATAAATCTACATGGTTTTTATTAATATTATAGTTAACAATCCCATTAAAGGCTAAAACCAACTTTGAATTGATCCTAGAAACAAATGTATCTGTGTATCCAAAACCTGATATAGCTTATTTCTCCCAAATACTAGTGAAAACCATATAGAAATTCAAAATTCAAAAAACTGTTGACATGTTCCTTCATCACCATGAACATGCACATGCACATTGTCATTTTTAGTCTATCCCACATATACACCAATCTGCTGCCAAATTACTTACTAGAGCACCAAATGTGTATTAATCCACTGGTGAAAATAGTCCCCAACAAATTCACTATTCACTCCTGGCCAGCTGTTTTACAAATGAAGCCACAGACAGGGTTAGAGAAATCATAAAGCGCCCAAAATGGAAAATAGGGGTAACACTAGTCGTATGCTTTAAATGTTTTTGTTATTGCATATTCGTTGGGGTTGAGGTGCTGAAGATATTTCTGTGCCCAAATGGGACACTATCAATCTTTCATTTGGTCATATTATTGTTATTATTGTTTATTCTTTTTATTTAATATTATGTGGTCACACTATGTATAATATCACACCATGTTGGCCCAAAACTGGCCCAGATTCCCTTCTGGTGAGGCCAAAACCTCCTCTACATCAATATATATATCTATATCACTCAATGATTTTTAGCTTCACTTCACTCTTGTTGTTTTACTACTGTTTGTTAACACAATTTCGATCCAGATAGATATTTTATTATTAGCAGTAACAGCGGTAAAAGTATTATTAATAAATGTTTTACAGGTGCAGTAGGATTATGATCCACGGCCAGGAGTTGCCACTTGATGAAACCTGGAGAGAGGCTTTCCAGAATGCCTACATGGAGCTGGGAGGACTGGGAGAGAGAGTGCTGGGTATGTCAGCCTGGGAATAGGGAATTTTATCATCTCCTTGGTAAAGAGGGTAGTTAGACCACATGTCCCTGTATAGTGTTGAATGTTTTTTAGGCAACAGTGTGTTCAAAGAAGAAGGTTTTGGCACTGCAGTCTTAAAGCTTTAGTGCATAATTATTATTTTTTATTAATACATGTCTGTTACATTCAAGCCATTGCCAAATGAGTTGCTACAAAGCTAATTAAGACTATCAGCTCCACACAACTCTCTCTGGATTTCTCAGTATGACTATGTTCAGAAGATTGTGGCGCCTGGCGACTTTCGCGCGCAAAAACTGGAGTGAAGATAATTACCTCTTCTGAAGAGTCCATCATGTTTTTTTAATCCTCCGTGTCATCCTTGGCTACTAACTGTGTGGAGTCATCACATAAGGCTTGTATCATTTGGACAAACTGACAGTTTTGTTGTCATCACTTCATGGGCGGTGCTAAAAGGGGGGCATGGGATGGCATTGCCCCCCACCCCCTGAAATATGAATTCCCCCCCAAGTACAACTGTTTTATGAAAACAAGTGAAACTAATATTGAATGTGATGTGTTATATATCAGAATTACATTGTGTTCTATACTATCCAATATTTCTAAGCGTCTGTGCTGTATTCTGAAATTCCTCCCCACCCCTGATTGACTATTGTCCCCCCTGTGCCACACTACTCATAAAATCCTGGAACAGCCTCTGCATTACTTACAATTCCCCATGGGGGAGACAGAAACTGTGCACTATACCAAATGTTAATAGACTGACATGGAATCAAAGCAGAAATTACAATTCTTAGACAAAATGTTAGAGATATCGGTTTTCTTTTTTTGTACATAATGTGTGAATTATCAGCTGTGCATTAGACTGGTATTTCAATTCACGTCAAACTCTGCACCGAACCCTACAGTAATTTGTACATGATGAAACCATGTAAAATGCCACATTTTGGTTACAAAATCCTTACCTGAAGTTCACTTTCCAATATCTCTAAAAGCAACCAGACTCTGTAAATGTCATCTTTTGACAACCAAGGAAAGTTACCTGGCATCTTTTTAAAAGTGCCACAGGTAATAATTATGTGCTATCATCATTTTGTCAGAGGAGGTGTCACTTCTTTCAAACAGTAAAATGTGGAATAATGTGGCGGGAAACTCCTGAAATCATGTAAATTATTGAATCTCATTCATGCCTTGGGTGATGATGATAGGTTGGGTGTTTCATGACAAAGGTTTCTCCTCTTTTAGACGGAGCATTTTATTGTGCTTTGCTCTGGAGGGATTCAAGAAATGCATATTTTAAGGGCTGTGGGTCATGAATTAATAAAAGTGGCTGATACAATTTGTATTTCACACCTGCAACCTCCAAATCTATTTTTAAAATGTTTGGTATACTGCAAGGTAAAGGATCACTGCGGTCAGTGAGGACAATGCATTTTGGAAGGTTTCCTTTTTATATTTAATACACTTAATACTTACACTTAAACATTTTTTGTTTATTGGCTGTTCTTTGACCTAAAACAACTTTATGTGTCTCTTTTTTAAAGTGTCAAATAAATTGTCGGTTGTTTTCAGAGCAACAAAGCAACAGTTTATTTTTTTTGTTAGCTGCAGTATACTTTGCGATGTCAGTCAGTTATGAATAATCACCTCACTGATCCCTCTTCTCTCGCAGGCTTCTGCCACACAAATCTGTCTTCCACCCAGTTCCCTCGAGGATTCAACTTCGACAGCGAAGAAACAAACTTCCCCACCGAGCAGCTCTGCTTCCTGGGTCTCATCTCCATGATTGATCCGCCGCGTGCCGCTGTGCCTGACGCAGTGGGTAAATGCCGCTCTGCCGGTATCAAGGTAATTGGTTCCACAGACTCAACCCTCATTGTAGTTTCCTGAAAAGCCTTTATCTGTGGCTTCATTTATCGGCCTTTTTAGAGAAGGGATTTGCGTGACAAATATATTTTCAAATCACAAAATGACAACTGATCACTCCAAGGGCGCCTGATAGAAGATACTCAATGGATAAATGAAGTTGCTGATAACATATTCTGTGTAAACTCTCTGAAAAGGAGACCAGCTGAAGTAACAGAAGCATGTCAAACTGTTTTGATGTTTGTTCAGATGTTGTACACTCGTCTCTCCCAGGTATGACTGTGTTTGTGGATGAAATGAGTGAAATCACAAAATCTTAAGAATGGCAACAAAATCAAATTATGATGTGGAAATAATAAAAAAGCAACAGGTGATAAAGGATGAACTCGGCCATCTTCCAAAATCAATATTAATAAAGGGTTCTTATTTGTAAAATGTAGATTCAGTACGTTTAATGAAAATGTTCATAATATGTTCTACTGCAAACACACACAGAGCAGATTGTCAGAAAAGTGAAAAGCCGGAGCTGCAGGAAGGTTAAACAACTTCCAACAGAGGTAAAAATAGATAATGAGTAGAATGAGTCGTTCTTATTTCGGGCCAAGTTCTACAAATATGGGAAAGGGATTTTGCACATTTAAGTGTGATGTAATGCATGTGTCCTTTGATAATGCATTTTGAAAGACACACTGTAACTGGCTTAAAGTACAAACAAGGCTAAAAGTGAGTGAAGATGTTAATGTTGCTTTAGGGAAGAAAACGGTTAGTTATAAATTAGTTTATGCTAAGAAAAAAAAAAAGGCTACAAAACATGATGACATGTCTGATAAAATGTTAAGATCATAAAGTTTGCTGAGAGTGAGGCGTTATGGTATTAATTCTGAACTATGCTTTGTCTTTTTAGACCTGACAAAGATTTGACTGGGATTAAAAGATTGTGTATTTAAATACATTTATAGTCAGAAATGTGGGTAGACATTACCAGCGGTGGAAGAAGTATTCAGATCCTTTAGTTAAGTAAAAGTACTAAGGGACTGTTCGGTATTTATGGAATGGACCACCGGAGGAAAATAGGGGAGGGTCATGTCTTTTTATTCTTTGTTGAGGGGAGGGTCACCCAACTTTTGTATTCATGAAAACAGCAAAATTTGTGTGGCTTGTTTGGTGCATATTTTTCTATGTAGCTCTTAGTCTCGGCCCTCCTTCGCTACCAGATGAGTCTGACCCATGAGTTTGCTGGGGGGCAAGGGGAGCACTGCCCCCCTGGTGGCTGAAACGGGTAATTGCATTGTTTAAAAAATGAATGGAATGGACCTGTTTCACAGCAGACATTTTGACTTGTCATAGTAGGATAGGATTGGATAGGATAGGCCAACACAATATTATTCTGCTAAATAAAACATCACATTCATTATTAATTTCACTTGTTTTCAGTTTAAACACATTGTGTATACAGTACACATTTTCTATAGTCTCAGTGTGCCACAACAATTCCAGTGCTGGTTCCATTGTGTCAGAATTTTGGATAATCGTCATGGAAACATTAATTGTTTTGTGACAAGGGTTGGGAAGATTGGCAGAACAGGCAGCCAAGTGACAGTACTTTGATCCAATGGAAATCACAATTGTCAGATAGGCGGGAGACCAGGGGGTGGCAATCCTATTTCGGGGGGGCCGCTGCCACCCCATGCCCTTCTTCTAGCCCCGTGCCTACGTTTCCCAGACATGAGCAGAAACTCAGAATGAAAACCATTATACAGTATTTTCTATTGTCACTTATGTGATAAAATGAGAGATTTTTATTCAAGTCTGCTCCTGTCAGTCTCTTTTATTTACTACAAAACACTTGGAAGTTTCAGAAAAGCTCCCTCAGGACAAGAAGCAGCCTACAAAGTCACACTCAAAGCACTTAACACTGAAACTAGTATAACACTGTGGAAGGGAAGGGAAAATACTCTGCCTGGTACCAGTCATATGGCATTGTTAACATTGATGCAGGTGTACTGGAGGTTTATTAATGAGAATGGGCAAGTATTTGTAATTTTATTTCTTGTTATAAGTTCTGTTAGCCAGCCTATGCAGAGTGCGGGCACCATAGACATACTGTATGCCATTCTTTTTTTTGGTCACAAACCCTCATTCTGATGGGTTTTGTTTGTCACAATCCCACTACTCTGCCTATGGGAACCCCGTAAACAAGAGATTAGTTGGAGCATAATGCCAGATTTGAACCCTTAACCCCTAATAGCGCCAGTCTTTCCCACTGTAACAACCCAACACATTTGAATGACTTATAGACTCTCAAGCACTGTAGCTCAAGCATGCTGTGACACATGACATACTGGTGAGATACAGAGGGGTTTCATGTGATAATGCTCTGCGATTTATGGGACCTTCTGTCCGACAGGTGATCATGGTGACAGGGGACCACCCAATCACGGCCAAAGCCATCGCTAAAGGTGTGGGCATCATCTCCGAGGGCAACGAGACGGTTGATGACATCGCTGAGAGACTCAATATCCCTCTGAGCCAAGTCAACCCCAGGTGTGTGTATGTGTGTGTGTGTAATGGTTTAGGCCATGTGCTCAAGCATCTAATAGTAACTTTTATTCTGTAACTGTGTGTCTATTTGAGTATGTGGGCAGTGGTGTGTCTGCAGGATGTGTGTGCATATACCACTCTCATATCAGTCTATTGAATATGAAGCTAAAGCCAGCAGACGAATCCCACTATGGTCACGCCAAGACCCGCCCTACAAAGCAGCTCGATTGGTTGGGGTTAGGCATTTGACCTCGAGTGGTTAAGGTTAGGGTTAGGGGATTGGTCAGGGGATATGACCTGTACATGTAAGCATGGACACCTGGCCAATAGTAGTGTGTAAATGCTATTAAAGGGCGGGTCTTGGCGTGGCCATAGTGGGATTCGTAATATCGCGTCCCAGTTTGACCGGGACAGTCCCAATTTGACCGGGACAGTCCCGATTCTGAGTTGTGTGTCTCTAGTCCCGACAAAAGCTTGTTGGGAAGCTAAAATGTTCCGGTTTACACCAACCACTATGCAATAGTCCCAGTTGTCAGCGATTACATAGCCGACGTGGTCTTATTATAGCCCGATCATTAACTAAACCCATGTAGAAAGAAGCGTCCAGCATATGATTTTAACAATGTGTGTGTGTGTGTGTGTGTGTGTGTGTGTGTGTGTGTGTGTGTGTGTGTGTGTGTGTGTGTGTGTGTGTGTGTGAGTCAATCGTAGCGGTCTGCGTCTGCATAATCTGTGCAGCCAGTGTTACAATGTATATTTGTAAACATTGTTGCAATGCCTCTTCTTATCTGTCTCGTTTTAACCAAGGGGGTAAGCTTCGCTTCAGAGCTCGAACTTCCTATGGCGCCATTTTGATGCTACAAAGCGATCACCCGCCGTTAGCATTCCATTGACTGCCATTCATTTTGACGTCACTTTGACTGCGAATAACTTTACATCTGAAGCGTTTAAAGACTTTATTTGTCCATTGTTTATTTCTAAAGAAATATGTAACATGTAACATGTATAAAAGGCTCCATTACCTTGTATCTCACATTATGGCTCCGTAGCAGACGTTTTTGTAAAAATAGGCTAATGATTGTGTCATAACCACGAGACTTACTGTCGCATAGTAGAGGAATTACCGTATAGTACAGGAGAAGCTTGCAGGCAGTTTTGACTTACATTAGCTGTTTAAGTTTAATTACTAATGTTAACTAGCATGTTAGTTAGCAATAATTAGCCTGTGCCTTTGTTATCTCCTTACATATACCTACGCTCTCCGTCTCTGCTAGATTGGGAATGATTCTCTTGGCACAGCTACCAGAAGACTTACAACTTTCAGACAAGTTGCTCACGTCACATCTACGTCGTCTCTCTCAGTTGGAGGCTGCGCAGTAACGCTCAGCGCTCACCGGAAAAGTGCTTCTAACGGCCTTCACTGGTCTCCGTCCAGAGCAATGAGATCTGTTGGTCCATTCTTATATACTGTCTATGGTTTTAACCAGTCCCTCCATGGGGTGCTGGGTGGAAATATTCACGCATTTCAAAAGCAGGGAGATTCAGTTCAAAATGTAGGTCTCCTTTGTCAGTTCGCCATGTGTCTACCGGGCACAAATGCTCCCATTGAGCGGATCTTTTCGCTCATGAACAACACATGGACTGACGAGAGGAACCGCATGACTATTCCCACCTTAAAGACGCTATTCGTCACATGGGCCAATTTTGCTGACACCTGTGCGCAATTTCACAGTAGGCTTTCAGCCAACAAATTGATTCTTGAGCAAATTCACTCCTCTAACAAATTAATGTTTCCAATAGGGAAGCTATCTGCTCTATCAAATGAGATTACATTTGTGTGTTGTTGGTTAGAATAACACTGGTAACACTTTGCGATAAGGGTACATGAATTATCATGAATTCATGCATGAATTAATTGATGTAGGCTATGTATTATTATGCATTATGTAATCATGTCAGGGTTTTGGTATTTTGTTCTGTTTTATTGTGGTAGTCTTGTTTTTCTGTTATGTTCTGTTTCCTGTTTTATTTTTGTAGTCTGTCTGGTCTCCCTTGTCTTGTCTAGCTTCTTCCTGTCTTTGTTTGTTTCCCGCCTTTTTTGATTACTCTGCCCCACCCTGATTTGGTTCACCTGTTGTATCACCTGTCTTGTGTTAGTGCTCGTTACCTGGTGTATTTAGTTTCCCTCTGTTTCCCTTGTCTCTTGTCGGATTCTTGTTCTTCTGTTAGTGTGTACTTTCTGTTAGTGTGTATTTCTGTTCGTGTGGTTCATGCTGTGTTGTGTGCTGCCTGTAGTGGTTTTCCTAGTTGGAATAAATCTGTTTGAACTGCATTTGGGTCCTACCCTTCACTTCAACCTGACAAATCAATGATTTATGTGTTACTGCATTCCTTAATATCCCATGAATTATCAGGAATTGACATGTTCATATTCTGTCATTCATGACCTCATACATGAACAACACAACTAAAGCATTAGGTACGTGAGCACATCATTATGAATTATGATTCATTAAGCATGATCATGATTATTTATTTTTCTGCAAAAAAATGTCACTGCGCAAATTCTGATTTGAACACAACTTGTGCATAATGATGTGCCCACCTTACATAATGCTTTAGTTGATGTGTTGTTCATCTATGAGGTCATGAATTAGAGGCTATGAACTCATGCAAATTCCTGATGATTCATAAGATATAAAGGAATGAAGTAATGCACAAATCATGAATTAATTCATGCATGAATTCATAATTCATGTACTCTTACCGTAAAGTGTTACCATAACTTTAGTTCAAGCTTGTGGCAGCAGTTCCAAATAATTCATTTAGTGCCATGCAATGAAAAATATCTTTTCACAAGTTCAGTTGGTGCATTTTCCAAAAGAATGCTTTAATTCTGAAAAATAAAGTTGGTCCCACACATAACTCACTCATATTTTAATGATCTGAAACGCAAGTATCAAATGCCAAACACAAGTATCCTTGTGGGCGGATCTCTGGCGGGATAAATGACTCTTGCGCCCGACGCAAATCTAAAATGGGTTGGTCTGAAGTAGGTACATTACTCAGGTGTAGTTTGGGCGTAACGTGCAATAAACCAATTAGAGCTTTATCTCACATTCCCTTTAAAAGCAGGCGCGCTTGTTCCATAGCGGATTGCTATTATAATGGAGGATTTTGCACGCTCTTAATACATCCATGGGCGCACGACAGGAGTGGTTCACAGCCGAGGAGACCGACGTTTACTATTGATTTTTCTTTTTGACAAAATGTAAATAAAGAAATGTCACAAAAACATACTTTCTGATGTTTTGGGCTTACTCTCACTGAATCACGAGGTTATGCATGGTGATATTTTTGCAATGTAGTCTAACATTAGACCGAGATGACCTCACTATAGACGATGCAGCTCTTCTTCTCTCCTCTCCCATGCTGCTGCTGGGGAATTTGGGTTAAGTGGCATCAGCACATGCAGTTCAACATCACATCTCCTTAAGTCCTCTAATATTTCCTCATTTATGTCATCAACACATCCATGATTCATGGAAATGTGTAAAACAAGGTCATATTTTTCCTTGTATGGTTTGCAAAAATAGGAACTGCTGGGTCTGTGAGATGAGAGAAGCAAAGTGTATGCGCTGTGTGCACACTCTACATTACAGCCAAGCATGTGCCCTTAAAATAGCATCTGAATAACGTGCCACTGACATTAGACTAGGTTTTTCATGGTCTGTGGCGGAATTGTTTTCTGAAACTGCAAAATAGCACTAGGGAACGTTTGCGCCGGAACATGCCTCCTCTTTTTGCTGAACCGCCCCTGGGAGCCATGGGCGTAACTCTGATCTAACAGTAGGGGGGGACAATAAACATAAAATTTCTGAAGAGCAATTTTTGAAGGGGACACAAATAATACAGCCACAATTATACTCGTAGAGGACATGTGTCCTCCAAGCCACAAAAATACTTGCGTATTAGGTTTCGTCTGGGACGGAGGATAGCCTATATATTTAACTGCAGCAAACCCACTGATCAGCCACTTCAAACACAACTAGATCTTCAACATTAACCCTAATATCAGTTAGGCTTATTGCCATGGTAACGTTAGTTGTAGTGGGTGCATTTCTATCCAATAAGCTATTAAACAAGCTAGCTAACGTTACATTATATTACACTAACATAGCAAACTTTTTGTCATAACTAATTCATTAATTACTCAGCATCATTTCTATTTGAGAAAAGAACAACTTCATCCGATGTTTAATGTGAATAAAACAGCCTTGAACCGCCTACTTACTACATTCCTGTCACTACCGATGTGACTGAGAGTCGAGTGAAGATGGGTAACGTACAGCAGGCAGTGGACCAAACCACTGGGAGGCAAGGGAGGGGGGACTCAAAATGTTTCTATATTTAAAAAGCATTTTTGGGGCTTGTATTGTTTTACTACTTAAACAGATATTTTAAGTATACATCATTATGTTATTTACAATACACAGCATTGTTTTAATGATATTTCTAGGGGGGGACAACCCTGAGAAGGGGGATTTGTGCCCTTGCTGGGAGCACAAGTTCATAGAGTAGTAAAGTAGTAGTAAAGAGCCAGGCTAGCTGTTTCCCCCGTTTTTAATCTTTATGCTAAGCTAAGATAACCGGCTGCTGTCTCCAGCTTCATTTTCAACAGACAGATATGATGGTAGGAGTGGTCTTCTCATCCAACTCTGCAAAAAAAGTAAATAATCGTATTTCCCAAAATGTCAAACTGTTCCTTTAAGACAGAAAGCATGAAAAGGGTATGTGTGCTTTTTGGTGTGTGAGAAAGAAACAAAAAGACAAAACTTAAATTGTCAACGTGCCCCTTTGCATAATTGTCCCTGACTCCTTACTGTGTTTGTGCATGTGTATATGTGTGTGTTTCCCAGGGATGCTAAGGCTTGCGTAGTGCACGGCGCGGACCTAAAGGACATGAGCCCCGAGTACCTGGACGACCTGCTGAGGAACCACACTGAGATAGTGTTTGCTCGCACCTCTCCTCAGCAGAAGCTCATCATAGTGGAGGGCTGCCAGAGACAGGTCAATGGACAGGAGTGTGTATGAGAGATTGTGAGAGCGTACAGCTGAATAGGGGGGTGTGCGTTTATGTGGGTGAATGTAAGGATGTGTGTGTTTGTGATAAAGTCTGTGTGTGTTTGTGATAAAGTCTGTGTGAATACTTGAATATGTATGTTTATTTCTGGAGTGTGGAGAAATGGTTGAATAGGTGTGTGTATGTGAGTGCATACATGTGTGTGTGTGTGTGTGTGTGTGTGTGTGTGTGTGTGTGTGTGTGTGTGTGTGTGTGTGTGTGTTTTGTGTGTGTGTGTGCACACATGCCATTTAAGGCTGAATACAGTGTGTGTAACTCTTTGTGTGTTGGTGTGTGTGTGTGTGTGTGTGTGTGTGTGTGTGTGTGTATGCAATGGAGGTCCATTCGTGAGTAATGGTTGAATCCAACTGTGTCTGTAAAGTATATGATTAACTGTTTATTCAACTCTTATACTAAACTCTATCTATATATGTATATACTGTATATATATATTCATATATTCCTTAATGTTTGTGCTCAGCATTTATGTGTGAATAGTCGAAAAATAGATGTGTGTATGCACACATCCCCATATATTGAGGTCATGCTACAATTCACCCTGCCTCACTCACTCTCACTCCGTGTGACGGAATGATTGCAACTCAATTCCATTTTTCATTTAATCTCCCCGAGCTGCTTTGAAAAGACATTATTAAGACTGAAGGGTATGGGCAAAGAGAGGAAAATGGAGAGAGAAAGGCTTAAATCACGGTACTTATCTTTCTCTTCTTGACACTTTTTGTCCATCGGTCCTTGTGGGTGCAGGGGGCGATCGTGGCCGTGACAGGCGACGGCGTGAATGACTCCCCGGCCTTGAAGAAAGCCGACATCGGCGTTGCCATGGGGATCGCCGGCTCCGATGTGTCCAAGCAGGCAGCTGACATGATCCTGCTGGACGACAACTTCGCTTCCATTGTCACCGGAGTGGAGGAGGGTGAGTGTGGGGGAATGAAGGAGGGAGAGAAGGAGAGACAGAATGGGAAAATGAAAGATGGGAAAATAGGTTGAAAGGAAGAAAAGCGAGTCAGAGAAACAAATACTTGAAAATTGAAAATGTAATGTGTGAGCTGTAGACTTGAGACTTGTGATTTTAGTCATACTTCAGTCAAATATTGGGTGATCTTCATACTAAGTCTTGGCTTACGTATGTCTTAACTACTTAAAGACTCAATATTGAGAATTGAAAGGAAAGACATTCAAGTCTCAAGTTTTGAACTGGTAAAATATGGGACATTAAAAAAGATTGAGACAGCTCCAAGCAGGGCTTGCATATTTTGCCTATATAATGAAGGGACTATGTAAAAAACACTATTAACATCTTTGAAAGGAAAATGTTCAAACGTTGTATCAATATCATTGTCAGCACTCAGAGATCTGAAGGATTTGAATCTTGACCTGCAATTTGCTTATTCAGACTTGTGAATTGACGTGAATTGACATACCCTCAAGGACTTCACTTGAGAATTACTCTGACAGATGTGAGATTTAACTTGAGGCTTGCCACAAGAGACTGGTATATAATTAAAGTGGGGGTTGCTAATATGGTCTGAGCAGCCAAAGTCATTTTTTATTTCAGAAAGTCTGGAAAATTCACTTGAACACGGTGAAGCATCAGAAAAAGAAAATATTCAAACTATACCGTGGCAGAATGGTACCAATATCCCATCCAAAATCTACACGGATCAAGATATAAATAACACTAGTGCAGTGCCCGTTTGGAACGGGACGATTGCTTAGCCTCCTGTGTTGCTGCTTACAGCTTTTTCCAAAACCATTGTACCCCGAAATAATTTACAGAAGGCCCCCAAAGCACTTAATATGCAACTCAACTGTTTACTACTGACTTACAGTGTACTTCTACTTCTACAGAGGAAAACATTGTACTACTACAGTATATTTACCTGACAGAGAACGTTGCAGATTCAGATTCTACTCACAAAATATCACAATTAAAATCCAGCATTATATTAGAGTTGAAATGTCCACCTTGAAAAGATGTTAAATTATCTTAAATTTAAGTACATTGTGTTGATGATCTCTTGAAGTAAACATTTGAAAGCAGAACTTGTAATGTGCGGTCACAGGCGGTTTTACCATACTGCATAGGTAAAGGGCCTCGTGAATTTGTGTGTTTGTTTTTTTTTATCATTTGTAACACTTAACCTGTAATAGCCTACATGCAATGCGGTTCAATCAGGCGCGGCTTGGCTGCAGCTCATCTAGAGATTGGGCGTGCTTCCTTTTCTTCGTGTAGCAGCCACACATCGAGGTAGTAGTAGGCGATGTGGCTATGGCAGTGGAAGCAGGGAGCCAGCAGCGTGCAGAACAGCCGGAGAAATGTGCGCAACCGCCGGCAACAAAACAACGTGCTGGAGAGCCCAAGAGCCGGGGGTTCATCTAACGTGTGATTGTGTACGATTAATTTCATCATTTACATGTAGGGTGGACAGCAATCAGTTTTTGGCGAATGATGACTTTTTGGCACGACACCGGTAGCCCACTGCGAAGACATGCTTGACTAAGAGCCATGAAGGCCTGCAGGTCGCAGTTTTTCTTCTTTTTTTTCTCAACCTTTATTGTTGAGAAAACAACGGACACGCACACACTCACACAGAGGTTAGATATTTATACACGTATCCCGATCCATACAAGTGTTTCTTTCCTGTGTTTCTGATCGCTGCAGGTCGTCTCATCTTTGACAACCTGAAGAAGTCCATTGCATACACGCTGACCAGTAACATCCCAGAGATCTCGCCCTTCCTCCTCTTCATCTGTGCTAGTGTTCCTCTTCCGCTGGGAACTGTCACCATCCTCTGCATCGACCTGGGCACTGACATGGTGAGCACTGGGGGAACGCTCAGCTCCCTTTGTTCAGTCCCTCAATCCCTCTGTAGACATGCTAACCATAGTTTTCCTTCATTATCTGAATCCATACTTTTGACTAATCTTCTGAAAAATGACCACTTAATAGATGTAGAGACTGCTGCCAAGCCTGTATTGTGTTCTAAGTGTATGATGCACTAATTGTCGAACACATCTCTCTTTTGTTCCTGGCCTTTTGGATCCTGGTTTCCAGTGTTTGTATTTGAAAGATTATAGCTTTTAACTTTCTGGAGACATTCAGTTCACATGAGGTCATGACAACAAAACATATGGTTTTAGATTTATCTTTTTATCTATTGGGTTGTATTGCAAAGCACTCTCAGTGCTCAAAGCTAATTGTTGGTTAATTTGAGTGATTCTTCTCAGTGAGGGGATGCAAATTGTTAGCATGTTGCATAGTTACAGGCAAGCTAAAGGTAACATTAAGGAAACAACTGTTAATACCGGTGTCATATATGAGTGCCCGAAGGTAAAAAGAACAAAGCGTTTGGTTTAATTTGTTCCTTTCTGTTGGTGGCAGAAATGTGCTTTTTGGCTCACTGCCGACGCCCGTTCAAGCAGAACAAAGAGCGGGTGACGCTCACATACACATTTACATTTCACAGCTCTGCCATTTCCAGATGCCAGTCCCTCCATTGTATTTCCAGCAGCAACAAAAGAGTTGCTGGCACGCCGCTTGCCTGAGGGGCGTAATCGATCATTGCAAAAGAAAGGAAGCACAGGATGAATATATTCAAAAGGACTTGTTCATTTGTGTTCATTACTGTAACTTAAAGTTTTCCTGCTCTCAGCCACCAGATAGTAACTAAGCTGAAACAGGTTCCTATACATTCCAATGAGCCACAAGCAAAAGTAATGAAGTCCATGTACTATAATGGCCTCATATCCGACTGCCAAGAAGCATACACTGTCTCCACAGGTTTGAGATAAAGATGCAGGGGCAGAGCCAGATGTAAAAATTCTTGGATCAGCCCAAAACCCGGGGGGGGGGGGGGGGATGGGGGAGGGGAAAGAATCATCCTGTAGAACCTCCATCCTATTTTGTATCTAATCATTCTCCAACTGCTTTTATCATTCTGAAACCAGAACACAAGGATGTTTCAATCCTGACACCTAGAAAAAGGCAAAAACTGTCTGATGTTTGTATTTTTAAAATGAAAACATAGATAGCATAAGAATTTGGTGTAGACAGAATTACTAATATTGAAACATAGACGATATTGCCCCAGTAACAGAACTTTTACTGCATTGTTTAGCCGGTCTAGTCAGAGAGACTGAGGGGAAATGACACAAAGTTGAAGTTATTTTAAAACCGTCAAAGATTCGGGGCTTTTGAGAAAACATTTGGGGCTGGAGACCCAGAAGCCACCCCCTAGCTCCGTCCTTGTAAAGAGGAGCAGCTTGCTAACGTTGATAAAGAAGTTCCATTTATTTTAATCAGGTGACATCCAAAATGAACTTCTTTGGTTTTCTAACAGCAGGACAGATTTGTTCATGTTCACAAAACTAACGTTAACTGTCTGAGATCACAGGGATAGAGCATGCTTTGTTGGCTGAATTTCTCTTCAAACATGCGATGATTGAAGCTTAAAGGCTCTTTATTTGCTTAAGCAACTGTTTTGCATATAAAAACCCTTCCCTTCAAAGCAACATGTCTGCATGTATTTAATCACCGCTGGTGGAGTGAACAGCTGGACGTCTGCTTTGAAGAGTAACACCCTTAAAATGAAACTTATATTCAAATATTCAAAAAAGTACCTGAAACAACACAAGTAAAATTTCAAAATTTCCCATGTCTGCTGGTGAGGATGTTAACAGCTTGTTAACAGCTTAGTTTGACTCCAGGCAACAGGCTTGAGGGCTCTGCTGAGGTTTAGCAGTGACAAGCAGCACTCAGCGTCTGCTATGATTATTTTAAGCAAGCACTGCCATGTGGAAAGGATGGCCGCAAAAGATGTGTATCAAAGCAGGATGTGGCACACTTAAGCGTACTTCACATTCACACACACACAGACACACAGGCACACACACACACAGACACACACACTCTTTCAGAGGTGTAAAAAATCAATGCCAAGCATAGTCACATCTTTTCTCTCTTGTTTTTCTCAATGACTGTGGGTCAGGGGAGGAAAACACAGAAACAAACTGGATTTGTAGACCGCAGAGCATGTGTTTAGTTTAACACAGTGCCAAGTCCCCACCTCAAATCCCACCTAAGTCGCAGTGATATCCTGCCCTAAGTCAGACATATTGCTCCGGTGCTTACTTGGTAATATCAGCCAATACAAGCTCTTTATTACAGAGACCTTTTTACCCTCCTTTTTTATGAGTGTCTTGAAATTCAGTCTCTCTCCCCTTGTCTGCTCTCTCTCTGTCACTGTCACTGCTTTCTTGTTCCCCCTCCTTGTCTTTTCTCTCCATCCACACGGTGATTGAATGCTGAATTATATTAACGGTGATATGTCTAGGGTGCCCCGTGTCTGGCGCTGTCATCATGCCTTTGTACTGTTGCCACAGAGACAAATTCCTGAACATTTATTGTACAGGGTGCGTAACGTGAGCTGACTCTGTGCTGTCCTCTCATTCCTTTCCAGGTTCCGGCCATCTCATTGGCTTATGAGACAGCTGAGAGTGACATCATGAAACGCCAACCAAGGAATCCCAAAACAGACAAGCTGGTCAATGAACGCCTCATCAGCATGGCATACGGGCAGATAGGTTTGTCCTCTTGTGGCTCATATAAGCTCTTTGGACCACAGCTCTTAAACCTGAATCACTGTGACAGGCCTCTTGTAGTGACGTTATGGTCGTAAACTTCCCAGGCATAAAAACTAAATATTGACATTTATCACAAATCTTGACGTTTCATACTGCCTTTGTAAATGTTTAGAGATGTACAGTTAAGGAAACTAGATCCAGCGGTGAGCAGACAGGAGAGTGTCCCACAATTTTCTTCTAATTCTCGTGACATTTACAGCAAATTGAGTGCGAAGAGTGCAACTATTTTCTACTTAATCTTGGTCATGTTTCACTGGTTGGAACTTCACTTGAATGCATGCTCTTTATCTCTGGTTTTATATGGAATGGGAATAGTGAAACGCAAAGGCTGCCCCAATTTTATAGGCTGTTAAATAGGTCAAAATATGACAGGGCTTCATTGGATGGCATGCAATTTAAAGGTGAACACGTTCTAAACAGCCGGCAACTCACATCAACTCCCATAATTCTTCCAAGATGACTTCCACTGGGGCAGAACTTGTGCAGGTCATATCAAATCACATTTACAATCTGCTGTTCTGACAATACAGCTTGAAGTCCTGAGGCATCGACAATGAACCTTTAACTGATGATCTGATATAGAGTGACACACGATGACAGTAAAGTTACAACACTGTAAGCAAGCACCAATGAAGAGAAGTACAAGTAACAGCCTCCTCAAAACAGGTGCAACCAATTTGTTGAGGTTTACGTCTATTAACATTAACACTGACCTGGTGCAGGGTTTCAATTTTGCAACGTAATTAATGAGATGATTAATAAGCATTATCTCAATCCTTGATAAGTACTTGTGCAGGTTTGGTATATGTGAACACTTGAAGCTCCTGATATAAGATGTCCATCATGTTGAAAACGTTACACCCACTCTGACAAAACAGATTTTCTAACATGAAATTAAAACTCACTACCGGCTATTATTGCAGTCCTCAGCTGTCTGGAGCCATTTACTTACAAAATAGCAACATTGTAGAGGGCGGAGGGAGGAGGATGCAATCACCTGTGCTGTTGTTGAACAAGTATTAGGTGGCACACGGCAGGAGGACTTCAGGCTGAATGTCCAGAGTGTCAAAAATATGCACTTTCTTATTTGTCCTATGACGCCTGTAAATAAGTGAAACAAAGTATTGGACCACTGGTAATGTTAGTGCTGCTGTCAAAATATATTTTGTCAAACGACCCCCATTATCTATAAATCTTGTTATTTTTCTACTTGTTCTGTAATGACATTGCCCATATTGCTACACTGATGGGACACAACAGATGAGTAATTATTCCATCCATCCATCCATCCATCCATCCATCCATCCATCCATCTATACACCCATCCATCCATCCATGCAGTACATGCAGTACATGCAGTACATGTATGCATGCATACATACATACATACATACATACATAACTGTAGCTGTAATTTATACTAATAGCCCAAAATTAATGCAATAATGGTTTAAATATATAATGGCACTGAGATTAATGTCTTTAAAACACCACACAAATAAAATGGGTACCATTTCATTCTGCAGGTCGGAAATTCCCATACAAATTCTTAATAATTTTTTTATTTTGTTTCACTGGTACACTTCAAATTTACTGGTCACAATTAAATGCTAGTGTAACACACATCATCTTTTAGTCAGTACACAGCAAGTCAGACAAACATGCAAATGATATGTTTTTTCTGCAAGCAAGCATGAATGTTCAACTCCTTATAAAATCAACACAAATGAAACTAAACTCTGACTACAATAAAGGAACTTAGTGTAAATGTCCCCTATAACTATCACCAAATAGCATAGTTCCTTACAGGAAACATATTAGGAAAATGATTAGGAAGACCCATGAAATGAAGTGTTATAAAAATATTTAGGTTACCCTTACTAAAGACACTGAGAATAGATGAATAGAAGATGTTTTGACTTTGATCCCTTGCACATTTTTGTTTCCAGGGATGATCCAGGCTCTTGCTGGGTTTTTCACCTACTTTGTGATTTTGGCTGAGAACGGCTTCCTCCCGAAGAACCTGGTGGGCATCCGCATCAGGTGGGACGACCGCGAAGTAAATGATGTGGAGGACAGCTATGGGCAGGAGTGGGTAAGGAGCGGGGACAAAGACAAACCGGCACACTCTTTCAACATTCCCACACCCGTGAAGGAATAAATACAATGTGTGTTTCGACCTTGCAGACCTATGAGCAGAGGAAGATCATTGAATTCACCTGCCACACCTCCTTCTTCATCAGCATCGTTGTCGTGCAGTGGGCTGATGTTATCATCTGCAAGACCAGGAGGAACTCCCTCTTTCAGCAGGGCATGAAGTAAGTGAGGGAGGGAGGGAGAGCTGAAGTAGAAGATGGATAGAAAGATGTAAAATGAAGGCATAAATGAAAGTAGTTAGGAAGGCAGTTTCACCTTTAAGTCAGTAATTGACTGTAACTTTTTTTTTTTTTTTGTAAGATTATTTCTTTGGCATTTAGGCCTTTATTTTTTGTGACAGCTTAGACATGAAAGGGGAGCGAGAGAGAGAGAGGGAATGACATGCAGCAAAGGGCCGCAGGTTGTAATTGAAGCCATGACCTCTGCGTCGAGGACTGAGCCTCTATATATGGGCGCGTGCTCTACCACTAGGACATCCAGGCACCCATGACTATAAGATTTTTGAAGATTTCTTCTTTCTTTTTTTTTAATCAAATTTGTATTCATTTATAACATACATACAAACAACAACGAAGACATGAGACACACCTTAATAGCAAAATATTAGAATAACAAACAAAAATATAAAAAAGCAACATTTTAAATAGTGAAATATAAAATACAAGACTTCTGCTAAGGAACTAATAAGCAAACCAGGAGAGTCGAAAGAGGAAAGAAACATTTCCTTTTTACAGCTAGGTTACTGCTGTTATAGTATTAGAATACATTACCCTTTATCCCACCCCTTCTGTGAGTGATTTTGATTAGTTTGAACCTTTTCCTTTCCTTTTTTTCTGTCCAACAGGAACAGGATCCTGATCTTCGGTCTGTTTGTTGAGACTGCTCTGGCTGCCTTCCTCTCCTACTGCCCTGGAATGGACGTTGCCCTGCGCATGTACCCCCTAAAGTACGCTCTGCATATGCATATCTTCACCCAACCGAAAAATAACCTCTTAAAGACCTAATAGGCTGCCATTAGCCTGTCACTCCGGACTTTAAATGAAGTCTGTGATCTTCTTAAGCACCCCGTTATCCTTAATATTAAAAAAAATGGCTGCAGTGAATTTAACAATTTGCACCCGCTGCTGCTGCTCTATCCAACCCTGTTATATGCTCTGTCTCTCTTCCTCTCAGGCCCCTGTGGTGGTTCTGTGCCTTCCCATACAGTCTTCTCATCTTCATTTATGATGAGGTCCGTAAATTAATTCTGAGGAGGAGCCCCGGAGGTAAGCAGTTATTAAGAGAAACCAAGATTAAAAAGGTTTCAACCGTCTTTGTCTTGTTAATAAGCTGAAAGAAAAAAAAGAATAGCCAAGTGATGGCGTAGTGATTGACACCCCTATCTCAGGAAACACCAGCCATTTTCTATCAAGACCTTTTCTCCCATCCCCTGTACCTCTCTCAGACTTCCTACTGTCCTTGTTTAAAAAAAAAATACACATTCTAAAAGAGTAGACTGTCTGCTCCTTTAAGGACACACTGATTGACAAAGTCACTACAGCTCTGCTCTGCCGATGTGACCTGGAGGATCCCAGCATGCATTTGACAGACGGTGACATGCAGTTGAAGATAAAGTTCAATGTCATGTAAAGCAAGCACATAAAACTTCTACCCAACATAGAACTGTTTTGAACTCAGCTAAAAAAGGAAAGTAGGGTACCAATTTTACAAAACACTGTCGGTAGCAACTGTGGATGATTATTGTCGACAAAGGATGTAAGATTTAATTGTGGTGTTATGCTCACTGTTGCCAGCTGTCATGTTGAAATCTCTTTTACTTGTGTTTTCTTGGACAAAGTACATGATGCAATTTTTTTCAATTTGCATAGTTTTTCTGGCAGATTTTAAACATTGTTATTGTCATTTTTACATATATCATAAAGCAATTTCCATTTAAAAGTTATTTTTTACTCTTATCACAGCAGCTGAAAACTATCAGGCTTTTTAAAAGCTGCAGCCTCTGCAACACTTGACTGATTACTGTTTGTCTTCCAGGTTTGATTTCTGACTAAATAGCATCTAAATGCACCGCTGTCTGGCACCTTGCTCAGGAATTCAATTTGATAGATGGAGCATAAAATCACGGCAAATAAACAAGAAAACATTCAATGGTGAAAATCACACCTCACCAGTGGAATCTAATTTGATCTGATTCTTAGGCCAAGGGCTGCATCTGCACTAGATATCAACCAAACTTTTTCAATATGTCTTGCTAATGAACAGACAAACATAACATTCTTATTTTGTTGATAGAAGCAGTGAAGAAATATGTTCATAGATGATTGCACAAAACATTTCGTGATTCTCCTATTGGTCTGAAGATAAAAACCTTAAGCAGCAGGTTAAAAGGTCTGACATGCAGTAATCTTTATGGATTTAACTGAACATATGTTAAACTTGCACCATGAAACAGATTATACCTGTCAAATAGCAACAGGAAACCGTAGAGAATGACGAGAAAGGAAATTAAAGCAAGCTGATGAAAACTCTTGAGATATGCCCCAAAGATCATAAACATGATATGGACACACTACAATAGCTCCCAGTCTGTTCACTGCCACAGCGTTTCAGCTGATGAGGGCCAAGACATGGGGAGAATAATACAATTCATCATGACAGTTAATCATTTCTGTTAATCTGTGTGTCACGGGCTGCTGATCGTATTCTTAGAGTTATAAGGGGATTCATTTGGAAATGTAGAGACAAAGGAAATGAGATGAATACAAATAGAGCGATACAAAAGGATATTATGAAAACTGCTCGCGTGTCATTTTAGTCTCTGACACTTTCTCTCTCTCTCTCTCTCTTTCTGTCTCTCTTCCAGGTTGGGTGGAGAAGGAGACATATTATTAATATTCAGAAAATGTCAGTTTGAATTGTGTGCGTGTGTGTGTGTGTGTGTGTGTGTGCGTGTGTGTGTGTGTGTGTGTGTGTGTGTGTGTGTGTGCGTATGTGAATTTGTGTGTGATCGTGAGGGTAGAACTGTGTGTTTCTGTTAGTTGTAATACTGCATGGATCAGTTCACAAATCTGATTATCATAAAAAAATACTGCTGAAAATAGGCTTTTGATTGTGCTTTGAGTTTTTCTTTTTTGTTTTCTCAAAAAACATTTCCAGCAAAACAATGGTAATGTATACCTGTGTGCCTTACGTATATAAACTGTTCCCAAAGTGACATATCATGGCCTGTGTGGCTCTAAAGGAATACCAAAGTCGTTCATCGTGTGTAATGTACCAAATAAAAGTTTATTCCAAAATATTTCAGGCCATCTTTTGAATTGTTATACAATGAAATTGTGATCAGTAGTTTTTCTTATTGGGACAGGGTTAGTGATGAACTTGTCAATTTGAATATGTAGGATGCCACATGTATCAAAATTTGTAATGTTTTCCAAATCACTAGATCTGCCTTTACTGTAAGTGTATCAGTTGATGCTACACAGGAACACATTTATTGTTGAGGGCAGATGTATCAGTTTCAGCATATATTTCATCAGAGAGCACTGACAAATTTATTTTTTAATGTCCTTCTTAATGAAAATCTTGTTCCCAATTATTTTACACACAATAATGTTAAGCATATATGTTAAAGGCCTGTCCCATACTGTAAAAAGTGAGATTTCTAAGTAGTTTTTGATTATAAAGCAGGTCCAGGTGCTACATAAATACTGTGAAAGTATCAAAATAATGAATGCACAGAGAAATGCACTGAGCCTTTAAAATGAGATGTAATTTCTGTACGGTTGTGATGTCACAACTTTACTAGAAAGTGTTGCTACAGTGGCATTACAGTAATTCCCTGGCTGCAATAGAGCTCAACAGTGTGCTTCCAGAAGTAAAAATCCCATTCATTTTCTCCATAAGGATTTAGATTATCAGCCATCATGTCTAAACAATCCAGGTAGACTGACCACGAGCTACGAAATTGTGAAAGTTTTTGATCTGAGACGTCTCTGATTGGTGGAACTTGTGTTACCATGGAAATGTTTACTGCACCTGCAACGTTTAGAGCGGCTTCTACTATTGAAGTCTATGATAGTTTCTGTACACAGTCTTGTACCTTTGCCTTTTCTGCCATTTTCAAAATGTTCTTTTGCTCAAATCAAATGTTTTATGGTCACAATTTCTCTTGTAGCTGGTTGGCTTGGTTCCAGGCTTAAAACTCTTTAGATGCAATTAATTAATTAATAATTAATAATTAATGGGAAAAAACACTTCAGGAACCAGAGCTGTTAAAAAAGTGGGCGGTCACTGTTGAGCTCTATGACGGTGCAGAGACTCAGAGAGTCAGAATCAGAAACGCTGACCAATCAGAGCAGACTGTAGTTTTTCAGGTGGGGGGCGTAAAGACACAGGCACTTAAATGGAGCGTTTCAGACAGACACATATACAGGTATATGCAGACGGACAGTATGAGAAAAACAATTTGTTTTTTGAACATTAAAGCATGTACACGTGTTCCAGTAGAAACCAAAAATACAAGTATGAACCTCAAAATTAGCATAATTAAGGGTGGTGTCCTAGAGGTTAAAGAAGCGAGCTTGTGACTGGGAGGTCGCCAGATCAAACCCCAGACCAACAGGATAAAATCTGGGTGGGGAAAATGAAAGAGCAGCACTTGTCCCTCCCTCATCACCACCACTGAGGTTCCCTTGAGCAAGGTCCTTAACCCCCAACCGCTACAGTGGAGCTGCTCAGTAGCCAACAGATCAGACTGTGGCTGTACTGGGCAGCATCCAGGTATGAATGTGTAACTGTGTGAATGTGACAGGTTGTCGTTGCAAATGAGAATTTGTTCTCAATCGACTTAGCTGGATAAATAATACGGAATCTTTAAAAAAATGTCCATACATTGTTATCAGATTTTTAAACTCTAAAATATCAATATTGGTCAGGCTCTGCTTATGCTCATATCTTCCTGATCTCATCATCCATTATGTATGTCCTCATGTCTTCTATTCACTGGACACTCGTTACCTTACTGTCAAAAATAGTCAACAAGAAATCGATAGGCAGCCGAGCATTCTCCTCCCGAGTCGTTCAGCTCTGGAAGCCTTTGTGAAAGCTATTCGTTTCAAAAGCAATGTAAAAATGATTCCAAAAGTTTGTAAGACATGTAACCAATCCAAACCTTGTCTACTTTGAGTCCTACGTGGTCTAATCCTATACTTTATGCAACATTAATATAGGACCAGGACATTGGGAACCCAGGCTAGGGCTCCTTCTGGGCATAATTAACCTTACTGCACATTTGCTGTCTTTATGAGTGTGTATGAAGACGTCTGAGTGGGGCTTGTTTCAATACTTGCCAACTCAATGTCACATTGACCATTTGATTGTTGTACGGGGTGTACTGAATACTAAAATTGGGGCTCCATCTTTGAGTTGGGATGAATTTTATTTCGTCATATAAAGATTTTCTTGTGACTTTTCTCTGGTCTTCTCTTGGGGTCTTTAAGGTTGCTAGTACAGTTATAACTGTTTAGGTTGGACTGTCATGTACCAACTTGCAGTTTTTCTCATTTGGTCATATCTTTTTTGTTGTTTCCTTGCTTTTTGTCGCACACTGTTGCAACATTTCATTGTCCAATTCCTTATCTATTCATTGGGTTGTGTTGTATAAATACATTATATTGTTTAGAAGCATTTACCAATGACATGTAATTATATAAATAAACTTGAAAAACTCAATTATTTTAATTGTGTTTATTTTTTCCGATTGTAATTGGTCTATCCCAGGACAAAATAAAACATAAAATCCTCACAACCACAGAATGTGTGGCATTTTTTCTTTTAAAATGTCTTCAATGATTAATTGAGTATCAAAATAGTTGCTGATCCAATAATCGATTAATCAACTAGGCCAATTGTTTCAGGTCTAAATAAAAATAGTACTACTAGTAGTAGTTTTACATTTTACTTAAGCAGATATTTATTTTATTTAAATAGATCTGTATTTTATTTATTTTTAAGCTACACCCAGCTATTTATTGCCATATATTTAAGCTGGAAAGGGGAGAGACAATAGACAAATTCCTTTACTGGCTCAGCAATAAGATAAGTAAAACTTTATTAATCCCAAAGGAAATTGCTTTGCTGCAGCTGAAATACAAAGTTGAAAGAGTGAAAGTAGAAAGAGTGCAAATCCAAAATATATACAATAGCATACAACCCCAAAATAAGTATGCATCATTAAAATAGGCTATAAACAGGTTAACGGTTTGAAGCAGTCTGGGTTACATGTAGATATGCCACCCCCAGATATCTCTAGTAGTAGTAGGGAGTTGGGTTGGGAACCGGAGGGTTGCTGGTTCAAGTCCCCATACGGACTAGAGTATGGTGGTGGACTGGTAGCTGAAGAGGTGCCAGTTCACCTGCTGGGCACTGCCAAGGTGCTCTTGAGCAATGCACCACACCCCTAACTGCTCGGGCGCCTTTCCATGGGCAGCCCCCCTCACTCTGACATCTCTCCATTAGTGCATGTATAGTAGAGCATGGCTACCTGAACCGAGGGTTCGGACAGAAATGATGTTTGGGTTCGGGTTGGGCTCGGTCACATCAGCGCGATAAGGCATTGAACATTTTAAATTTAAAAAAGCTTATAATGTAGGTGCGCGCCTGTGTTAACGTGCGCTTGTTGCACTGATGCGCTCATCTGTTGACATTTCCGAATGCCTTCCTACAGTTGCTTAATAAAAGTGGGCTTTCCACACAAACACACGTATGTGTCATTAGTATGAGAAAAAAAACGAGATTTTAACTGTGTCGGGCTCGGGTCGGACTCGGACAGAAATATCTTAATGCCTATCGGGCTCGGGCCGGGTTCGGTTACTGCTCTGTCAGACGCGGGCGGGCTCTGACAGAAATATGCGGCCCGATCCGCACTCTAATGTATAGGTAGGCCTACTGAGCATGTGTGTGTAATTCAGGCCTCTGTATAATACTGTAATAACAACACAGTGAAAACATTTTAATTTCCCTTGCGGAATAATAAAGTATACATTATTATTATTATTATTATTATTATTATTATTATTATTATTATTATTATTATTATTATTATTATTATCATGTATACAATCTGAAATATAGGTGAGTGTGAGCTTTCACAGTTAATACGGAACGAAGAGAGACGAGCATGCTCATACATTTGAATGACAAAAAGGCATGTGGAAATCACAGCCAACGTAAACATAGCCTGACCTTAAAAAAACAACCCTTCAAGGATTTAATTTACGTAACCGGTCAGAACAACAACATCCGTCAACGTCACTTCCGTTCACTGCTTGTCAAACATGGCGCTGCTTCTAAGGTCAGTACATCTGTGCTACATAATGTTTGTGCTCGGGGAAATATGTTATGTCAAATACAAGCATTTACAGCATAAAAGCGTTACAGTTTAGGGCAACCCGCCCAAGTGTATCTTTTTACCTTGGTGTATTATCCTTAGTTAATGTCAATATGGTGTGACTCCGCGCTGGCTGACGTTAGCTAGCGGGCTAACTCTAGCTGTTTTTCGGGTATTTCAAAGCTAGGAGAGTGGACTTTGGTTCTTGGTAGAATTGATGACAGACTCAAGATGTGTTAGTTGCTGCATTTGTCCTACATATGGGCGTTGTATGACCGTTAATAAACTCGGCTTCCTAATTGGAATTTTTGGTCAGGTTTAATTTAGAGTTAACGTTAACTGACAGTTTAGCCAACGTTACATTGCTACGCTGTCGTACCTTTGCGACACTATCAACTAGCTACGTGGATAGTGTTTATCGTACTTTGTCTACTTAATTGACCTTAGGTGGCTTCTGCAAGGCCTGATAGCAAGTAAAAACTTAATTCTAACACTTGTTTCTTGTGTAAAGGACGTTGGCCCGACAGGGTGTCTGTCTCTCCAGACCCTGTGTTGCCCAGAGTGTCTTCTATAGACAGTAAGTTGTGTGTGTGTGTGTGTGTGTGTGTGTGTGTGTGTGTGTGTGTGTGTGTGTGTGTGTGTGTGTGTGTGAGTGAGAAAGAGAGAACAATGTTCACATAAATACACTGCCTCAAAAAGTAATGATAAGGCTACATGCTAAAACCTATGGACTGTACATTGTTCTACTATAAACTTCTGTACTCTAAAAATATTTTTCTCACTACAGTGCTGCTCCAATGGGAACCACAGCTAAGGATGAGATGAACAAGTTTTGGGCCAAAAATTCCAAATTAAACAGACCCATGTCTCCTCATCTCACCATTTACAAGTACGTACTCTGTCACGTCTGTAGCCTGTTTTGTCCAGGAAATAATCTCAAGTAAAGATGGAGATGACTCCGTTGTTAAGGCTGATTCATGCTTCTGTGTTAAATCTATGCCGCGGCTACGTACGTAGGTACATGGAGATACAAACCCTACGGCAGATCCTACGCCGTAGCCTGCCGTGCTCCTCTCAAAAAATTTAACTACGTGTCGCGGCGTCGCTCGGCCGTTGCTTGGCAAGCGTTGCATTTCCCCCTACTCATTTACTGGTTCTCCTCCAAAAACAACATGAAATCAAGGAGAGGGTTAACTTTTCCTGCTACAGATTTCCGACCATGGTCAAAAAGCACAAGGGAGACGCTTTGTTTCTCTCACTGTGACTCTAGAGTCACTACTCGCTCCGAAGCTAATCGCAGTCACTCTCTCACTCGCTCTACCACACACTCCTCATGCACACACACGCTGGCTCTGCTATTCATCAGAATCTTAATCGTGATTTTGGCTCGTAATTATCACAAAAACAGAGTAATTGAGAAACAATTATTTAGCACATTATGTTTTACAAGTAAACTCTTATTATGTCTTGTGTTCTGAATGGGGGAAAAAAAAAATAAAACTGGAAAAGTTTAAAGGGAAATTTTACAGTTCAAGGTGTTTTTATTTGTTGAACTGTTTCACTCTTTTTTAAGTTCAATACTTGCAACATCTTTCCAAAAGACAATGATCGTGATTTCAACATTGACTAAAATAATTGTGATTATGATTTATTTATTTTTTTTCCATAATTGAGCAGCCCTACATGCAGGCTCAAATTCAAACGTGGTGTTCCGTTGGGATTAAGCTATGAGCAGAAGTAAAGTCTGCTAGCTGCTAGGCCGTCCATCTCAGCCGAGAACAAAGGAATGTCAAAAATGTCAATATTCATTGTTAACTGCTACCGAATCTCCGAAGCTTAAAAAAAAAAAAGTATTCTCCTAAAACATCCAGTAAAGAAAATCATTTGTGTTCAGTATGTGCCTTGTAATTTCACACAAGGTTATTCACTTTTTATCTTTCTGTCATCTGGGATCTTTCTTACGGCCAATCTATGTCAGCGTTAGGGGTGGAACGGTACAGTGAAGTCACGGTTCGGTTCATACCTCGGTTCAGCCATCACGGTTTGGTACAATGGAGGGAAAAGCATAACAAAAATGCATAAGGCAATTTTTTTTTATTGTGCATGTCTCAGGCTGTAGCCTACCACCTAGTGTCATCCAGTCTCTCCCCTGAGCTAGCTGCAACAGCCTGAAGCGTATAAGATGTAAACAGTAGCCTAAACAATAAGTAGGCTAGGCTACCCCACATCATCTCCAGACTCCATCTGGAACTTGTAAACAAAATAAAACAATCAGCTAGTAGTGTGATATGGGAGACAAGCACTGCTCTCATATGTGAATTCACAGAGCAGGGGTGTTAAAAGAGCAGCTTCGGTTAAACAGAGCAGTTGGCGAATTGTGGCGTTAGCTTCACACGCTAACAGCGGAGCTAGCAGAAAACAGCGAAGCTAAAAGCGGAGCAAACAGCGGAGAAAACAGCGGAGCAAACAGCGAAGCAAATGGGCCTGGAAGCCTTTTGTGGTCGAGGCAAGAAGGGATACAGCTACAGTACATCCGTGTTTGGTTGTATATGGAAGGGACTAGTTTGCTTTGTGTGGACCAGAGTGATAGAGAAAGACATGGCTCTGGTGTGGACTCACTGGACCGACTCCGACTTGACATGTAGGCGGAGCTCGGGAGCTGCAGAGTTAAGGCGGGGCTACAGATTAGGTGTCCCTAAAAAACACGTATGTAACAGTAGTTCCACATTACATTAATTAATTTGCACGCAAGTTTTATTTATTTTTATAACGTGTATTTTCCGTGTAAATTCATGTACCGAACTGAGACGCCCGTACCGTTTCGGTTCAATACGAATACATGTACCGTTCCACCCCTAGTCAGCGCACTTTGTTTTTGACACCAAACATTGGTTGGTTGAATCATTGGTGATCTAGTGATTTAGATCATACCCTTTAACCTGTTTTAAGTTACTCTGTATGCATTTGCTTAAAGGTCCCATGGCATGAAAATGTCACTGAGTTTTTTTTTAACATTAATGTGAGTTCCCCCACCCTGCTAGAAAGTGCTGAAAGTGGCTAGAAATGGTGAGAGGTGTAAACTGAGCCCTGGGTATCCTGCTCTTCATTTTGAGAAAATGAAAGCTCAGATGGGCCGATGTGGAATCTCTGCAAAGCAGAGAAAGGGGAGGTAACCTTCCTCCTCATGATGTCATAAGGAGGAAGGTTACCTCCCCTTTCTCTGCTTTGCCCGCCCAGAGAATTTGGTACGCCCATGAGAAAGAGAGAGACATTTAAACGAGCAAAGCATGGCAGTTGGTCAAGGCCACACCCCACCCTCCACCTTGCCCCCCCCTCGCTCCTCCTCAATAGTATTTAAAGCTACAGACACAGAAATGGCACATCCTAAGTATTCAGGGACCTCTAAGGCCTATATAAAAGCATCCAAAAAGCAGCATATCATCAGACCTTTAATTTCTAACTGGACATTGAATCTGTAGTTTAGGACTGCTTGATTATGGAAATCATAATCAGTTATTTTGGTCAATTTAGAATCGCGATTATTTAAAATGATTACTCAGTGACTTTTGGAAAGATATTGCATTTATATAACTTTAAAACAGTTTAACAGTTAAAGAAATCAACAGTGGAAACACCTTAAACTGTGAAATTTCCCTTCAGAACACAAGACAAAATAAGAGTTTACTTGTGATGTGCAAAATAATCACCCTAGTGTAGAGTTTAGATTCTCGGCCCGAGCCCGTTATTTTCCGCCACTATCCTCGGGCCGGGCTGGGCCGGGCCCTTGATCAAGCATTTTGTATTTTTTTTAATCATTACTTTATTAGCCTAATTGGGTGGGGAGAGAGCTATGCCATAATCAGAAATAGTATCTATATAGGCTATATTTAGGCCAAAGTAACAAATGTGTCCAAAAAGTTACAGAAGTTGGACTACAGTTACAAAATGCAACACATGTCATGCGCGGAGTCTCCTCCTCTTGCATACATCACACCAGGGCTGCTGGGCTGTATGGTGTAGCTTAAGTGCAACATAGAGCTTGAGGATGTAAAGAAAAAACCTTGAGGCGGATGGGCTACACCAGCAGAAGACCCTACCGGGTACCACTCATCTCCACTAAAAATAGGAAAATGAGGCTACAATTTGCACGAGCTCACCAAAATTGGACAGTTGAAGACTGGAAAAATGTTACTTGGTCTGATGAGTCTCGATTTCTGTTGAGACATTCAGATGGTAGAGTCAGAATTTGGCGTAAACAGAATGAGAACATGGATCCGTCATGCCTTGTTACCACTGTGCAGGCTGGTGGTGGTGCTGGTGTAATGGTGTGGGGAATGTTATCCTATGAATATGGGCCAACATTTCTAAAGAATGCTTCCAGCACCTTGTTGAATCAATGCCACAAAGAAGTAAGGCAGTTCTGAAGGTGAAAGGGGGGGTAAAACACGGTAATAGTATGGTGTTCCTAATAATCCTTTAGGTGAGTGTATGTATATCTCCTATTAAAAGTAAATGTGTGGCCTTTTCTTTGTGTTTCAGGTGGTCTGTCCCCATGGTGATGTCCATCACATTCAGAGGAACTGGAGTGGGGCTCAGTGGAGGTAACGCATCTGTTTTTTCTTTGTCATCCATGACTAAGGTCATTGACATGCTTGTGAATATTTTTCCTTCTGTAGTTAGTTTTACTCCTTAAAATATCCAAATTATCCCACCCAAAAAAGAGCTTTTATGTTATTATTCTAACATCAAGTGAAGCTATTCTACTGCCAATGTCAGCTTTTAATTGACCCTGAAAATCTCTTCAGGGCATTTTAGTCCACTATTGATTTCTGCTAAGAGCATTTAAAAGCAAAAGTTGTTGAATACAATTCAACCATTTGCTAATACTGGCTGCTAAGCTTGAATTAATTTGCCTGGTGTAAAGGTTGAGCCTATGTTGCTATGACATTGTACAGCAGTATTGCTGGCCTTGATGTACCATGCTGTAAAAGCTGGGTCCAGTTTTGTTTATACGTTCATGGGTTCAATAAAGATCAGCACCCTCAACTGCCAACAGTCACTCACTATGTCTTGTCTTTCTATAAAAACGTGCTTAATCACCAAAATCACCTTTCTGGCTGCCTTGCAAAGGGCTGGTAGAAGAAAATAATTACCTGCTGAGAGTCATTTTTACAAGCCATATGGATTTATATAAAATCATCATATTTGTGGTGTTTAATATGTAGATATTTTACCTTTCAATGCTATTTTGCATATGGAATAACAATCTTAATTATTTAGCGTGTGTGTGTATTTCAGGCCTGTGTGTAGTGTGTTCTAACAACAGATTGGGAACAAATTTTAATTTTCCCCTATACTTTTAAAGTATAAATTATTATTTTATTTTAAAGGTTGTCTGTTCACATATGCTTACTTTTGGTTGCTTTTGCACAACTCTGCCTTGTGTGTTTACATTGATTGACACCTGCTGTGTTTCAACAAGGAATGTTTCCGCTGCCATTATGCATTTTTAATCATCCAGACGCATGGTAGTAGCATGTTGGTCCTTGACATGTGTTCATTTCTCATATATTGCTTTCTCTCTAAAAGGCATGTATGCACAACATGACACCCATTCACATCCACACCTTATCCAATCGTTGGTCTCATTACTTCTGTCTGTGTCTAGCTATCTCAGCCTTTGCCTTGGCAGCGCTGGTATTACCGGAAAGTTACCCCTACTACCTGGACCTGATCCACTCACTATCCGTCGGCCCCTATCTCATTGGGTTGGCCAAGTTCGGCCTCGCCCTCCCTGTGTCTTTCCACACCTATAATGGCATCCGCCACTTGGTAAGACTTGATACATTTTTTTTTTTTGTTTGCCATACTTGAGTATATGTGAGACATTTAGTAGTTTGTTGCCATTACAATGTTTGGTGTAGTGTCTGGACTCCTCAGCTTAAGCTTTTTAAAGGAGACAGATCTCTATGCAATTTGTTATGTTTTTCATTTGAATCATGTTTGCTTATTTTACTGAACATGTATTTGCTAAGATTCATAAGCTGGCAGTTCTTATGCTAATTATGTTCTTTTCTCTTTATTTCTTATTTTTTAAATCAGTGTTGGGACCTTGGCAAGGGCTTCAGAATCCCAGAGGTGTACCGCACCGGCTACACAGTTATTGGTCTGTCCATCATCACCTCCCTCGCATTGGCTTACCTTTGAGCAGAGAACGAGGAGATGAGCAGTAAGGAAGGGAGAGGGGGAAGTCTGCGGGAATGTGGATTGGCTGCACTGTGGGAGTTTTGTGTATTTGTTCTGGTTTCATCAAAGTATTAAATAAAGGATTATATTATGCTGTATGCAGAACATGTGTTGTGATGTTTTGTCCCTTGGAATTAATTATACTCTGGAAAGCTTTGGGGTCATCAAATGCAGCAAGAGTGCAAATGTGACCCAGTTCTTTCCATACTTGGTTCTCTGTGTGAACAACAACCAGCGTCCAAAATTAGATGTGTCCTACATGTTATATCCTTAGGTAATTTATCTAATCATTCTGTGATGTCATATTCATTAATCACTTTTCTTAGCCCTTGGTGGTCAGTCCCTGTATGCCTGCCCGTTGTCTCTGTACACAGGAATGTGTGTTTGTCTGCGGAATGGCTATTTACTGTAGTCTGTCATTCATATTTTACCTTCTCCAGGCCGCAGTTGCTTAGATGCATTTTTAACATTGGGAAAAAGAGAGGCTAAAATGTGGAGAGGCAGCCCAGTGGTGGAAGCGTTGTGTGTGAACAGGCTCCTCACCGGCAGCCTGCCTCAGGCCTTACCTCCCACTGAGCCATACAGGAGCTACACTGCACCTGAACAGCTTTTGTCCTGCAGTGTGAATAAAAGCAAGCCGTGATGTAATGTCAGATCCAACTCCCATTTATGTAGGGTACGGTAACAAGTGCAGACGGTTAACAAAACAACAGTAAATGTTCTGGGGAGACGGCTGCACCCATACTGTTATGTACCGGCTTGTTTGAAAATGTGCCTGTTTAGATCAACTGAACTTGCACTGAGAAACAACATAACCACTAAGTCTGGTTAGCGTCAACAAAATTGGTTTATCAATTTGTTAGCGGTGGCTCGAAGGGAAAATGCTTGTCATCTTGCATTTCTTTTCTTTTTGATGTTGATAAAATGTACTTACACATACAGGGCACATTATCAACTTATTTAACCACCAGCCAAATGGCTAGTGAATGTTCAAATTGTTCCAGCCACTCAATATGTTACCATGTATTGTTTGGGCTGGTGAGTAAAGCAAATCTACCAGCTACTTGCATTTTTTTTTTTTTTTTTTTTTTTACCAGCATTTTGCTTGTGGATGGTGCTGATTTTGTACCTTGCACACATGCTTTTGATAGTGTTATAGTCTCAGAGCTATATCAGCTTTGTTACTGGACAAACTTCACTACAAACATGTATGCCTAATGGTTGCCAACTCAAAATAAATGGCACTACAAAAACACTTGTAAAAACTGCTCTGTTTGTGACTTTTTTGGCTGATTACAGTGAACTTGACATCTAGATGACTGAGTCTAATCCATGCTACAGTATGTGCACATTTCCAGCTGAGCTAAGAAATCCATCTCACTGCGGTTTTCTATTGTAATGTAGAGGGAAATTGTTCAAACTCTGCAAGGTTTAAGACTTGATTTGCTTATTGTCTGTTCACACCAAACACTCTGGACATATTTCCATTGTTAGAGTAAAACTAACTGAGGTAATAAAAACATGGACTGTTCACTGGAACTATTCCCTGCAAGCAGTGAGCACTTTGCCTCATAGTAATTGATGCATTTACAATGTCATCTCTTGCCATCATTTGGTTCAGCTCCGATAATGTAACCATTATGATGTTTTGACGAGACGAACCAGCGTGAAAGCGATGGGGGATGGAGAGCAGGGACTCTCGCCTTCTCTATGAGGCATAAGAGAGGAATGATTACGCGGCGGCAGCACCCCCTACCGGGCGGCAAGTTATTATCCACAGCAGGTTGCGGTCCTGATGCTGAGGGGTGATGAGGATGATGCACAAGGCTGGGAGGGGGAGTATAAACCTGCTTTTCAACGAAAAAATATTCGACACAGTCTCTGTGGCGCAATGGAATAGCGCGCTGGACTTCTAATCCAGAGGCTCCGGGTTCGAGTCCCGGCAGAGATGTGGATGAAAAGGATGTGGCTTTTTGGACAAGAAAGTGGAGATATTGATTTGTTGCTTTTGCAACTACAATGTATCTTACAAGGCTGATGAGAGAGAGAGAGAGAGAGAGAGAGAGAGAGAGAGAATGCTTATTTCGCAGAGGCCCAATACACGTGCATCTGGGCTGAATTGTTTTCGAAATTTCACATGGACGAGCCTTTTCAGCGCGCAAAGGTCATCTTTAATATGCAGATTTCAAACGGGCAAAAAGCCTGAAACCATAGCTCCAGTGTAGCAGTACAGCACGGTCTTCGTTACTAGCCTATTACTGTCCAGGTTGCATGCTCGTGCTCAGGTCTTACAATCTTCACGTACAGCAGGCACCGCAGGACAACACAGCTCCGTGCAGCCTCGTCGTGTGAAAGTCAGTGGACAGGCGCGCACGCTCGCTTGAGCACGGTTTCAGCACCTGGGGCTGTCCACTCATTTTAGCCAGAGCAAAAGCTTTTCTAATGCAGCGCCAAGAACAAAACATTTAAAGCCTTTTACCGTCCTCATAACAAGTGTTTAATGATGCCAGATGCTGCGTTCCTTCCATTTGGTTTAGAGACATAGGGAAAGAAATAGACTCCGGTTTACTTTAAACATAAATGACTCATAGTGCCAGGAAATGGTGTAGTCTTACGATTTGTGTATTCAGATGTGGTATTGAATTATACACTGCAACTACAATGTAGCGGTGCAAGTGGAGTATAAGGATTGCAATAGTCATTATGTGTTTGTTTTTTTAATTTGGTGGAATCAGACTGGGGACCTTTCTGGAATCATTTCAAAGAACCCTGAAGGTGGCCTTTAGTTTCTCAATTAGAAAAACCTAGCCTACATTATACCACAATCATGGAAGCCCAGAGCAGCACTACTTCTTTTTTTTCAGTGTAAAAAGCAGCTGCTTTCTTGAAGATCTCCCAAACGCCTCGACTAACCCCTCCAGACTCCCCTTGGCTTTTATTGTTTATTATTTTGTATTTTTTCTTCAAACCCACCTCCCCGGTTTCAGTTTGTCACCACTGATTGGGCCGTCGTGCGGCTGCCGCCATCCATGTTTAACCCCATCATGCCTCCCCACACACAGACCTAATCCGCCAGTAAAACTAATCCTTAATCCTCTCAGGCAAGTTGAACAACACCCCCTCCCTCCCTCTTTCCTCCATCCCTTGGATGCTGATTCCCAAACGGGCCTGCCACATGAAACGTCAGAAGACTACCCTATGATAGGCTACATTGTGTATTCAAAACTGGCCCTTCAAAAGGGTATCAACATCATGATACATAGACGTCATTGGAGTATTATACAAATTTTGAGCTGATAAGAGATAAAAAATAAATAAAAAAAACAGCCCCAATAAAGTCTGAGTCTAAGGCAGTATTGTACTGGTATGGGAAAACTACAATGACACAGAAAAAGTCCCACAAGGCCAAGGACTCAGTAATATCATTACCATATTGCAAATTATCAGGCCTACGGGAAATAGCGGCGGCCCTATCTGCAATATATGGTAATACATCCATAATATCGATGATAAGAAACATTATAGGCTACTCAGAACCGTGACAATCAACTTCAGATGACCTCGGCTGCTTCGTTTCAGGAGATACTGTATGTAGGCCTAAATGATAAAATGTTAGGAGGGATACTAGACCTACTCCGTATCAAGCCTTTAGATAAAGTGAGCAGAGCTATAGCATGGGGAATCCCACAGTAATGTGCCACCACAGGAGATAATACAATCGTATAAAGTGCGATAAGGTCAGTATAGACTCACTGTGAAGTATTATAGGAACATTGTGGCTATTTCTCGCTATGGTGAGATCACATTTCTCTATCTGCTCCATCTCCTTCATGTCGATCTCAGCCAGTAGGCCCCTGCTCTGGCCCTGTTATCCCGATGGTACGGGCCAAATCGTATTAAAATCCTCCCTCCCTCCCCCTCCCTCCCTTGTCCCCTCCCCTCCCTCTCGTCTTTCAGACAGACTGTTTTTGCTGCAGTGAACGGCAGCCGTGGAGAGAGAGGAAGAGAGAGAGAGACGGGTATACACACAGAGAGTGAGAGAGAGAGAGAGCGCGCGGAGGAAAAAGCAAGAAAAACAAAGAGTCAGGAGAAGGAACAAGGAGATTAAAAAGTCGATAAAAACAGATACAGAGAAGGCTCCGGACCAGCGACTGCTGCGCATCAAAGGAGGGACCGTACTGAGGACCTTACTGGAGACCAGCGCCAACAAAACCCGACTCCGGAGGAGGAATATAACGGTGTGTGTGTGTGTGTGTGGTTATTGTCGTGCATTGCTTCGCAGTTTGTATTGTAGTCCAGGGTTAGGGAGTCTGTATAGGGCGGACAGGAGACACCTGTCAGTGCTGATGCTTTCCCGTCTCCAGGAATGTGTATGTGTGCGCACTCTGGGTAGGTGGCTTTGTGTGTGTGTGTGTGATCCGTTATGCCTGCCCAGGGAGAGAGCTGTATTACCCCCCTCCCCACCCCCGTTTTATCATTTATTCTGAATATGCGTTTTGTTGTCGGGCTGCCTGCGCTGTATACCCGACTCCTCTCCACCTCCTCTTCTCTCCCGGCTCTGTTGGCTCTATCGCTCCGTAAAAAGAAAAAAAAGCATCCCAACTGCGCGCAGAAGCAGCCACCTCTCCCCAGCCTTTACAAGAGTCTCTAAATCTCATCCCATCAGCACCAGATAGCCTATTTCTGCAAGTGCGGGAGAAGGTGTTAGAAAACAGGCTTCGACCTGACAAACATTGCTCTGGTGCTCCCGCGGTCCGTCGCAACGACGCAGGCCACCACGAGCTGTTATTATTATCATCATCTTACTATTATTACTCTCCACGTAAGAGCAGACCGCAGTAACTTGTGTTAAAACACGCCCAGTGTTATTTTCCATGGATGCACTTGTTTCTAGTTTTGTTTTCATTTCTCGCCATCACTCACTCAACAGGAAGGGCTGGAGCAACAATAAACATAGCCCCAGAAGCACCCCACCCCTCCTAATCCCCACATCCATCCCACCCCATAGCCCCGACCCCACTCCTCCATCCCACCCTCTATCCCCGCCCTAACCGTCCGCCCGTCCCGCAGGCAAAACTCCTGCCACGGCTCCCTCTGTGTGTTGGCAATAAAGGGAGCGTTTCGCAGATGGACCGAGAGCTTACCTCGGCGCAGGCCACTGCTATTTTAAGGAATGTGCGTGAGAGAAAACGAGGGAGTGTGTGTTTGACAAGCAGAGAGGGAGAGATAACGAGTATCCGAGCTGCTATAACGCACGTCTGTCCGTCTCCAGTTCTGTGCAAAGCGCACCGTGTATTCTCAGCGGGCGACAGGTGCATCTCTACTGCTGATGTTGTGTTTTATTTCTTTCCCCTTCTCTGTTATTATTTCAACGACCAACTGGGGGATTGTTGCCTTGCGATATTTCCAATTAGCGTGAATTAGTTGGAGCTCGTTTATGGGCTGTCCAAGACACTAGTTTTCCTTCCTTCCACATGCGCACATCTAGTTAGAGTGGATGAATTTAATTCACAGTAATATGACCCCCCCTCCTCTTCTCTCCTCATTACCACCTATACACCACCACCATCACCCATCCTTTCTACTGTTTGTCTCTATCACCCCCCCCCCCCCCCTTTTTCTCTCTCCCTCTCTCTCAATCGCCTCTCAGTATGGTATGACACAAGCAGATCGATGAATAGCCATGGAGCAACGGCTGAGCAAGGGGTGGGCCAATCGTTTGTTTAGCAGCAGCCAACCAATGGCATGGGACACAATTAGTGGCCAGTCGGCTTGCCCTGCTTGTTTTCCTTATCTCTCCACTGCTCTCCCTGCAGGTGACACTCCAGAGCTCCTCTGCCCTCCTGAGGATTCAGTGAGACAGACGGATCTGTGTGCCTGACCATGGCCCTCCCATCAGCCCCCTCCACATTATGGAGTGTCAGCTTCTTGATGGTACTGTTCGCAGCTGCGGTTCACAGCAACATTATCTTCGGTAAGCACCTCCTCTTTATCTATCGGCCTCCTATTTTCTATATCTGGCTGTGTGTGTCTGGGCCCCCTGACCTCCCTGGCATTCTCTTTCTGTCTCTTGTGGGGCCCCTTATCTGTTGGCTTGAGGGTTTTTTGTTGTTTCCTGTATGATGACAAGGGAATCAGTGAGCCGTTAATAAGCACATGGGAAACTCCCACCTCCCCGGACCCCAGTGGAATTTCTGCCGTTGTTTTTTGAGGAATGTGTGACTTGCACGTGGGCGCAGGACTCCACACACACACACACACACACACACACACACACACACACACACACACACACACACACACACATACTACAGGTCCTTTGTTGTAGGAGCTAACCCACCCCATGGCTTCCTCTTTTTCCCCTTTCTCTCTCCATGACATCCTTTCACGTTCACCTGTTCACAGCATCTCCGTCTCCCCACATGTCTCAGAGGTTCATGCAACCTGGAGATAAACAGTCATCATCTGGAGATAATGGCAACACAGGAGTGTGCACACTTCACACACACACACACACACACACACACACACACACACACACACACACACACACACACACACACACACACACACAGAGCACGGACATAGAGCACGGACACATGACACTCGTCATGGCTGAAGCTCAACATGGGATGAGTTGGGCGTGGCTGAAGCGGATTGGTAAGGGAGGATTTGATGAGTGAAGCACTTTGTAATGATATCAGCTCTGCTGTGAACACCCAGGGAAGAGAACTACAGTGTCCGATAGGCTTTTCCACTTACATAACACTCAAGCGACTGGCTGACGGTAAAACAACCCATAGAGGGCAAATCGTGCCGGTGGCGAAAAGGCGCATCATGATTGTTCCTCAATCCATAGAAAATTGATTGACTCAGGTAGAATCCTCTTGGCATTTTCTCATTACAGTAAGGATTTAATTGCTCTGAGTGTTTGGCAAAGAACCGTAAGACAATATTGCAGGCAAGAAGGCTTCTAATAGACGTTCCCTGATTTGCATTTTCAATATATATTCTCAGAGGCCCCTACACACCCACACGATTTCAGAAATAGGTAAATGTACGTGCATGGAGTGGACACATGCACAGTGTACATGTGTATGCATACAACTGCTCACACCACATTTACTGTACTTCCACTTCATTTATCCACATCAGCTGTTTTTACTTTCTGTTGAATTATGCATACTCGTGTTTCTGCAAGTTTGTGTATGAAATGTGGAGGGTTGTCGGTGTGAGCTCACAGTGGTCAGTGCAGTAAAAATTGAGAAACAATCTTCTGTGCCAAGAAGCCGGGATGAGGTCACTGCTAAACAAATGCAAATGGAGGCCTGTCAAAGCCCCAGAAAGCTGTTGGAGATGAGAAATGCACAAACAATCTCCAGATTGAGGCGCTGATGATGAAATATCAATCTCTCGTCAGAGTGCTGACCCCGACTGTGTAGCTCGTCATTGAAACCCTAGCGGTTCGTTATTTGGGTCCGAAAACGATTTTGGCCCCCGTTCAGACTCATGTCACATTTGATTAAGGTGTGCCTAGCGGGAGGCCTGACCATGCATGACCAATTCCTGCTTTGGTTTCACCTAAGAGCTGTTTTACATTATCATGTCAGTCAAGGAGAGTAATTAAGCCTGGGATGTCTGACAGTATTTAGGAGATGAGAAAACGCTTCAAAGAGTGCAATTGAGGGTAGAAGGGAAGCAGGGACGGAGTGCTGACTTAACAGAGTTTCAGTGTGCATGTTGTAGACCGTTTAGTTGTACTCACAGTCTTGTTGTCATTAGCTTTTACTATCAAAGCATGTCAAATACTAATATTAACTACACTAAAACAAAACTGATAACATGTCTGCAGTGAAATCAATCACAATCACTCTTGTAAAATAATAAAATAAATTGAATTATAATTCTTGTGCTACTTAGGAAGACATTAGTCATAATTTCTTTCATCAACAAACTACAAGAATTCGTCTTGGCGGCATTGGTGCAAGAAATGCTGACAATTTTAGACTTTCTCATTGGAAAACAAGGAACTTAGGTCCTATGAGAGCTCACATACAACACAGAGGAGCGGTGCCAAAAATTCAGCAGACAGGAAGAAAGGGAGAATATATATATATGGATCTTGTGTTCACTGTTCTGAACTGTTTCCAGACATTTGAGCAATGTGGCAAACTGGTGTTGCAGCTTCGGAGGACAATGTGTGTAAGCTGCCGAGCACTGGTCCATCACTCACATCTGCTCCGATCTGTCTGATTGGTGTTGTTGTGCCAAAGCAGCAGAGCTGTTAAGTAGAAGATGGGGTGGGACGGGCAGTCAGATAATGCCGTCATAATGGAGATCTCCATGCTAAGAGGCCCTGGAACAGAAGGGTCTACTTAGCATAAATAATTCAATGTTATGTATCAGTGAGGAAAAATGATGAGCGCAGCAAATCAATGCGAGAGCAGATGAGCCATCAGAGAGCTGGACTGACCATCATTGCTGTACTCAGAGTCCACGGTGAATTAAAAACATGCAGGCTGTTTGATCATTTAAAGAAGGAACGAGAGAAAAAAAGCTTTTTTGAGTTATAGGGTTGATAATCATATAGCAACAGTCTGCATGTCATCACCTCTTAAATTCCTGCCCAATCCTGGACTCCCAACTACTTCCCTTGACCCATCTTCATTTGATGTATGTCAAAGTCAGGGAAAGGACAGTACTAACGCAGTTTTTTTTTCTGGATTTATATGTGACCAGGCTTCCTTAGAGCGAGCGAACGAATCGGGGAGACACTAATTGCACGCCATTTGACATATCCATTTCCACAGCTGGATGTGCAGCCATGCGCTGCGGATGGAAAGTGCCTCTCAGAAGGGCACAGATTAGGCATGCAATTGGCCGGCTGTGCCCTGGTTCTGTACTGCTGACCCACTTACCTCGGGGCTGTGGAGGGTCCATCAGCCTGAGCACTGAGCAGACCGTGTGTGTTGCAGTGCTGTGGCCTCCCATCAGCCACCTGGCCCTCAACTTCACGGCCGCCTGATCCCAGACCCCAGGAGAATGTTTGCATTTGTGACAAGAAAACATGCCTAATAGTTTATTTACCTCTCTGAGTTCTGCTGGTTGGAAGTGAATGAAGCCCAATGCTTGCAGCTGAGGCCAATAATGAATAAGAATTAAAGGACGGGAACAGAGTGGACCAATCGTTAGTGTGGTAAGATTTACAGGCGAGAGGGCTCCGTATGTGTGTGCCTCTGCCAGCGGATCACTTTATCCTGCCACAAAATGGGCTCCTTCCCCCGTGGACAATCTTTTTCTCGCTGGCTCGATGCCCACTTCCTGTGTGTGCTGCAGTTGTTTACTGTTGACTTCCTGTGTGCCAAGATGCGGGAACATTTGGCTAATACACAGTATGGCTAGCACACAATAGCAGTAGGCGGTTTGGATGGGAGGCCTCTGCCTGTTAACAAGGCTGACTGATAAGCAGTGACTCATTAACAAGCTGAGGTACACAGAGCCTGGGGGAATTACCGCCTAGCCACTGTGACATTAATAAGAGGCCTAAGCTATTTTTCCATTTGGCTCTGCTGGCACCGGGCTAAACCAGTGGTTTTCAATCTCGTCCCTGGCTATTTACTGGCTCCAGCGCTTTCCATTTGTTTCAGCCACTGGTTACCTGGTCTGATTGGAGTTGGGCAGATCGGTATTGTCAGTGTGGGCTGCAGTTAATGACATCTGCTGCTTCAATAGAAAAGCAGACATCCTCATTAGTTTTCTGCAGATTCATAAAGAAACATCTGGGGAGGAGCCCAGTTATTTCTTCTCATGCCAATTAATTAGCAATATGTTTTTTATTTTTATTTTTTTTTAAGAAAAGAAGACAATGGCAATCCAACCAGATCCACTGCTATTCAATCAATGAGACTGATGATGATTTTGACACTGTATAGACCCAATTAGGCCTCTGAAATACCTCAGTACAATATGCAGAAGCAACTGTGTCTTATCAGAATTTTAAATATTTTTAAGTCTTGTGTTTATTCTTCTGTGATCCTTTAAGTGTTTTGTTGTCCAGATCAGTTTTGTGATTATACATTTGGATCCTGATTGGCTGGCATTAGTTTGCAACAGATTCACATTTGGCAGAAAACCAATTATTTCTCCTGTTCATCATGGCGATTAATTAAGGCGCTGTGGCTGATTGATTAAAGTTCCAACAAAGATCCAGCCTTGGGCACCAGAGCCCTGGGAATGATTTACATCACGCGTTATGCACATTGCTGTGTCTTCATGTTATCTTCATGTAGCTCCTCAGACATGCTGAAACATTACACATGCGGAAGCGACAGGAAGATAAAACTCACAGCTCAAGGCGCAAGTGTTGATGAGTTATTTGTGGCTAAATTAGGCAGAATTAAAATGCAGTGGTGCGCCAGTATCGTCAGATCTTAAAGGCATCGAGAGCAACCTCATCAATCTGAGGCAGATCTCATCCACCCAGGCCCACTCAGGCAATGGGAGATTCCATCAGAACAGATCAATCTCTACCTGCTAGGATCATAATAACAGCTAATGTCATTTAAAAACTGAAAGAGAAGTGCTCTTGAGAATTTGCAAAGTGGGTGACAAACTCTGCTTACTCTTAGGTACTCTTAGAAGTCACATGACTCTGCTGAAACTCAGGCTCGACAAAATAAGAGCTGTCACATTTAAACCCTCACTTCACACAGACCGATTAAACCAACCTAACAACAAAAAACGTCAGCTTTGGAATAAATTAATTCACTTAGTTTGCAACAACAAGAGCCCTTATTATTGCACTGGCTTTTCCTTTGATCAGGTCCCTTGCTTTCACCACCCCCAACCCTACATCACTTTTTTCTCCCATTACCTGCTGGAATTCTCCGATGGGTGTTTTAATTGATTGCTGCAGGGATGGAAATCACCCATCCTGTCACTGACGCATGGCTGGTCAGACCAAGGGCTCGCTGGAAAGGTATATCTGTGTTGTTGAAGCCCATCACTGCGCTGTGTGAAACTCCAACTATGACGGGGTGCCGGAAGACGCCAGTGCGTGGCTATGAAGCGCAGCATTTATATTGATTGAGTCTGAGTGCTGAGGGTCCCCCCCCCCCGTGAGCACAGGAGCTCCAACAATGAAAGAGCAGAGGTTGCGCTTGTTTATTGCCTCTTTTTGATGATGCCATCACTTCAGCTGGTGGTCGGGAGTGTGCTTGGTGGGGGAGGGGAGGATCTTATCGCTGATCCCACAACCATAAAGCCATTTTAATTCACCTGTGTGCTGTCTTGGGAATTCTCCCTAGTGTGGTTTCTGCTGATATCAATGTCCTTTCAGTGGATGCTGAGTCTTATCAAAAGTATAACATAGTATTGGCACATATTTATTTATTTTACCAGTTTATTTGTCAGGGACAATACATACCGTATAGGCAGTGTTACATCTAAAGGGCAACTGATGCAATGTATGTGGGACTTCTAACCATAGCCTAATTTGCAGTCATTGTCCATGGTATATACAACCAGTGTTTGGGAAAGGTACTGTGAATATAAACTCTCATAGACATTATTCCCACTGGAATGAATCTTTGCCAACTGTCTGTATGTACGTATGATTTCATACTTGAAATACTTCTGAACATTTTTTCCTGCAAGCATGCTGCTTCTGTGTCAGCAAACCTGACACATTCTGCCATTTCACTTTCCTCCTCTATAATTTAACTGTAAATGGCTGTTTTTTGTGGAAATCATTTGTGATATATAAATACCAGTTTATGACTGAATTGGCTACAGTCTGAAGCAGCGTCTGGCACCACTGCTTTACCAGCTGATCCAATGTCAAAGTGAATCAGCAGTGAGACTGACAGACCCGAGTGCTTAAGGCTTTGTCCTGTCTTGGCACATACAGTGAAGTTTTAGTGTTAGCATTGACTGACTGATTAATAGCGAGGGCGATTAAAATGAGTGCTAGTTGCAGTTTTAAATTTGATACAAATTTATTCTCAAAGTATCTTATTGTAATGAAGCCATTTTGAAAATTGTTTCCTATAGCATATTTGTTATTGTTTTGTTTGCAAGTGTATTGTGTTCTGGAATAGGGTATGGATTTAGTATTGAAGCTGGTATCATTATTTAAGTTTTTGTATTGCAACACAGTTACTGCTCAGTGGAGTTTATTTATGGTTCCAGTGCACTGCTGCTCCCAATCACACTGTACCACACTGCTTATACGCTCATACTGTAGCTCCCAAATAGACCTGCTATTAAAATGCAGTCTGTATTATTTAAATGTCCTTGCATTCATACAGTACCTGGCATTTAGTATATGTGTTTTCATTACCATTTATGGCTGCATTGTAATCAGATCTAATTTTTCAGGCGCCCTATTCAAAGCGGGAAAGTAGTTTGGGAGGTTGCATTGTCAACAAGAACAAGCATGACGGTTGCAGGATCATTAGACTTGATACCATGGAGCCTGGATTTGCTTTTCATTGAACTGGAAAAGGTCGTCTTTTATGAGTCTTTCCTGGAAGGCAACAAAAATGATGACGTGTGGTTTTTTGCTGCAGTTTGCAACTACTGTAAATGCTATGGAAGAGGAAAAGTAGTGAGAACTGGTGGGAATGGAGTGGGGTTCTGTAGGTGTCTTTGGAGAAGCTGAGTGGACGGCAAACTTTGGAGTGAGTTAGACTTTTCTGCACTGTTTGCAAGATGTGAATACACACTGTGTGGACTATATTTACTCCTGGCTGATCACCTCTGTAGGTGGTCTAAAGGACCTGATAACTTTCAGATCGAAATCAGATTCAGATTCAACTTTATTGTCATTTAGCAGAGTACAGGTACAGAGCCAATGAAATGCAGTTGACATCCAACCAGAAGTGCAAAAGAAGCATTAAATACCAAAGTGCAGGTTAAGTACAGTATTCTGTGCAGTTATGTAGACGATAGAGATTAATTATGTACAACAGTGTATAGTTAGATAAATACAGGTTTTCCAGATTACATACCTACAGTGACAGATAAGGAGTTTAGCGGGTAGAGGGTTATAGAGGGTTATGTACAGAAATGGGCATTTACTTACTGTATTAGCATCGGTATCCGCAGTTACATTGCATTTTTTTCCAAGGTGAAAATGAGGTCAGAATGCTAAATGTTGAAACATATCTTTGTGAGCTACAGTAGGGTAACTTCCCTTGCATTATATCTGCTTCTACCACACATTCTTTTCTTAAATAGAGAAATTGAAATCATCAAGTTGTTCAATATAAGATTCTAAAACAGTCTATTGATGAACACAGAAACAAGCTTGTAGGCTTTATTCTGTTATCCTTGAACTTTTAAAGACAGGTGCAGGGAATATATTGCCTTCCTTTAAAAATTAAATGAAGTCAGCCAATGAATCAGTCAATCAGTCGATTACTGTGACGAATGTGAAGCTCCTGCATTCACACAGTGGACAGGTAGAGCCTTGGCTTGTATTCTGCATTTGGCTGCATCTGGATCAGGGTAGGATGACAACATGATGAGTGGCTGTGGCTTTTGACGACAAGGCCAGCGCCACGCGACGGAGTCTCAGTCCTGAGCGTCCCCCCCTGAGTGCAGGAGCGCCACCAATGAAAGAACAGAGGTTGCTATTGTTTACTAGCAACCTTTTTAGAATAAATAGATGTTGACAAATTTTCTCTTTCGGGACATAATTTGAAGTTGGAAAAAAGGTAATAAATTCCAACATATCCCAGAAAATCACAATAATATTGTATCGTGACATGTGTATCAGGATTAGATTGTATGGGGGGGAGGCGCTCTGGTGATTCCCATAGACAGTAAATAGAAATGGACAGATCCCGTTGCTCTGGACGGAGACCAGTGAAGTATATTAGAAGCACTTTTCCGGTGAGCGCCGAGCGTTATTGCGCAGCCTCCGACTGAGAGAGACGACGTAAATGTGACGTGAGCAACCTGTCTGAAAGTTGGAAGTCTTCTGGTAGCTGTGCCAAGAGAAATCTCAATCATTCCCAATCTAGCAGAGACGGAGAGCGTAGGTATATGTAAGGAGATAACATAGGCACAGGCTAATTATTGCTAACTAAAATGCTAGTTAACATTAGTAATTACACTTAAACAGCTAATGTAAGTCGAAACTGCCTGCGAGCTTCTCCTGTACTATACGGTAATTTCTCTACTGTGCGACAGTAAGTCGCGTGGTTATGACACAGTCGTTAGCCTATTTTTACAAAAACGTCTGCTACGGAGCCATAATGTGAGATACATGGTAATGGAGCCTTTTATACATTGTCGTGTTTCTTTAGAAATAAACAATGGACAAATAGAGTCTTTGAACGCTTCAGAAGTTATTCGCTGTCAAAGTGACGTCAAAATGAATGGCAGTCAATAGAATGCTAACGGCGGGTGAGAGCTAGGTAGCATCAAAATGGCGCCATAGGAGGTTTATTGTTTACCACCTCTTTTTGATGATGTCATCACTTCAGCTGTTGGTAGGGAGTTTGTCTGGGAGGGAGCTGGTCCCACAACCATGAAGCCTTTTTAATTCATCTGTGTGCTGTCTGCTGAGGATATATCAATGTCCATTCAGTTGATGGCGAGTCTTACCATGCCTCTGACATAGTACTGTAGTCTATATCCACGATGTTCCACTTCCGGGATTGCTCCGGTGCTGCCGGAAATTCTGCCGGATCACGCTTTTCACGATTTTTTTGCCCGGATATCCGTTACCTTCCTCTTTCTTTGTGTTGTAATTCTAAACTCCAGTGGATTTGTGAGAACTATGGTTAACTGCTCCTCAGATCTCTGCAGGGTAAATCCAGACAGCTAGCTAGACTATCTGTCCAATCTGTATGGAGGAAATATTTATTCATAATTAAAATTGAAAGTCCAAAGAGAAAACGAAGCAAGATCAAATTAAAAATATTATTATTTGACTACGCTACCAGGAAAAATCATGCCATAATTAAATTGAAAAAAGAAAAAGGAAACTGAAAAAGCAAAGTTGATATGTAAAATGATTTATCTTTTGAATTTTCCATTTGGATTTAATATTTGGCCTTTCAATTTCAATTTAACATTTGGCTTTTCCATTTGGATTTAATATTTGGCTTTTCAATTTCAATTTAACATTGGCTTTTCATTTGGACTTGACATGTCAATGTAAATGAGGAGGCGTGGCCCAAAGGCTGGTGGGAGGGTCTGAAACTAAAGGAGTGCAGAGGCACCTTATGAACAGCAGGGGGAGCTGACTGCTGGGGAGCACACTGTTGAGGAGCATCTGTCTGCAGCTTCACTACCAGGCTGACTTAGCCTCTTGTTTCACATGATAGAAACTGATGATGTAGGCTAAACACAAACGACATTTCATGCAACAACAGTGAAGTTTTCATGTAGTTACTATAATTGGGCCTGTGTTAGTGAGGACTAGATTAGGACTGTATTTAAAGCTGATTCTAGTTTCCAACTTCGCCCCAGGTGTGTCTGTTTAAAACACGGACGGAGACAACTTCTCTCTTTTGATGTTTTATTTAATTAAGCAACAGTAGAAACATGGGTGTGGGTAGCTCTGCTACGTGTGTTTGTGTGTGGTCAGATCTCGAGGATGCACACACACAATCTCAACCGGGTAGTCATTGTCCAAACTGCGACCTCTCCTTTTTCTTTCTCTCACTTTTTTCTTCGGGTGCTGTGCGCGGTGTGAGGTGCGTGTCTGCGCTATTCTCCGACATGTACTCACAACAATCACTCCTGATTGACGGCCTTTTGTACAGCCCGTGTCCTTTTTCGTTCATTTGATTTCTGATTTTGAAACGATATCCAAATTTGAAAAATGGGTCATTTTAAACCTTGTTAATATTGATGACAATGTGTTCAAATGGAAAACGAGCCATATTTCAGGAAATAAACGTGTCCCTGATTCTATTGAGAGACTTCCAGTTGACAGCGGTGTCTGTGAGCATCACTGGTCGGCCAGCAGGGAGGCGATCCCGGCCGCCACCAGCTGGCTGTCCCGTCAGACTGAAGCTTCTGACATCGGAGAAAATGTGCAGTTGGCCATCAATGTTTGTAAAACTGCCCATATTCAAACTCTACACAGTTAATTGCTCACATAAAAAAGTCTCAATAATGAATTTAGTGGTGAAATAGCAGATGGAAATTATAAAAAAGCAATTCATTCTATAATCTAGATCGGGAGTTTGCCGTAGCAGCAGCAGCAAACAACTGGAAACTTATTACAATTTCTTCCTGCTATTTCACCACTAAATTCACTTCTGGAACTTTTTTTATGCAAGAAATTAACTGTGTAGAGTTGGAATATGGGCAGAATCAGCTTTAAATACAGTCCTAATCTAGTCCTCACTAACACGGGCCCAATTATAGTAACTACATGAAAACTTCACTGTTGCATGAAATGTCGTTTGTGTTTAGCCTACATCATCAGTTTCTATCATGTGAAACAAGAGGCCAAGTCAGCCTGGTGGTGAATGGAAAAGCCAAATGTTAAATTGAAATTGAAAAGCCAAATATTAAATCCAAATGAAAAAGCCAAATGCTTTTCAAAATTCAAAAGATAAATCATTTTACATATCAACTTTGCTTTTTCAGTTTCCTTTTTCTTTTTTCAATTTAATTATGGCATGAGTAGCGTAGTCAAATAATAATATTTTTAATTTGATTTTGCTTTGTTTTCTCTTTGGACTTTCAATTTGAATTATTAATAAATATTTCCTCCATAAATCTGAGTTTTCTGTCGCACGACTAAAACAACTTTTGAACGTACACGTTTTACCAGAACAAGTTCCTTCCCGAGGCTATTTTGGAGAGGCATTGTTGCTCCGTCAGGTGCTTAGCGCTGCCCATGACGATTGTGATTGGTTTAAAGAAATGCCAATAAACTAGAGCACGTTTTTCTCCCATCCCAGAATGCTGTGTGGACTAGCCAGACCGTCCTCGGCAGCGCTGTGGAGGAAGGTCTGGCAACGCGAGACCATAACATATAGTACTGTATACATATTTAAGCAGTGTTGGGGAAAGTGTTGTTAATATAAACTCTCATGGACATAATTCCCACTGGACAGTTGGTGCAGGGAATATATTGCCTTCCTTTAAACATTAAATAAGATCAACCAATCAATCAGTCAATCACTGTGAGGCACGTCAAAGCTTCAAACTCACACACTGCCCAGTCAGTGGTGTAGTCTACGTGATACACAGGTATACGCAGTATACTCACTAAGAAAGCTCCGGGATTTCCATATGACACTCAAAAAATACTTTCCATTATAGTTTTGATATATTTTGAATAGTCATCTGTGTTTTTCTTCTTCACATAGGCTAAATAAAGGTATTTCCACCGTGAATTGAGGCATAAAAGTGTATATACAATACAGGAAATTAAGTCGTTGATGCTCAAAACATTTCTGGGGGAGGACACCCACCCTAACCACCCTAACCCACTATGATATGCCCCCCCCCCCCCCCCCCCCCCTCCCTCAAAGGCAGATTCTGGCCAATATATACTATATATACACTACAGTATACCCACTACAATACATTAGACTACACCACTGTGGCCAGTGGACAGGTGCGGCCGAAGGTTTGCATTCTGCATCTGGACCGTGACACTGATCAGGGTATGAAGAGCACATGATGAGTGGCTGTGGCTTTTGACGACGAGGCCATCGCCGCGCGGTGTAACTCGGTGCTACTGCGCCGGTTGAAGACAAAGGCACCAAATAGGCATCTCTAATCTCCCTGCAGAATGAATCCGAAACAAAGAGAGGAGGAACGCAGACATAGAGGCTTGGACACACATAGGATAAGCTGATTACCCAGGAAAGAAGGGGAGGGCGAGGGAGACAGAGGCATGCACGTGAACAAGAGAAATCCATACAGTAAGAGCATGTGGGCAGGAAAATGGAGGAGGAGGGGTGGTAAGAAAAAAAGCGAACACACTCTAATGATGGGGGGCACAGACCGGAGAGAAAATGAAAAGAAAACAGCGTAGGGAGCGAGGGAGGAAAAAAAAACACACAAGAAAAAAGGTGAATGTTTAAAAGGACAGGCCATGGCGCGCTTCATAGAGCATGCAATAGGAAAATGGGAATGCATATTTGCCTGTGATATCCTCCTTAGGCACGCGACACAATCAAAACAGGACATTATGCAAATGTGAGGCAGCTATGGCAATATAATCGCTACCTGAGTCATTTCACCTGCTCTGCTCACTAGTCGCTATATATACAAACTGAATTACACCCAATCCAGGTGTATGGGCTAAATATACAGCTAATTAAAATTAATGAGATTTACTTAGAAAAGAATATGCTCCTTCCCTAAGCTGCTTATCCCTGCATGAGAATCTACACACATTGACACACACACACACACACACACACACACACACACACACACACACACACACACACACACACACATACCTTCGCTTTCTCACACCCTGCTAGGCAGACTGTTAAGAATCCTTGGAACGCTAACACACACACACACACACACACACACACACACACACACACACACACACAAATGTATTATTTATTTAGCTTTGAAAGCCTTCTAGTCTTTACTTAAATAAAAACTATCCCTGTGAGCCAAGGCAAAAAATTGTGTGTGTCCACCTAGCTATCTATGTGCATGCTTAAGTATGTGTGTTTAGCAGGCCAGCCAATGCATTCATATATATTCCCTATACAGTGTACCACTTCTCCATAGTGTAGGCATTCAATATGTACAATTTTCCAAACTGCTTACAGTCATCCTTTTTACATAAGGTAGTGTGCAACCAGCAACGCTCCATTTTCTAGTGAGCAAAGTGCTGAGTTATTAAACGGCTCTTCAAGCGATCTATGTTGAAGGAGTAGGGGGTGACACAGCGCAAATTAATCACACTTTATTAACAGACTTAGGTTTCGGTGGAACACTCCACCGCACCACCTGGCATCCAAACAACTTATGTCTCATCCGACCCTGCGCACATTCGTACAGTACTAGCACGTTCAGTAGCCTACACATGCACTCACACACTTACACTACTGTGAGAACACACACATGCTCCTTTTTTCTGCCTTGTTCTATCTCCATTTCTCTCCTTCTGTTGCTGCTTCATTTCTCAGCCTCCTGAGTACTTGAATGTCATTATGACTTTTGTTATCAAAAGCAAACAGCGGGGCTGGATTGAGGAGTGCATGCCAGGCCTACCGTTTTTCCACGCTGAGAGTGCCACAGCATGTTAAGTGCAGTTTTCGTTGTTTCTGCTTTTTTTCAACAAACGGACAGGCTTTTTTTTTTTTAAAGGACAGATTTATTGACACAGCCCCTGCTGCGAGGCTCAACAGGCCCACGTGGTCTAGTTTCTGAATGGAGAACCCCATCTCTGTAGAGTTACAGTACAATCCCTCTCCCTTGGCCTGTGTGTGTCAATGAAGATGACTTCATATCTACTGGCAAATTCATCCCATTTGCAAAATGCATCGACAGACGGCACAAGTGAACAATATAATTGAGTTAATGAGCTACATGCCCTTATCTGCTGTTCATTCATATGGGCAGCCTGAGGCGTGACGACTATCAGCCTCTTACACAGGCTACTGTATGTTTGATGAATCCCTTGAAGGGAGAAATTGATAATGCAGTCAAACTTTCTCAAGGCAAACTGTTTTGATGTGTGAAGCATAGAAGACGGAGTTTATCCTCTACGTTTCTGTTTTTTTCCCCCCTTCTTGTTCTCTTATTCTACAATGCAAATTTTAAATATTATTGTGATTTATTTATCGCGGCTCAGTGTTCAGCTTCACTGAGCTATTTTCAGGTTGATATCTTCACAGACGGGAGGGAGGGGAGGCATACAGACTTGTACATGGGAGGTGTCACGCTCGACTTTGTGATAGCGCACGGCGGCATGCCTGGGAGAGCATCTTTTTGTTGTTGTTTGAAGGGTTCTTTGACATTTCCCTGGTTCTTCCCACTCAGGGGCTGAAAGAGTCAGAGCTGATCGGGTTTCATCAACCTCCCCGGTACAATTTACTGAGGTTCTGTTTGAAAAGGACGAAGAGAAAAGGAAGGGTCGTTTACGTCATAGGGTCAGTTGCCGGTGGCAGGAAGGCTACATGCTGACATTTCTTGGTATTATTGTGTGTTACACCTCGATGGAGCAAACATAAAAACCATGGCAACCTGGTGTGACCTACCACCCCACTGTGCTTAGTGTTAAAGGGTAACCTATTTTAAGAATTCAATAGAAAAGTTGTGTACATCGACACATAGCTATTGCAGAATTTAAGCCATTAGTGGAAGTTTATGAATATATCTGAACATTTGAAATCAATATAAAATGTCACGTTTTGGAATATTCATTTAGTTAAACGGTAAACCTTTCAATCTTGGACATTTGCTAAAGATGCAAAGAGTATGATTTCATGTGTTAGAGGCAGATCAAATATTTGGGTCAAAGATTGTCAGACTAAGTCTCAGGTCAAGTTTTAAATCCCTGAAGACAAGTCAAAGTCAAGTCACAAGTCTGCACAAGCAAATTGAAAACAAAGACACAAGTCTAAAGTCTGACCAGCGTTTTCCTTTATTAGAGTTGTGTTTATAGTGTCTTATACATACACCCAGTCCTTCAGTGCATGGGTTTAATAAGTAGATATTTAAGCTTTGTGACTATGCCTACCTGACACTGGCTTATTAATACCAGAGCTGAAGCTATTAGACAATTAATTGATTAGTTAAACAATAAAAAATGAATCAGCCTGATAGTCAAGTAGTACATCTTTAAGCAAAAATGGTTTATATTCTCTAGTTTCCGCTTGTTGCTTAACTAAATATCTTTGAGGTTTGGGACTATTGGTCGAAAAAAAAAAAAGAAGCAAATTGAACAAGTCACCGTGGGTTTATTTTATAGACCACACATAATCAGCAAATTGTTCGACGATGAAAATAATACCACCTAATCGTTAGTTGCAGACCTCATTAATTCTTTACTTTTGTGGTATTTTGCTCAGTCAAAACATGAGACTTGGGAATGTTTTTACTATCATGCACGTCCCGAGTCAAATTAAGGATTTAGGGAATCAACTCTCACAGCAGTTAGGTCTCAAGTCTACAGCGCTGGGTGAGACGATAACTGAAATGTCACCCATCTGAGCCCCACTGTAACCATGTGTCCTGTAAATGCGTCCCTGGCCGAGACAACGGACTCCGCTTTCTGCTCAGTCATTGTGCTTGGCTCCATCGTAGAGCATCAGCTAAATGGCCGTGCAGTAATACCATCTTTGAAAATCCTATGGTTTTTACTGGCAGTTTCAGATTAGCTCCAGCCAGCATGTCATAAATTGACTGGCGCATATTCCCTAAACAATAGAAGTATGTCAAAGCTGATGTAGACACAACTACCAGTGGTTACAGGGGACATGCTAGCATAGTGAAGGAATGACAACAGAAGGCAGGGAGGAGGCGATGTCGGGCTCTTGCTTAATTGTCACCCTTCCAATTTGGTTTCCCCTTGAATAAACTACTGTTATCAAATTTCCTGTCAGAGTTGAATCAGTTATCTCCAATCAACTGCACAGTTTACAAATAAAAATTGAAAGCCTCACCTGAATCAAGCTTGACATCTTCAATTTCTTTGAGACACTATCAAACATTTATATGAGCAATTCATTGTTTGTAGTGTCAATTAGTGACACTCTTACACACAGAGGGATGCCGAAAGAACTAATACCCCATTGACGTTTTACACATAGCATTTATTATTGTCATTAGCTTCATTCTATATATAAAAACACATGCAGATACGTGCAAACACTCACACACAAATATCTGATTGACAAAGCTAAAGTGGCTCCTGTATGCTATTTGCACCTCACTATAGGGAGGAGTAAAACAACATGCATTTAATTGAAAAGCATTATCATACATATTATTCTTTCGCCTATGAAAACACACTGAAATAGGACCTTTTAAACTCCACTTGGATACTACCGAATACATTTTATTAATTCAGAGTGCCAGACGTAATAGACAGTATTATGAAATAACTATTTATACGGCAGTTTTAAAGTAAAGCTACAAACCGTCCTCACTGTCAGAAAAGTAAATCCATAAAAAAAAAAGAAGAAACAGAACGGTGATGCAACACCTGCCATTTGTCGGATGATTTCTCCCAAAGCGCCTCCATGACCGCATATGTTTGTGAGCACTGGTGGCCCAAGGGGGAATCCCTATCCATGACAGTGTGCAGAGATCTATCCACTGAGAGATATAGCGATGTGGCAGATTTTATGCAAGATTTCAGTTGTAAAAGGCCAATAGAGGATGTCAGTTTTTGGGAAAAGAGTCTTCTTAGCTTCCTGAAATGACAGTAATTCCTGACCAAAAGTGGAATATCCAAAGTCACTGGACTTTAAGATGGTTCACCTGTCATTTACGAGCCTTCATCTCAGTTTCAACCATCTTCACGTTCACAGTCAAACAGCAAGCTACCTTTCCTTTGATTTCCTTTGGTGCCGTGATCTGGTCACAGACAGACAGCGGTTGCTCACAACTGATGTCTGTAATGTTTTATTTATCTTAAACTCCAACACGTAGGACTTGGTGTGATGGAGAACTTCCTTTACAATCTCTCAAGTTATGACACACAGAATAATGTCTATCTAAAAGTAGTATGTCGAAGGTAACTGGGCTTGCTGTTTTTTTTTTAACGATGTTCCACCTGTCTTCTATAAAAGCCTTCAGAGTGTGAAGCATCCATGAGGCCAAAAAGGAAGTCTAGTCGAGTTGCCTTTCATTTACAGCACCAAGACAGTGATTTCTCAAACTTGATGTCTGTAATGATTTTTCTCTGACCTTCAAATCCTTCACATAACACTTGATGTGATGGAGAACTCAATTTACAAGGAGAAATTTTTGTTTTTTTTAAACTTTTGTATGGAATTGCACAGACATCTGGTTTTCATGACTAGTCTCGCTGTGCCAGACCTTCCTTCACAGTGCTGCTGCGGAGGGTCTGGCTAGTCACACAGCATTTTGGGATGGGAGAAAAACTTGCTCTGGTTTATTGGCATTTCTTTAAACCAATCACAATCGCCATGGGCACAACAGCAAATATAGCCTCGTGAAGGAACTTGTTTTGGTGGAACGTTTTAGTCGTGTAACAGAAAACTCAGATTGGACAGATAGTCTAGCTAGCTGTCTGGATTTACCCTGCAGAGATCTGAGGAGCAGTTAACCATAGTCCTCACAAATCCACCGGAATTTAAAATGCCAACATAAAGACAGCGGAAGGACATCCGGCCGAAAAGAGGGAAATCTAGAGCAATCCTGGAAGTGGAACGTTGTGTATATAGACTAGAACAAGACTAAAAGTCAACATCCATGCTAGCTGCTCTGTGAGGCTGCACCTACTCACAACATGCTCACAAATATGATGCTTAACATGCTGATGTTTAGCAGGTCAAATGTTTGCCATGATCACCATCTAAGATTAGTTTGAGTCCGTGCTAACATTTGCTGATATTTGGTCATAAAATATGGAGTAAAGTTTGACTTTATGATGGCATTAGATGAAAATTTAAGCGATCACCAAAGTTATTGCAATTTTTCTTTCAGAGAACATAAACTTTGGTACCAAATTTCAGAGATAGAGTAAATAAGAACTGCTAGTGAATCTGAAGGACCAACAATGTAAATTTAATGATCATTAAACAAAGAAAACAAATAATTGCAACACCTAATAAAAGTGAAATCATCAGAGCAGCATGATGTCAGCATCTCCTCCTTTCCCACGTTCTTCCTCAGCTGTGTTGTAGTCTGAGTGTCAATCCCAGAAGCCCCTGGGCCCAGGCCAATAGACAGTCGACAAATTCCCATTTGGGTTTGCGATTGGGTTGGATTTGAGTCTGCTCTCCTGGCTTTGGATTTGAATAGAATAGAGTCTGTCCTCTCCTCTCTTTATTTTTGCCTGCGTGGCTTCAGAAAAGCAAGATTAGATGGAGGTAGGGAGGGGAAGAGACACACAAAGAGAGGGAAAGAAGCAGAGTCGGGGGAGAAATAAGAACTACAGAGCATTCATGGGTCTTTAAAATTACAAAAGCCTTAAAATAAATCTAAATTTCATGCCTTGAAAAGTGTGAAAATGTGTCTTAGGTCCTGTTTTCCACCGCTCTATGATAAGTTTCTTTGTCCTGCATGTCTCCTCTTAGATTAGTTCAGAGCAGGCCAGGGTTAGCAGTACAATAGGGCTGTGTTATGTTTTATTCATACTTCTTGCTTTAGTAAACAAAATTAGACTTCATGTTCCTTTAACAAATAATTTCATGTTGTTCTTTTTATTAAACTGGCCATTCATAATTTCAGACTTTTTTTTTAGCTGTTCTGATTCGCAAATAAGTTGCTTTCGACAGTGTTGTATTTGTAGCATTATAAGATCTGTAAACCCTTGCCACATGTTGACAATAAAGTAATTAGCGTAAACAAATGACTATAACCAGGAAGATTGTCAGCCTCTCAGGGCCCCTGTGCTGCTCTGTCCTATCAAATCAGATTGTTCAGGAAATCTGATAGTTTGCTCACAACACAAAGAGTTTGCATTAGGGTATAGAAACAGATCCTCCCCCCAGTGATACACATACATGTATTATTGATCCTGATTTTTAGAGGTAAGAAATGCTACATGTATCCAATTTTGATATGATTTGTTTAGACTCTTTGAATTCATTCAAACCACAAATATTGATTATTTCATACTATGCACATTTATTTGTTTTACCTCATAGCATTCGAGGCATATTAGTTTCCATATACAGTAATATATATATATATAAAACATATATAATCTACAACTCTGTACATTGTCCATTCCACATTGTCATACTGCTGACGCTATAACATACTGTATCTGTGATTTATCATGGTACTAACACATATCTAGATTACTTTAGGGAATATGTTGATTTAGTGGTGCAATAGTGTTCACAGCGTACAATTTTATCCCTGGAGAAATAGCAGCAGGCCTGCTGGTTCCACCTGTACAGGCTAGTACATGTGCTCACTTGAGAACACCTTGACACTAGGGGTGTAAGAATACATCGATCTGGATGGACATCGATTCAATCCTCAACCATCTAATATTATCGATACAATCTTTTATCTTGTAATCTTCAGTAATATACTAATGTCAGTGATCTTTTCGCTCCTCTGGCCTGCATTTCTGCCAAATGAGTGGCCGGTGGGCAGACAGGTGGCTGGTCATCTCACTTGCTGTGGACAGGACACTCACCGGCATCTTGCTGGTGTTTTTTTCTTGCACTTGAGGTTTGATCAATGTGCAGTTTGCCAAGAACATTTCCTACTGACATCATTTTCACATCAAAAATAAAACTGTGAAAAGCTGTTTTGGTTTTCTCTTTCCACTTTTCCATCAATCACCACTCTGCTTTTGGTTGAAATACACACATAGTTTACCGATTTACATGTGAACATATGCTGGCTCTATACATGCTAAAAGGATTTTTTTGATTGAAATGGAGTTTAGTGGGTTTAGTGATAGCGATCTCGGAGCTGTTTCTAGTTAAACAAAGAGGATTCTACTCTTTTTTTAAACGTCTAGGCCTATCTCTGTAGGGATTCTTTCCAAAATGTTGCCAGTCACTTAGAATAACAATCTGAGCCTGTCGGTGGCAAAAACAGCACTTTTAGTGGACGGAATTGACGATGCACATTTGCCCTATAGGGTTACATTGCAGCTAGGTACGCAGCTGCCGGTGACAGCACTCTTCTTGCTAAATACTCTTCGGTAATATACTGTAATGTGAGTGTGAATGAGTGGCCGGTGGGCAGACAGGTGGCTGGTCATCTCACTTTCTGTGGATAGGACACTCAATAACTATGTTTCCATCCACTTGTCAGTCGAATTATCTGAAGTTCGCTAAAAACATTCATGCAAATAAAGCCGGTGAGAGTGTGTTTCCGTTCAGTGGCTTTAAAGCGAATAAAAACCTGTTGCATGATGACGTCACATGCTGTTTTGCGGTCAAACTGGTATATGGAATACATGTAAGACCTTTTAAGGTGTTTCCATTCATTTTCGCACTGAATCACACAACATTCAAGCTAACATTTGCGAACAAAGTTTTGATTGCCAAAATGGATCGCGCCATCTACAAATGATTAATACTGCACAAGTTGTAATAGTGCTTATGTGCCAGCTGATAGCGACATATCAAGCTATAATAAGACAACAACGCTATCAAAACATCGCTATGATCATGCAGATAAGTTATGGCATTTCTTAGATTTTTGTCTAAAATAGCCGTTATATTTCACTAGTAAATTAAATTTAAAACGTCTCTCGTTCGTCCACTTATATCTGTCTTTGTTGACACCCGCCATGTCTGCAAAGAAAGCGGAAATACATGACGGAAATGACCTAAAACATATTCTTCTTTGTTTTTGTTGGCGATTAAAACGTAATCACAGTTCATTATTTATTCAGCAAATAACCAGTTAAGAAAATCCGATGAGATCGAACGTACAAACTTTGTGTCAATAAAAATGTGTGGATGGGAACATGGCTAGTGGCATCTTGCTGGTGTTAGTTTCTTGCACTTGAGATTTGATTAATGTGCACTTTGCCAAGAACATTTCCTTCTACTGACATCATTCTGCTTAATTAGGACAAATGTGAAAAGGTCTCAATAGTGGGGTGCTCTTTGCTGAATCCTGTGAAGAATATGTGGTGTAGGCTCATAATACATGCACTTTAATATTGCCTATAACTTCAAGAAAGCTGTAATTATTCTTTGTGAAACCTGCAGAGCGCCTGTGGAAGGAGAGACAGAGAGAGTTCTGTTGCGACGGCGATCTTGGTTATTTCAGGATGGTTGTCTTGCAGTCTAATGTGGTTTGGCACTTGTGTGTCTAGTCAGAGTTAGATATATGGCTGAATTTGCCTTGAGTGGCTGGCTGGTTTCTAAATGGCCATGCTCTGGTTTCTGTGGTTGCTGATTGCTATTTTCAAGACTTTTCTTCCTTCTTCTGTATCCCCCTTTGTCTTATCTTCGCTGCGTCTGGTAGTGTCCTCCTTTCTCCTCTCCTGTTTTCCTCGCTTTCTCTTTGTGTTAGTCTTTTCTCCTCTTTGTTTTCCACCCTTTTCGAATATCTCTCAACATTCATTTATTTTTGGCCTCTCTGTTTCCTCTTTTTTATTGTTTCTTTGTCTTTTTGAAGCTCAAGTCCCACCTTTCCTTCCCTGCTTCACTTCTCCTTTCCCTACTTTATGTTTGTTTCTTCTTTTCTTCCCCATCCTTCCCATCCTTTCATGTTTTCTCTCTTGCTTTCTTCCGCATTCTACCATTCCCGTTCCTTTCAACTCTTTCTTTCTTTCCTTTTTTGTTCAGTCACCTTATTTTTTGCTATTTTTTTCTTTCTGTCTGACCTCTTCTCTTCTTATACAGTTGTGTTATAAAAATAGCAGTGTGTTTAAAAAAAGTGAATAATGCTCAAAATCCTTAGAATAGCTTTTAATTCCATAATATCAATGCATTGGGAACACTGCATATTCAATTCCAAATCAAAACCAAAATTGATCACGTTTGTGTTATACCTTTACAGAAAGTGAAGAAAAAGGAATATTAGGCTGTTCAAAAAAATAGCAGTATTTGCATTTTTCTTTACAAACTCAAACATTTACTGTATAAACTGAAAAATGTCCCAAGGGTTTGCTTTACTTTGAATCACTGCACTAATATTTAGTTGCATAACCATTATTTCTGAGAACTGCTTCACATCTGTGTTGCATGGAGTCGACCAACTTCTGGCACCTGTGAACAGGTATTCCAGCCCCGGACCATTGAACTACATTCCACAATTCCTCTGCATTACTGGGTTTTGCCTCAGAAACAGCATTTTTAATGCCCCCCTACAAGTTTTCTATGGGAGTGCGGTCTGGGGATTGGGCTGGCCACTCCATAACATCAATCTTGTTCATCTGGAACCAAGACTTTGCTCGCTTACTGGTGTGTTTTGGGTCATTGTCTTGTTGAAAGACCCATTTCAAAGGCATTTCCTCTTCAGCAGAAGGCAACATGACCTCTTCAAGTATTTAGATTTATTGAAACTGATCCATGATCCCTGGTATGTGATACATAGGCCCAACATGAGAAACATCCCCATAACATGATTTTTGCACCACCATGCTTTACTGTCTTCACAGTGTACTGTGGCTTGAATTCAGTGCATGGGGGTCGTCGGACAAACTGTCTGCGGCCCCTAGACCCAAAAAGAACAATTTCAACTTATTCTGTACGTCTTTTTTTCAGCAATGGGACTTTGCGGGGGCTTCTAGCTGATAGCTTTGCTTCACATAGCCTTCTTCTGATCGTAACAGTACTCACAGGTAACTTTAAGTCTTCTTTGATTTTCCTGGAGCTTGTCATTGGTTGAGCCTTTGCCATTTTGGCTATTCTTCGATCCATTCGAATGGTAGTTGACCGTTTTTTCCCACATCGTTCAGGCTTTGGACGCCATTTCAAGGCATTTGAAATCATTTTGGCTGAGCAGCCTATAGTTTTCTGCACTTCTTTATATGTTTTCCCCTCTCCAATCAACTTTTTAATCATAGTCCGCTGTTCCTCAGAGCAATGTCTGGAACTACCCATTTTGCTGAGTATTTCAGTGTGAAATGCACTATAACCAGCATGCACAACATTTGCTTCCTTCCTTCCTTAAATATAGGCCATAATTGACACCTGTTTCTTCACAGAATCAATCACCTCACTAATTGAACACAACACTGCTATTATTTTGAACATGCCCCTTTCAATTACAGATTCAATTACACAGAATGAGCAGCATGCATGTCATGACTGTTGGGTCTGTTGGTTTTCTATGACTCTACAACACTTACTAGTAAATTATTTGCCATGTGGAAATATAATTTCTACCAAAACAATTGATTTATGAGGTTAGTGATGTTGGACTGCTATTATTTCGAACACAATTGTATGTCTAACCTTTGCTCTTTCTTCTATATTTCTATATCTCCTCCCCTCTCATCACCTTTAAGTCCCTTTCTCTGTTTCTTCCAAGCTCTCTGCTTTCCTGTCCTCCCCTTTTTGCTTTCTCTCCGTCTGGTCTTTATCCACATCTCTCTCCCTTCCTGCCTCTTTCTCTGCTCTCTCGCTCTGTTTTTGTGCTTGCTGTTTTAGCATACTCTGCAGGGAGCACTCCTGCGATGCCAATTATATTGACTGAAGAAAGAGAGGAAGGAGGGAGACGGGTGGAGGAGGGAGGGTTGGAAGACCTGTGCGTGCATGCATTCACAAGAACGCACAAATACACACATTCACACTGATGGAGAGAATGAATGAGGGGGGATTGGGGCTTGAGAGCACAGGAGGAGCAGAGAAGGAAGAGGGGAATGATGAAAGAGGGGGAGAGCTGGGAAGACGAGGACAGAGAGAAATTGGAGGAGAGCGAATCTGTCTGTGAGTGTAATAGTCTCCCGCTGTCCAACCCAAGGGAATTCACCGACTGCAGAGGAGAAGAGAGAGAGGTAGAGAGGCACAGATAGAAAGAGACAGAGTGAGGGAGAGAGAGAGAGAGAGAGAGGGGGGGGGGGATGGAGAAGGGGGGTAGGAGCAGATAGAGAGATACAGAGGGAGCAGAAACAGAGGCAGACGGCAGGAAAAGAAAGATGACTTCAGTGCTTTCTTCTCGCAGCTCAGCTTGTAGGGCTCCACTCCAGGCAAACGTGGCTTGTGACATTAAATAAGATTCAGCGTCATGACTAAGTGTATGAATGGAGAGCATAAGTATATCATAGTAATGTGCTGCTCTACAGCAGCTCAGCCCGGAGAACTACTTCTAGCATGTCTGTGCAAGCCTGTGCAATGGAGGTTTACACTGTATGCACTTAAGTTTATTGTCACTATAGTGTGTGAAAATGGTCAGTTCACCCAAATTACCAAAAAGATTTTCTGACTCGCCTCTGTCTGCCATGCAGCTAGGTTTTATTTTTATTCACTAAGGTTTTGAAATATCACTCTTCGGTACAGTGAAGGTGAATGGGATTTCATTTTTGGTGCTTACAGCATTAAAAAATACATTTCAAAAAATCTGCCGGAGTGTGTATAATAATGTCCTCATTACTCTGGATAATCCAAAGAATGCACTGTGAACAGTTTTTAATGGGACAATTTTATTCCAAAGAAATGATTATTGATTTTTTTAGCACTGCAAACCTCAATTCCATCCAATTCAACTCAAATTCTATTCAATTCTATTGAACTGATGTGGCAGCAGAAATGTCACAGATGGATATCTCAAAGCTGGACCATTAAACCACAACTAACTATCTGCATGGTTAGATTCCACTAAAGGTTGGTGAAAAAAATGTCTTTTGTGTGAACTGATCCTTTCACTCACATTATGATTGCTGTGGAAGGGTTTCGTGCTCCTTTTGAAACGTTTACAAAATGAAAAGTAATCTTTGCAAACCTGTTTGGGAGCTGTGTATGAGTATAAGCAATTTCTATTTGTTGGATAGCTAAATGTGAGACCGTCCTCCCAAGAAAATGACACAGTCAGTTCTTTCAGCAGGTGTCCCAAAACAACATATACATATGTTAAGAGTTGGCGGACAAATGATGGCTGAAACACATCTTTTTTGTGTTCACTATGATAGCTCTAAAGTTCAACTTCTGGGAACCAAATAACTGACTTTTACATGTAATATTGTGCATTTTCTCTTCTGTTTTTGTTTGTTACTGACTTGGAAAGTGTATAGAAACTTGACGTGGACTTTAATTAAACAAAAACATTGGAAAAAGCACCAAAAATCTCCAGAAAGTGCCTAAAACATCACAAAAATAATTTTTATTTTGAAAAAACCCACAAAAACTTTTGGGAAAAAAGCAACCAAAACAACAAAAGTGTATTTTTCATGGTTGACAACACAAAGCTTAATGCATTTCATGTTGTTTTTATTGTGTATGTAGATACTTAAGAAGTATCACAACCATTCCAAAGGAATGGTTGTGATACTTCTTAAGTGGGAATGGGTGAAAACGGAAAGACAAATTTAGGGAAACTTTTACAAAACTCATCAGATATAGATATACAGTACTTTAGACTCCATTGACAATTTTTCATAGTTCCTGACAGTTTTAGATTGGGTGTCACAAGTTTTTCAAATGACATTGATGGTACAGTGCACACACATCTGCACAGTCTACTGTACATCCATCATGCATCTGTGCTTGTGTGTAGGGGGTTTGGTGTTTACCCGGCTTTTTAGCTTGACATATACCTTTTATGAAATGGATTTATAACACACATTAGGAGTTGGATGATATATCTGGCTGGTATTTTCCTTTTCATACCGGATATCAGGTAGTTATGCTGCTGCCTAAATGATGGTTCCCCCCCTGTCCACAGCAGCAGAAAAACAGTCCGGAATGCAACAAAATGTTATTCCTAAGCATTGATTCTTTCCGTTTTGTGTTGTCAGAATAATATATCCCAGACTTTGGCCTACCATTGGATCAGAGTAATGTGCCAACTGATCTTAAGGAGCTGCTAAGAGTTTTATGATTAGGAAAGGACCGTCAATGTTCTGTAATGGTTTCTGAGGCTTTTTCACCCTGACAAGAATAAAAATGTCCATAGAAATACTGTGCAGTGACAAATTCAATTTGAATCCATTGTTTGAATAAATTACAGTTAGCAGTATCAAATGGATGTCAGTCACATTAAAGATTTTTACTGAAAGCACAGCAGATGATAGGTTACATAAGTGGTGCTATGTCTTATGGTTGACACTGAGTTCATTCTTTACCCACCTATTTACTATATTTACTGTAACATCACTACTGTGCGTTATCCTCGGCATGATGTATTTATAGTGTGTGTAGGCTGCGTGTTAGCGCTGTGCGCCACTGTGCTCGCATTTAAAAAAAAATCATAAGGGTCGAGGGGTCATTAATGGAGCTTCCAGGAGATCTCTAGCAAACAATATATGGTTTAATTTCTCAGTAATTGAATTCAGATGCAATTTATTTATAATTATATTTATCAGTATGAATAGAGCGGAATATTCTAATCATAATTTGCATGTTTGCAGCATCTCCACATTTCATCCAGATGTATATCCCAGTGCCTCCATCATATATGCCAATGCCGTGGCATTATAGTTCATCCCTCGTGTCAAGTAGGTCACCAGATGGCCACACGGCCGTGCCAATTCTCCGATGTTGTGTCTCCATGACAGTTGAGACCATGTGGAGTGACCCTAATCAGTCAATTAGCCCACGAGGGGCGCCCTAACAATGTCTGGAGCCACCACGCCACTCAGTGTGTGCACGCAGATAGAAAACGACGCAGTCCGGCCTCTATTGTTTTACTGTCTGTGCCTGCGGTGCCATTGTTGGAAGCAGGGAGCCCCATCCCCCTTCCTCAGCGTCTTCATCTTCCTTTCCCTCGCTTTGCTGTTCCATTGATCTCCATTGTCTTGATTGGGAGTGACAAACTGTGGGGGCCAGTTTGAAAGGTTGCGTTCGTTAGTGGCCATTCGTCGTTACAAGGCGTACACACATTCCTGCAGACATGATGGGGGAAGAGAAGAGGGTTTACATGGCCACACACACACACACACACACACACACACACACACACACACACACACACACACACACACACACTGGTGGACACACATATTCTCAAAGTGGTCCCTGGAGAAAAGAGACATGCCTGGATACAAGGAACAGAGTGTTCCATTACACTGAGAAACACGCCTCTAATGAAGGGGAGACACATCCTACACACGCACACACACACGCACGCACGCACACACGCACGCACACATGCACGCACGCACACGCCCGCACACACACGCGCACGCACTGTACTCCTAACGGTCCACATTAAGATTTCTGTTTCCAACCGTGCTTTGTCTTTCTGTGCTATTTCCTGGCAGACACACAAACATACACACTCTCTTACAGTATACACACTCCCTACCGTCTCTCTCTCACACACACACACACACACACACACACACACACACACACACACACACACACACACACACACACACACACACACACACACACACACACACACACACACACACACACACACGCTCCTCGTCCTTTCATGTCATGTGACGGAGCAGTCAGAGACACAGAGAGGAGAAGAAAGGAAGGAGGTCTTCCTGAAACAAAACATCCAGCAGAACATTCAGTCTCATGTAACACAGCAACAATTACACGATGAAGAGAGAACACGTTTATTTGTGATTTCAAGTGGAAGCAGCCAGGCAAGAGAGTTGGCATGATACCAAAGAAACTGACTTCAGTAGCACATTAAAGTATCCCAGTTTGCAATACGACTATCAGGACAGGTTTTTATAAGTATGCATGGAAAACAACGCAACGTCTTACAAGACTGAATGCAACGGTGATTTTCAAAATAGTTTAAATGGAATTTTCGATCAAATGTGTATGACAGCAGTCATGAAGAGGGGAAAAAACCTGATTGTGTTGTCCAACCACATCTAAAGGTAAAAGTGTTAACCTTTTCCGAATGGCCACACTTTAAGATGGGGAAAAAAAACTCATTATAGACTGGTCCTGGCTGCATCACACTGACTACCTGATCTGTATTCAAGAGCTCTGTGTCTTTGTAGTCTTGAGGTGATGAATCATACAAATGGGGATAACAGGGCGCACTTTTATACATTCTCTCTTCAAAGGCATTCATGTCGTTGCACACGAAAAGTGATGGAAGAAGTTGTTTGAAGAATAAAAAAAAAAAAGAAAAGGCTGAAAACCTCTTAAAGGGGTTTCTGTATCAGCCTAAAATATCCAGTATTATCAGTATTGGTAGTAGGGCTGGGATAAAGTAATTGATTCTCCAATTAAAATCCATCTTTGTTTTAGTGATCTGACATTGATTAATAAAATCCCAAAATCAATCTTTTAATATATGCCTTTTCACCATGGATGTGGTGAATTGAGCCCCTTTTGGGGTTGCTTGTACAATTTACAGCATACGTTCTCTGAGAATCTCTTTCATATCCAAGAAAAATTGGTATTGTTTAGTTACTAACCTAATTAATATAGAATCGAATCGGGAATGTAATCGAATCGGGACCTTGTGAATCAAAACCTAATCATTGGGGATACCCAGCCCTTATCAGTAGGTCTCTACAGGATTTGATGTCTTTATTAGGTAGACAGTGTCATGATGTTTCAATGTAAATTACCTCTAATGTAAAACCTCTCTCATAGTTCCTCAATTAAATGAGGATTGCCCATCCATTCCCTTACTAAAGGTGAATGTGGGATCCGTTGATCTTTTCAAAACAGTGTTTGTGTACAGACAGTGCTGCCAAAACCATCTGAAAAATACAGCTCTGTTTGTTTATTCTGCAAGCTCATCTTGGACATTGGACAGTTTATGTGTTGTGCTTCACTAGCTGTTGATTTTGGCTAATGTCGTCCATTAGCCACCTAACCTCATCCCCTCTCAATTCTAAAACCCCCTCCTGACTGAAAGCCCTGCTTTTTGTTTGTGCCACAGGATGACATTTCAGTTGTGTTCTGCATTTTCCAGGAGGAACCTGCTCTCTGTTTGCATGAGTTGGATGGGCCTTCAAAGTAACAGAGACAGGCAGAAGTACCAGGAGTCACCATTGTCACAAAACACACCAACACACACCAACACACACCTCCACCTCTCTCTGGGCCTTCAAAGCAACAGACAGAGAGAGGTGTGTGTTGGAGTGTCTGTTGGTGTGTGTTTGTGCCAACAGACGACAAGGGCAACTCCATTTCTTAGGTCAAGCTTCGGGTCACCTCGGTTGCCCTGGTAACCCCGTTCTGGCTAGGTTGCTTGGCAACAATCTTCTTTTGTTCCAAATGATTTAATTTGAAGCATATCGCCCCTCGTCACCCCTTTGCTCAGTGGCTCACCCTTCTCTCTCGCTCTCTCTTCCTTCATCGCACTCCCTCTGTCACTCCCTCTTCTCCTTCATCCTTCTCAGCCTCACTCTCTCTTTTGCTAAAGCTTTAGGACTATTCCCCCTCTTTCTAATCTTGGCCCTTCTGGGGGAATCGAGAGCCCATCCTTCTTGTGCCTGGTGTATAAGTATCTGCTGTTATCAGAAGGTTTTATGACTGGATAGGTGTGTGTGTGTGTGTGTGTGTGTGTGTGTGTGTGTGTGTGTGTGTGTGTGTGTGTGTGTGTGTGTGTGTGTGTGTGTGTGTGTGTGTGTGTGTGTGTGTGTGTGTGTGTGAGAGAGAGAGAGAGAGAGAGAGTTATATTTGGGCATGCTATAGAGTGGCAGAGGTGGAGAGTATGTGTGCCTGTGTACTATATCTATTCATGTACATTGTGGTATGTTATGTAAACAGCTGGCCTTTAAACAATATCACAGTAACCATATTTGAATATTTTTTACAAACAATACACTTTATATGTGCTTCATGGTCAAAAGTATGCAGGCAGGTGAACATTACTCAATATGCCTTTGTGAATATGATTCTTTCACAATACAAGGTTGCCGATTCGATTTGTATTGTGATTTTCATTTTTTTGCAATTCTACAGTAGAAGTATTGCAATTGATAGTATTGAGTATTGAGATTTTCTTTCTCTTCTTTTACAAAAACAAAAGTTCAATAATACTCTTCTACAGACAATATATCATGAGACATTTCTAAAAACTGTTTTCTAAGAAGAATGCACATCACATGTCAGTCAGTCAGTCAGTCTGACATTTATTTCATTTGTAAAGAAGAACGTAACATGGATGTTCTACATGTTCCACTTTCGCTCTGTTTGGCTGGAAACAGATATGATGGAGTCGCCGTCAGCGGTATCGTATAAACAGAAAATATTTAGGTGAATCATTGGTAAAACAATAAATAAAAAATATCGATTCTAGGAAAAATAATCTATTTTAAAAATCATTGCAAAAACAATCACGATACATGCGATTTTCGTTTTTTCCCCACCCCTTCTAGTATGTAATTGTAGATCATGTCATTCCAAAAGCATGGCTATTAATCTGCTGCTGTAACATACTCTAAAACATGTCCAACAAAAAACTTTTTTTTTTGTTTCTAATCACCGCGTGTTCAGAATCTTTAATCTAGATAACTGAATTTGGTGCAACAGTAACCTCATCATGATATGATTCCGCTGAAAGACGAGCAATGATATTAAATTATCACCCAGTGTGCACGTCATTTCATGCTTATGTAAGAGTTTGTGTGTATGCATGATAGTGTTTCCAGAACAGATTGGAAACTTTTTTCCTAGCATGTGGTTATTGCTGTTTTGAAAGATGGGTGTTGTCTGTACAGAGACGGATAGAGAGAAAGAGTGCAGGTTCTGAGACCCTTAGAGAGGCTAGTGATCTTAGCCAAAAGGGCAGACTTCTGGTAATTGACTACTCATTTCTTTAAGTGGCCTATTGGCAGGGGAAGTCAGTGCATTTGCCAAGACATTAAAGATTTCACTCTCTTTATCTTCCTGTGTGTGTGTGTGTGTGTGTGTGTGTGTGTGTGTGTGTGTGTGTGTGTGTGTGTGTGTGTGTGTGTGTGTGTGTGTGTGTGTGTGTGTGTGTGTGCGTGCGCAAATAGACAGATAAAGACCGGTTATCTTTCTTTATTATCAGATGATGATTTCTGGTTAGTAAAGTTGGCGCAATTCTTCTCGTTGAAATCAAAAGCATCTCTCTGTCTCTGTCTCTTCGTCTGTCTGTGTCCAATCGGTTCATTTTCAAAAGAAGCTTAGCTGGCACAGCTGTCAAATAATGAACAGCATTTCAAAAGCCCTTGACACTGCATCACAATACAAGGAACGTATCAAAACAGTGCAGAGAGATGATTATAGAGCTAATTATCATGTAACAAAAAGTAGCTGACTAATGGGTTTCAGTGTGATTAGTGAATACATGAAGGGTGACATTACAGTATGGGTTCAGATTTTGTTTATGTACATTGAAAAGGTTTTTGGTCACTGTAATCATTTCTCCTGTCCACACTAGCTCTTAAGCAATGCCTCTATTCACTATAAAAAAAAAGTGGGAGACGGAATCTAGACCTTATTCTGTGCAAAAGATGAGAGTTAATGCAAAGTTAATATGAAGCTTCATAGCTTCACAGCTACATTCTGACAGTTGCATATACATACGTTTATTCCTGGTGTTTTGTCCAGGCCCATACCACAAAACATAGCCACAAAATCAGATAATAATGCAGAACAACTCTCTTGAGTGCTGATGAATGACTCTGAAAAAACCTGGGTTACATTTAATGCCAACGTCTTTTTTAACTTCTCACTTTCTGGTCTCCTGAATGAAAGTCGGACACCCATCGTTACCGCCTCATTGCAAATAGGGCACACTATTTCTTGCATTGTCACTGACTGTGGCACTGGCCATAATCACAAGGTGCAGAATCCTCCACTGTGAAAGTAATTGCTAGGATACTGGGCTGTGCAGAACCCGCCTTACTTGATATTGTACCTTATTGGTGCCAAAAACCAATTGACATGTAATCTGAGGCTTTTGGGGGATGTAATCCAGCCTTGTACATGCCAATACCAGGATGTATCCCTGTGCCATGGATCAGCAAGGGAACACTTTCCAAGCAAACACAAAGAGGGAATTTTGTACAAAAAAAGACTTTAACTTTGGTTTGACTAACTCAGTAATAATATAACTCTTATATTAACCAGCTGGAATTAAGAATGACAAAGGTAGATTTCATCCAACATCACATACAGTGTCACCATTAAAGATCAGACATGTATGGAGAGGAGGAATGGATGATTACATGGGCCGATAACTTTTTCAGCATACTTATTGTATTAAGATTGACTCCCAAAAAATCTGAACATATCGTTTAACTCTCATCAGCTATCACTGTTGCTCTTTCTCTCTAACCCACTTCCACACCCCTTATTCAGTTTTTTTGTCTCCTTTTTGACTTTCTGTCTTTCCACTCTGCTCCACTTCCCTCCATCTCACTCTCATTGTTTTTTTATGCTCTTTCAGTCTTTTTGCCCCCTTTTCTAAGTCACCCTGTCATCTCTCCTCATTGGTCTCATCTATCTATATATGCTTATTTCTGCCATGTCCTTCGCTCACCTCTCACTCTCTCTTTCCCTCTCTCATTCTCCCTGTTTTTCCCCTGGGCTTTTCGCCACTTCTCTCTTGCTCTCTCTCGCTCATCGCCCCAAGTCTCTCTGTCTTTCTCTTACTGGCAAATCATTATTCTTTTTTCTTTTGTCAGCAGTGATGCTGCTGCCCTTTTCTGCAAGCTGAACCCCTCCCCCCCCTTCCCTCTCTCACCCCGCACTCTCTTTTCTTTCTCATAGCGCTGTTCCAGTGGCAGGGTGGGGCGGCCGGCTTGGCGCCTCACTGCTGCTGCAGACACTGCTGGGCTGTGATGGGAGTGATGTGTGTGTGTGTGTGTGTGTGTGGTGGAGGATGAGTACGAAGAAGTGGAGGGGGATCCTCTGTGCTCTGAGCTAACTATGTTTGACAGGCAGCAGAGGAAGGGTGGGGTGGCAGGGTCGGTGCTGCTGGAGGTGATTGGAGGGAGACGGGTGGGGGCTGTTTTGGGCTTCCACTTCCCTGTAAACCCTTAGCCCTGAGAAAAAAGGCGGGCTGGAGGAAAGGCTAAGGAGTTTGTTTGTGCTAAGACGGCAGGCAGGGGTGCTTAAATCCCAAACACACAGGCCAATCCCACTCCCCCACCCCCCTTCACTTCCCCACCCACCCACACCCTCAAAGATTATAATTTGTTCAGTGCCCCCTAGACGACAGCGACAGAACAACTGTTCCTCTATTAAAAGCTGCGAAGCCGCGAAAATCAGGTGGAAAACAAAGCCTTTCGCTACACCTGCTCTGCACTACACAAGCCGGAGAAGTGTTTGTCTCGCAATTAAAAAGGGGAGGCTGTTACTTGAAAAAAAGACTTGTTTCACATTGCATTAGTATTTTTTTCATTCACTGTGCAAATTTTCAAATATCTGGGTTGACTCACACCAGGCGTACAGTACAAGGGGGGTATGGAATGGAGAGAAGGATAAAAAAGAGGAAGACAGTGGGGAGCTTGTAGAGTTGGGCAGAAGGGCACACACACACACACACACACACACACACACACACACACACATACATTTATACTCATAGACACACACACACACACACACACACACACACACACACACACACATATACATTTATACTCATAGACACACACACACACACACACACACACACACACACACACACACACACACACACACACTTACCCAGGGGGATGGGTGGTGGTCAGAGACAGCTGGGCTGAGATGGATGGTGTGGGGGAGGTTTCTCTCTGTGTCAGTGTGTGTGTATGCAAGTGTGTGTGTGTGTGTGTTTTCCTGAATGTGTCCTCTGTGCGCTTTGTGTGCATGTGTTTGTATTAGGGCTGTCAAACGATTACATTTTTTTAATCGCAATTAATCGTTGAATTTCTATAGTTAATCGCGATTAATCACATGTTTTATCACATGATTAAAATTCTACTATTTTGCATTTCAGAACTGTTTTTAAGTCCATATTAACAATGGAAAGCCATTCTTACCAGTGTATATTGATTGGGAATCAAATGAATGCAAAGAAAGTGACTTTATGAACTTGATTTTAAGATTAAGATTTGTATTTGTTTATTATATATTTAATCTAGTCACACATTTAAATTTAACAACAACTTTGAATGCACCACAAGGCTGTAAATTACCAGTTTCATTGAACTCACCGTCTGTGTTTTTCCGACAACAGCAGCAGATTGTTACATCCCGGTGTTGAATCCTCTACAGTGAAATACAGTCACACTTTACACCGTTTAGCGTTAGCTGTCAGCATTATAACCGTGTTTAATCCAGCTACTAGCTAGCGGTAGGCTAACGTTAGCTGCTGTCAAGTATAGTGTTAACTAGCTAGCGGTAGGCTAACGTTAGCTGCTGTCAAGTATAGTGTTAACTAGTGTCACGTGCAGCAATGTTTCCTGTAACGTCTGTTTCAGAGCATCAGAGAGAAGTGCAGACATATCAGTGGCATATCAAATCCGCGTTGCTATTCCTGCAGCAGCAGGATGTGTTACGAGGAAGTACGGCAAAATAGTAGCCTGTTAGGCACGACGCAAAGCCGAGTGGAGTGAAAATAAATTAATAAATGATTAATACGATTAAAAAAATTAAAATTAACGCATTATGCTCGACCCTTAATCGCATCGCGATTAACGCGTTAATGCTGACAGCCCGAGTTTGTATGTATGCCTGTATTTTTAAGAGCATTTTTACGAATTTATGTCTTTCTGTAAGCTTAGTTGTTTGTGCCTGACAGACATGTATATCTTCCTGTTCGTATGTTTTATGACAGTGTGTGTGTGTGTGTGTGAGTGTGTGTGTGTGTGTGTGTGTGTGTGAGAGTGTGTACGATTCAGGGTGGTGGGGGCGTGTCACCATGCTTGCAGTGTGTGCCAATGGATGCCTCTGTGTGTATGTAATGGCCTGTATCATACCATGCCATATCAAACCGCACACTGTTTGCTGAATTTCCCATCAAATGTGGACAGCATTGCCAGCACCATGACACATGGCTCTGTCTGTCTTTCACACACCACAGCACTGCTCTCTGTGCAGCTGCAATACAATATGGATGCACACATACGCACACACCAGCACACACATGCGCACAGCCTCAACCACATGCAGATAAAAACCATCTCATAAATCACACAGATACTTCGCCCCACACACTTGTGCACAAACAGATAAATTCCTCCCTGCAAAACAAATATGACTGCACTTGAGTGCAAACACGCACAAACATCAATAGTAAGCTCTCTTTAGACTCGCACATTCATTTGTGTGAGGAGATATGGTCATACTTTTCAATTATTCGTAAGTACTTCCTTGCAAAGCAACTGCTACACCCTTATGTGCAAACACCATACACACATGGGGTGAGTAGTGTCGACACACACACACACACACACACACACACACACACACACACACACACACACACACACACACACACACACACACATATACACCTACATGCTAAGGGTGCATACATACACTTGTATCACAGTAAATAAAGTTAATTAACCCGTGCTCATAAGTAGCAACACTGTCAAGCTTACCTTGGAGTACAAAAAAAAGAGGGAACAAGGGAATTAAGGATGCCGAGAAGTAAATGAGATTATCGGGACTGGGAGAGGAGGAGGAGGCTTGACAGAAGGGCGAAGAGGTGAGGGAGGAGGACATCGGGGCAGATGGAGAGTATAGGCGGGGGGAAAAGATGGAGGGAGACAGATGGAGGAGGAAGGAAGAGAGGGTGAACATGGAGATGGCCAAAGTGGATTGCATTTTTCACTGTTTGTTCTTTTTAGTGAGTGAAGGAAGCTTTTTTTTTTTATTGAAGGAATAGTTAATTTTTTTGGGAAATAAACGTAGTTGCTTTCTTCCCAAGAGTGAGATAAGAAGATCAATATCAACATCATGTCTGTGTGTCAGTCTTTTGTTCGGGACTTGGTTAGCCTAGCTTAGCTAAATGACTGGAGGTGGAGGGCACAGAGCCCTATTTACACAATGTATCTTTTAAGATTTTTTTTGGGCTTTTCCACCTTTCATTTTTGACAGGATAGTTAGGTGAGAAAGGGGGAATACATGCAGGAAATCGTCACAGGTCGGATTCAAACCCCAGACCTCTGCATCGAGGCATAAACCTCTCAGTATATGTGCGCCTGCTCTACCACTGAAACAACCCAGCCACTACACAATGTATCTTTAACTGATACATACAAATGTATTTGGTTAAAGGAGGAGTTTAATTATTCACCCAGTTCTTCTGTGCAGCTTGATGCAACACCTGATTTTGGTCTCTGTACGAGCATGATGGTTCCAAACCTGGCAACCTCGCTGTAATGACAAAACTCTGGGTTGGGAATGTATTGAGAGAGCTGGATATGGAGTTGCAAGTCAGCTTTGCTGCCAATTTACCCCAGGAGGAAACCACGGTATTGCAACAGATTAAAATCTCCCTGCCGCCTTAAAAGGACTTTTCCCACAGACTACCATTATCCAAGAGATGTCTGTAAAACAGAAAGGACACCATTATGGTTTTGTATTTGCAAACCTTCCTAAAGCTTAGAAAATATACTTTTATGTGCATGACATCATCCCACGTCTGTGGAAGGAGCAGCAGGTACCAGGAACACTTTTTCAGAATTAAACCAGTGAGCAGGGCTGCAACAAACGGTCATTTTTGTGATCGAAAACTGTAGCCCATCACAATATCCTAGAGCCCACAGATATGTACATTATATGTGGGTGACCCGAACAGTTACAAATAGAGAGAGAACACCATCACTGGCAGGTGTGCCACCGTAGTCAAGAGGTAGACTCGACCTGAAACAATGAAACAGAACCAGATTTAACTGGATAGAATTTGAAGCCTCAGACATTTGAAATCGGGTGAACCTCTAGTTTTAGCACGTACTGTATATTCCGCCTAAAGCTACAAATGGTTATGTTTACATTTCTGTTCAAGTACGTAACAAGCAAAACACGCGTTGTTGATTAGTTTGCTTCATGATAGTTAACTGTTGCCAAAATGATGCTACGTTAAACATGCCCTCACTGCAGCTCTGCATGTAAAGCATAGACATGAGAGAGATATTGATCGTCTCAGAGAAGAAGCAAATGAGCCTATTTTAAAAAAAATAAAAAATTGTATTTCAAAAGTTTTTCTCCCATCATTTCACCATTTGAGGGCCCTCGAGCATCTCCCTTGTTGTTTTCTCACTGGGCTCCTCTCTTCTCTCCCCCCGTGTTTTATTTTTTACACACACACACACACACACACACACACGGAAGACACTCATTTTAACACCTACCCTCATCTACATACCCTTATCCATCCATCTTTCTCTCTCTCCTCCTCTCCCCCTCCCTTGATGTGATATCCCAGTCAGCCTTCTACCTCTTCGTTCTCTCACCTTGTTGCTGGCTAGGGAAAGTGTAAATTGTGTTGCTTTAAATACCCGTGTCTTCCTCGGGCTTACAGCTTGGGGGGGGGGGGGGGGGGGGGGGGGGATGCGAGGCGAGAAGAAAGAAGCGCAAGCCACAGTGTTTAACTTAACGTCTGCTAAGGATAGATAGGTCTCTTCTTTTTTCATTTTTGCAGCTTGGGTGTTTAGCCTGACTTAACCGTTTAAACTCTGGCTGAACTTCATTCCCCCCCCCCTTTAACTATGCTCTTAAGTAGCTTTAAAGGTAGGAAGAACAGCTGTATCTGTATCTGAGGCTTATAGGGGTCATGATGCTGGCGAGTTCCTCTATAGTGTTTGTGTGAACCAGTTTGGACTGGTGGATGGGTTGGGTGTGCCATTAGGACACCCCCTCCTTCTGACGATATAATGAATGCGTACAGCCAAAATAAATAATGCTTAAAGATGTATACATTATCCTGATGCAATCAAATTTCAACCAAGCTCCAATTAAATTAAACCAAATGTACTGTATCTGTGATTATGTTTAAACAATAGGCCTGTAACACGTTGGCTGCCATGCTCATATACTGTACATCATCAAGTGATTGGTATGCATTAGTGGAGCTTTAAAATGCATCGTGCTTTTTAATCAGTGTTAAACCATTTGACACAATAGTTGAAACAGGAAAAGAATGAAGGGAAATTCCACAGTTCAAGGTGATTTCACTGTTCCAATTTGTTTAACTGTTTCCCTGTTTTTTCACTGTAATAATTGCAACATCTCTCAAAAAGACAATGAGTAATAGTGTTAAATAATCGTGATTTCAACATTGACCAAATTAATCAGGATTATGATTTTATTTTTTCATAATCGAGCAGCCCTATTATGTAGAGTTCTGTTAATAAAATGTGTCCACTTAAAGTGGACAGATATCTCCTCAAGTTTTGAATTGTACCAGCACAAATCTCACTCTGAGCCTTAAACACAGGCTGTGCTTGGTCAGAAATGCCATTTTTCTACAGCAACCACGGATAAGACACAGGTTTGGCTAACTTGTTGCAGCTGAGTGTGGTTGGCTTGATGAGTGATGCACTGGGACAGCCAATTTACCCAAAGTGTTCATGCCAAGGAGAGGAGCTCTTGGGATCAGCCGCAAGAATTAGCCCAAGACGCTAATAAAGGAGACACTAATCCGTGCTGCACTTGACCACACATTCAGCCCTCAGCCATCACGGTGCTTAGATAAACTGACCACAAGGTCAGCGCTGCAGTAAAACACCACAGAGAGTGGGGGAGCAACTTACTCTGACACGGAGCGCTCGGGAAGTCTCTGAGTGCCGTTTGAATCGTACAGGCAAACGGCAGCTGTACCTTTAAGACCTCTGAATCCTCTCAGCCCAGAGGCAAACCTAAAAGTATTTTTTCTTTTTCTTTTTCTATTCTAATAACTTGTGTTTTTCTGAGATGCTGAACTGGCCATCCAGCTTTTAAATTTCAAAGAAAGATACCCAAAGTTGTAGTTCTCAGCTCATGTTCTGCAAATGTGTGTTTTTGATACGACATGCAGTTAGTTTGCTCGCCTCCTCTTCTGCATCCTCTCTTCATGTGTCCCCCCTCTTTCATGTTTTGATGGGAGATCTGCCGAAGTGCACTTAAGCAGATGTTCTTCCTGCAGAAAAAAAAAAAATTCCACCGCCGGTGCAAGGATGTGATAACGACCCACACCGAATATAAACCTGTCTCCCGCTTGACAAGTTGGTTCCAATTAAACTATTTATACACACCATATTTTCAGGGGTGAGGAGACCGCTTTGGGGCATATCTTCTTAGGAGATGTTCCCTCCGTTGGCTTGGCCTTTTTGTCAATAATGCCATATTTTGTTTTGCTTGGGATTAGGTTGAGCAAGCACTGGCACATTTTGAAGTCAGCAGGAAGGGAGGAGCGCGCAAAGCATGGCTGAGTGCACTCAAAGCGGCAGTAACTTAACACAGAAAAGCGCCGCAGCGGCCAGGCTCGGCATTACTCACAATAACAAGGGGCTGCGTATTTTAATACCTCTTATTCTGATTCACGTAATCGTCTGCCACCATCACTGAATCCAAAAAGCAGCATTAGCCTGCACCATCAACCGTTATCAAGGGAGTGCTGTTAAATACCATAATTTGAGCCAATTTGAATACTGTTACACACCCAGTTCACTGTTCAGTGTTTTTGTGGCATTTCAGTTCCAGCTCTAGCCTTTAGAATCCCTTCATTATGCTAGGTCATTTGTATTCTACTTCTCTGTCCCTCTGACCTGCTCATTTCCATAATGCCCGTCCCGTTTGAGCTTGTTCTGTTCCAGCCGATACATATGCACGCTGTTGAAAAGTGACGCAGATATTGACAGTAGAGGATTACAAAGCCATTCGAGGCATGAGCCAGAGCTCTTGTTGTTGCTTTGACCTGTCGAGAGCCACTGTCTGTCTTGGTCTCTTCATCTTTGCTGCTCCCTCAGGTCCTGCAGTCTCTCGGTGCCAGAGCTGCTACTGACTCATCGCTCTTACATTGGCCTCGCAGACATACAACCAGATAGCCATTTGTCTGCTTTTTCTGTCCCTCTGACAGCATATCTCTGTGTGTGTGTGTGTGTGTGTGTGTGTGTGTGTGTGTGTGTGTGTGTGTGTGTGTGTGTGTGTGTGTGTGTGTGTGTGTGTGTGTGTTGTTTGTGTGTGCATTGACTCTTTGCTTCCAGAAAGACAGATAGAGATATATAGATAATCTGACAAGCGGAGAAAGAGATGGGTGGGGGGAGATAGAGAGAATGCGAGGCAAGTAATGCATTTTGTGGGTTTATCTGATTTGTGTGTTGCGATACTATTTTTGCTTGTATTTTCATATAGGTGCAGTGTCTCTCTGACGTCTCCGTTGCCTCTCTATCACTCTGTCTTATGACGTTTCTCCCCTCTCTCTCTCTCTCTCTCTCTCTCTCTCTCTCTCTCCCGTTACCTAGACGACGACCCCTTGCAGCCAGTGACCTCAGACGAGACGGTGTCCGTAGGGGGGACAGTGACACTGACCTGCCGGGTGCCCGAGAGTGATAACTCCTCACTGCAATGGTCCAACACTGCACAGCAGACCCTGTACTTTGGAGAAAAGAGAGGTGAGAGGGAGGGATGGGACAAAAGACACGATGACAGTGTCAATTAAGCGACTCTATCTCCTACAAAATTACATTCAAATATGACAAAAACATAGTTGCTAATGCACATCTGTTCCATGTGAATGTAATTTTTAGGAGACAGGGTTGAAACAAAGATATTTGATACTTCATCTTTACTGACAAGACACTAATAACTACATTGTACTAACTGGGCCAAAAGCTTTGTTCCAGAAAAAAAGTCCCAAACAAAGACATCAGGGAACTGAGAAAGCAAGCAACATGTTATATTGCATGGAGCCGAAAGTGCTTAATACGTGCAACAAATAAAAACGGAGAAAGAAAACAAACCTCAGAGTCTGCCTAACCAGACCGGCGTTTAATAATATTTTGAAACGAGAGGCTTCCCACTCTTTGGTTCAATGTTCCAACGTCACACAACAGACCCTGTATTTAAAAAAAAATGTGAGAAGGACGGCTTGTAGTGGGAAAGAACTGACACTGTAAATAAGGACCAACATTATAATATTATATATATATATATATATTATATATATATATATATATATATATATATATATATATGGTGCTTCGGTGCTAATGATTACTTTTGACTGTGTTGGCTGAAACCTGTGGTTCAAAACATTGTCAGGAGTGAAAAGGAGCATGCACAGCAAGCAGTTTGAGTACAAAGACATGGGCATTACTAGGCTACGATAGCAATAAAACAACGTTCCCTTTTTTATGTGACATGATGGGGAAAAAATATGCCCCAAAAGGATATTTAAAACAAATCATTTTAAAGAAAACTTAAATCCTGACAAGCTCAAATCTTAACTCTAGCTTTTTTTCTAGTGTCTCTTTCCAGTGGTCCAACATCACACAATAGACTTGGTGCTCGGGAGTAAAAAGAGGAGAGAGTGGTACAGATGGAAGGAAGGAGCGGTGGGATGAGTTGGAGAATTAGAGACAAGGGCATTGGGAGAGATAGAGAGACTCCGTCGTGCAACACATAACAGCAGAAGTGAAGTAATAGAGGGATGGAGATAAGAATGGCGAGAGTGGAGATGGATACAAGCCGAGACGTTTTCATTGCAGAGGGCCAACATTTTCGCAACAGACAATTTGGAGAACAGAGAGGCGAGAGAGAACGAGAGAGGGTGGTGGGAAGGACAAATGGAGAGATCAGCAAGTCTCTACTCCAGATGGAGCATTAGCCACTGTAGAGAGATAGAAAGTGAGGCTCTTCTCTGCAATGATAGAACACTTAAAGGCTCCTTTGGAGGAAATTGAGAAGAGGAAGAGGAGGAAATAAAATGGGAGAGAATAGGAGGATGAATAGGAGGCAGAGGAGGGAGCAGAAACTCTGCTGCAGTGGACCAAGATGCACAGCAGATGCTGTACTGTACTAAAGCAGAGAGTTGAGAGACAGAGGCGAGAGGCAGATGATGGGAGCTCATTCAACCCTTCGCCCATGTTTTCTCTTCAAAGTGCAGTAGATGGAGAGAGAAAGAAGAGCAGGAGACATGAAGATCTTGTCGGAGGAGAGAGGAGATAGAAAGATAGTAGAGGGATGGATGGAGGTGTGTACAGTAGGAAAGATGAAAGGTGATGATGAGGGAGGGAGGAGAAGAAGAAGAGTTGTTAACAGAAGGCAAACATTGTTAGGGGAAGAGTAGCAGATGGACAGAATGAAAGAAGAGTCCTTCCACAGGACAATATGACTATTTTCTGATCTACCACTTAACAATGGTTAACTTTTGGTTAGTCTCGCATTGCCAGACCTTTCTGCAGAGGAGGGTCTGGCTAGTCCACACAGCATTGCAGAATGGGAGAAAAACGTGTTCTGGTTTATTGGCATTTCTTTAAACCAATCACAATCGTCTTGGGCGGTGCTAAGTACCGGACGGAGCAACTATCTGCCAAATAGCCTTGGGAAGGAACTTGTTTAGGTGGAACATGTGTACGTTCAAAGGTTGTTTTAGTCATGCAACAGTAAACTCAGATTGGACAGATAGTCTAGCTAGCTGTCTGGATTTACCCTGCAGAGATCTGAGGAGCAGTTAACCATAGTCCTCAGAAATCCACCAAAGAAAGCGGAAGGTGACAGACATCCGGCCCAAATAAGGGACATCCGTCAGATCTTCCGGCGGCACCGGAGCAATCCCGATAATGAATTGTCGTTGATATAGACTAACTTTTTGTTGACAGGCACAAAAAATACTTAAGGTTAAGATCAGGGAATGTGCACCATCAAGCTTGAAAGAAAAGGTACTTGCTTGAACCTGCATTCACTGTTTATTTTTCTGGCCACCTGGGGGCAGTGCAACAAGCTGCGAACACAAAACTGACAATTTCGGCAAACATGTTGGCAAACGTTTCTGATTTACATACCCAGGAACACGATTAGCCATTCCAATTGACAAATGTAAGTCCACTATTCACTCTCCTTTCAGCTCCATTTTGGTCTCCAATAACTCCTTAGTGGAACAATCAGAATCTTCAGCTGCTAATTGCTTCACTCTATGTTCACCAGCTGGTCGCTAACTATGTCTGTCTGCCATTTGGTGCTGAGCAGGTACTGTAGTGTACAGTGGGTTTATCACAGTTTGACTGAAAACAGCTGCATGTTGAAACGGTTCACTCTAGCTGAGGGGATCTGCAGAGGGTGGAAATAAGTCTCTTTGGATTTGACTCTGTTCACATTACTCATTTGATCTATTCTAAAAATAAAAACAATGTGAGAAAGACCATGGCCATGGTTAAAAAAAAAAAAAAAAAGTTGGCTGTTGGTAGGACACAAGATATGTCAAAGTCACAGAAATATCATTGTGATTATAATAGAACAGTTCCCAAAGCTGTTTTAATAGGATTTGTTTACCTGCCGTAGACAGTAATTTAAAAAACGAACAAAACATTTTGCTCCTTTAGTCTGACATGGCAAGTTTACCATCTCCCGCACATCGTGCACAAAATATGCAGTTTACTGTAATTGTCCAGCCAAGAAGGGAAAGTCAAAGGAAGGACAGACAGATTAAGTATGATAAAAGGATGGTGAGATGTAAGAAGTTAGGCAGAATAGAGGGAAAAGAATGACTGAACATTCCTCAATGCTTCACTTTGAAAATGATAGATGGAGATGGAGCAGCAGATCTATGCATTGGCTCGAACAGCAGAGCGCAGACAGTTTGCTTCAAACTGAGACAGCAAGAGATGGAGGGTTGAGAGTAAGAGAATATAACTAGAACAGGAATGAAAAAGGAAAGAAATAAGAGAGTTGATTGAAGAGCAAAAAAGAAGAAAAGTAGATAAATTAGGCCTCCTCACCCCCACAATCCAACACTGCACAGCATGCACTGGGCTTTGGAGAGTTTTTCATGAGAAAAAAAATGGATGGGTGGCGGAGAGAAGGATGGACGAACAGCTTAATGTCGTCCACACTGCCATGCAGAGACTGTACTTCTGAAAGATCAGAGAAGGCAAATTCAGAGGCCAGAGAGGCAGGAGGGATAGAAAGAAGCAGGGATGCTTTTCTTTACTCATTACTTTAAACGTCCTGCATTGCCAGACCTATTTCCACAGAGCTGTGCAGTAAGGTCTGGCTAAAACACAGATGCATTCTGGGATAGAAGAAAAAAACTTTCTGGGTTGTTTGCATTTCTTTAACCAATCACAATCGTCTTGTGATGCTAAGCTCCGGACATAGAAACGGTAGCTCTAAATAGTCTCGGGAAGGAACTTGTTTTGGTGGAACATTCACGCTCCGCTAAAGAAAACGCCATATACAATATTAAATTAAGTTAACTGTTCACACAATACAGTAACGTGAGCTGTTTAAATTAGCTGGATACATGGTTGAACCTCATTTGCTCTTACCAGTGTAGCACTATGTGTACTTTGTCCACAGCAATCCCACCAATTGGTTCCAAAACGTCCCAGTTAGAGAGGAAATGCCGTAAACATATTCTTTGTAAATCCTTACAATCATTCACTGAAAGAACCATGCAGGCCTGCCTTGTTGCACAATCCAAATTTTCTTCAAAACTTGACATTCTCAGCGTGTAGCTTGCTAGCTCGAAGTCTGTTGTTGTTTCCTAAAAAGGAACGGAGTTAGACAACAGAGAGCAGAAGGTGAGGGACAATTATGGAAATGTACTGGAAATGTAGTTCCAGTGATCCTGACTACTTTAAACTAAACAAGTAGCCCTATTAAACATCATCAAATTGAACTAACATAGAGAGGAGGAGAAAAGGATGGATATGATGAAGAGAATGGACAGAGAGTATGAAGACAGAGTGATAGATATTACATTATAGAGAAAAGTGAGATTGTAAAATTATGCAGTGGGGATACAGGGAAAGAGACGGGAAATAGACCTTGAATTTAATTCATAAACAAGTTCTTATTCACAAAATAATGTGAGAAATGATGAAAAATCTAAGCCAAAAGGTGTGATATATGAAATGTTGATGTTGCTGGCATAATCACAGGGTCACATTGATTTGATCCAATTCTCCGTGGTGGATCTAAAGCTCAAGCTAACTAGCATTATTCAGGCAAGGAAAGCCATTGATATCAGTTTAATTTGACCCTGCTTTGCACAGATGAGATGCGATACAGCGAGACAGAGACAAAGAGGAGGAGAGAACACAGCGTGGGCACATTTTTAGAAAGTCTTGAATAGAAAGAAAGACTTAAAAAAAACACAGTAAAGGGACAACACTGAGAAAACCAGCCTGGTTCCAGTGGAGCAGAGCTAAGGAGAGTTCTGCATCTATAACTGTCTGGATGAAGATAAAGCAACACAGGAAATTAATTGTTAAGGGACACAAAGCCCAGTTGTGTTTATTAAAGGAGATACAATGATAAAAAAATCACATTTTACAGTTAATCCTGTCCGGTATTAATCTGAGTTTGAACATTTGAGAGCAAAGGAACCTGTAATTCCATGGCAAAAACAAATGATCTGATAACTGTAGCCAATATGGGATATTTTAATACGTTTTAAGGCCTTAATCCTGGATAATTTATTTTTAAGACCCTTTAAAGGACCCACAGATACCCTGGAGGGAGTGTGCGGGAGTGGATGGGTGGATGGATGAGGGGAGAAATAAAGATCCAGTGCTCCTAATGGAAGAGATTAGACTGCTAGGAAAGCATGAAAAAAGATGGGTTCCTACATTAATGCTTGACTACCGAGAGAGAGAGAGACAGAGCGATAAAGAGATGAACATGGGGGTGATAAAGACAGGCTGAGAAAGACAAAGTTTGAAATCAAGACAAGGAAAGGGAAACAAACAAGGACATTACATTAACATATTTGGCTTTTAGCTGGCGTTCTCATCTAAAACTAGTTTCTTCTTAGGAGTCTCAACAGCTTCAGAGTGAGTCAGCTAGTTTCAAGAATACGTTTGAGTGTGTTGATGTTCCACTTAACATCATGGTTGAACTGCAGGCTCTAAATTAGCTTGCCAGAATAGTTGGCACAACCAGGAAAATAGTTTGGGTATGAATAGAAGAAGCTGAGTGAATACTGTCAGGAAAGGAGATAAACCCATTAGCATACTGAAGGTTGTCATTTTTTATTCGGAACGCTCTAAAGTGCCTTTGGCAACCCTGAGTAGTCGTAGTTGTCAGTAACATGTCAGAAAAAAAGTGAAAAATATCCTACACAATTTTCCAGAGCACAACATGATGTCTTGTTATTCCTTAATTTAATCGACCAAAAGTCCAAAACACAAATATATTCCGTTTACTCTCCATTAGAAAGAGAAAGCTTGAAATTCGTTTCACTTCTTACCGTATTTGTTTCACATCTTACGTGCTCTTGTGCTGCGTTTATGTTTTGGCGAGTTAAAGAACCTTTTCCAATTATGAGGTTGCATGTTATTATTTTCTATTTAATAGAGACATTTAGCTAATTAATTAATGAGCCAATGAGCTATTAACTAATGGGCTGCAGTTATATATATATATATATATATATATATATATATATATATATATATATATATATATATATATATATATATATATATAATATAAGTTTGGGTTTATATATATAAACCCAAACTTAAAAATGTGACGCTACATCCCTCTGGATGGTTAAGATCAATTTGTCTCTAATGTGTTTTTCAGTTGGTATTCTGTGTGATGAAAAATGTTTGTCCTGTTGTTACAAAATTGAAATATATCTTGGCAAAGCACACAACAGTAGGACTGAGGTGGGCTGTACAAGCAAGGTCAAATGCTCTCACCAACATCCTACATCTCAGAACGATTTCAGAAAAGGAGCACAGACTCTGAAATGCATATAACATGATGTAGGTGCAAATACATATAAAAGGTCTCCATTGTGAAAGGATTATGTGACAGTAGCACAAATTGGATGCTGTATTTTCACTTGCTAGCTAACGATTAACTTTCAGCCGGACAAATAAGGATGAATGAAGATATTTGTTTCGGTTCGTTGCTCATGATTAAAAAGTAAAATCTTTTGGGGAAAACAAACTCAGAAACTTATTTTTATGATTCAAGAACTAAAACAAGGTTATCACACTTGGAAAGAAGATACATCTGCCCACCTCAACGCCTTTAAAACTACATCACGTTTCCAGCTGTGTCCCCACCAACACTTTCCTTATTTCCCCTAATCTCCTTTTTGTACAGGGACCATGGTGGTATATACATTCATAACTGTGTTCATTCCATAAATTGAACGTAACCAGGCACACATGGCTTACACAGTGTGCTTATTGTATATAGTGTACAGACAATAAAAGCAGACAACCAATGCTTATACACTATACAAGACTTTGATGTTTTTCGCAGACCTCATTTCCTCAACAGAAAATAATTCTGTACGTTAGCTTTCAGTCCAGCTATAATTTTAAATTATTTGTCATGTGCGGTTTGCTTCCTTTCCATAAAAGCATATAAGCACACATCAGACAGGCTATCTGCCTCAGTACGATTTAACAAGGTAATGGCTCTCTGATGATTTATAAAGCATGGTAGCTCTCGCCTAGTGGGAGGATATTGAATAGACAGACTTTAACTGTAAGTTGTAAATCATTTCATTATAAAACACACTAAGCACTTCTAAAGTTTACAGTGTTAGGGAGCCTTAAGTGACCAAGCACAAAAAAAAATATATTGAAATGGATGGTCGGATCCTCACTCTCCACTCAGAGAACGAGAAAAACTGACAATGACTGCTCACAATACAGTGCGAAACAGTACTCCGCATGTGGGGCATGAGATGTTTTTCTGACATTTTCTGAAAAACTATTGATCCAAATCGCATCAGTCAAACTTTTCTTGGTGTCTGGGAAGGCTCTCTGGAGAATGCAATGACGACAAACATCACAGGATTGAAAGACTGCAGGAACGACTTTTGAAATCTAGCACTTGAAAGAAGGCCCTTTTTCTACATTTTCTCTTTGTATCATCTGAACTCTATATTTTTCTAGGTGTCCTTAAAATAATTAAGCGTAATAGAAGACAAGTGCAAGGAGAAGAAAGATACAGGAGTACAAAGAATTTAAAGTTAAAAATCCAATTTACTTTTTAGGTTAATGAAGTAAATGTGTGAAAAACATCCCGTGTGATACAAGAATTGGCCTTTTGCCCCTCACTCATAGAAATAAAAATGAGAATCCATAAACCAGACATGAAACAGTAGACAGACATGCATACATTGGTACTGTATTAGTCTTATTGTTAGGGCTCTACAATATGATTTCTTCCTTAGAGGAAGGAGAAGACTGTCTCCAATGCAATATTTACATTTTCAATTCAATAAATAAACATTTCGGCAAATATTGCCTTCTTTAGATTGTGCTGAAATACAGATTTATAGAATTTTCAATAAAAAGACAGATGCAATGGAGTTGTGATTGTGTAGCTCTACTCTTACATCTGATGTTTACCTGCACGCCATTAGAACGGGTGTGTGTTTTTTCTTTAGGTCCTCTACAATTAATCCAGTGGGTGATATGACAGGGGATGCCACACCCCTTGTTGGCAAAATGACCAAAATGCATGCACCTTGTTACCCCCCCCCCCCTCCCCCCAGTTGCAGAGAGAATGCAGGGGCAGAGGGCTTTTTTTGTTGAATATGTTAGTCTAGTCTGCCTGACTCATTGATCCTTTATCTGACTGAGGGTTGTGCAAGTTAGAATCTACGGCCCCAACCATGACTCTGAAATATCAGTATCCTGTGTATTGATAAATCCATGGCGCTGTCCTTGGTGCTGAAGTAGCAGACATATTGGTAATTGCGACTTTTTCTCTCAGACCTGCCATCTGTCAGTTTTGTCTTGGATCTATAACATTCTGTTGTTCATTGGAAAGTTTGCTAGTTGCCAACTGATTAATGTAACTAGCTGAACCTATGCTACCCATTAAGGGTCCAATGTGTGGGAATTTCTCCCATGTAGCGTTGAGATCATATATCGCAATCAACTCTCTCGCGCCACGCAGTTCAAAGTAAGTATTACAGCTACGGTAGCCTTCACGCTTTTTTCTGATGACGCCGATCTCTTTGCTCTTTTCAATATCCTTTCTCTTTTTCTGGGCTAAGAAGAAGACTCCTGTTCCTGAAATTTGGATTTTGAATACGTGTGGTCCTCCATGTTTCCTTCCTCAAACTTGCCGGGAACGGTCGGGACGCGACGATACCCATTAGCAGCACTTGTGAGTTTATCATGTGACAGCGAAAACGCAAAAGGCGGAGCAGTATGTCCTGTATATCCCTTACCGGCTAACGTATTTCAAGATGGAGCATGAATATGGAGCGTCTACCCCTGTTGATGCAAATGCAAATTTAAAATTTCAAGCCAATAGGAATACTTGGAATTGATGGTGGAGGTAAATATTCATGAAAAAGGACAAGTTTGTGAATGGGCAACAAAGATTTTGATAATGAAAAACTAAAAACGTTACTCATTGGACCTTTAAGGAGTAGTTTGACACTCTGAGACTTATTGAGAGTGGTATTGATCTTCTCATTTAACACTCTACAACAAAGCAATTAAGTGCACTTCCCAAAATGTCTTAACTTTTCCTTCAAACTAGCTTCTTGTACAAGCAAGGATGACCCACATGAGGATATTCAGTCTATACAGATAAAAGAATGAACAGAGCCACACACCCCAGACTAGCAAACAAAGACAATCAAATCAAAGTTCTGCAGGACATCAAGAGAAATCAGGACGAGGTGTTGAAAAGATTTCCCACTGAGTTAGTGTGATTGCATGCAGACAACCCAAAGCAGCTGAAAGAAGCAGCAGGCTGATAGTGACAGCCATTATGATAATTGCTTCCTTGACTTCTTTGTACTATAAAGGTGAGGGGAGATGAGAAAATAAGCTATGCTGCATTATGCATTTTACTCTAGTTATGCATTTTACTAGTTGTGTCTTCTCCAGGTAATCTAGCTCTTAGGATGTGTCATCGGTCAGTGTTACTAGCCAGAAATCCCCAATGGACATTTTTCTCTGCTGTAAATACTACATGGCAGGATTTCATTGGCTTGTTGCTCGAAGCTGATACACCGTTGGGAACATTTCTCTCTCAAGTTTCATTTGGAACTAATGCCTTCTTGCTTCAATTTGCACCACCTTGGGCAAAGTTTGGTTCATCTTGCTCCTGCCATTGATTTTGCATACATTTGTGCTGCCGCCTCTGAATGATGATCTTTAATTCTGTCTGAAGATAGGGCAAGAGAGACAAGTGGGTTGAGAGGGACAAAGAGGTGGAGGCAAGGAGGGGCAGGTGGATATAACAGACAGAGGTGTGTGTTTATCAAGTGTTTCATATTTGGCGCACTGATCCAGGATCAATTGACGCTCTCAGATCAGTGGGGAACAGTATGATCAAGGGAAGCCCGCGGCCACTGAACCCAGATCAGCTGTCGGAAAGGATGGATAATTAGGGAGCTGGAGAGAATATTCAGAAACAGATGGGAGGATGGAGGCGACGTGTGGGAGAGAGAGAGAGAGAGAGAGAGAGAGAGAGAGAGAGAGAGAGAGAGAGAGAGAGAGAGAGAGAGAGAGAGAGAGAGGCAGTCGCTTTGGATCCGAGTGTATGTTAAATGCCTAAAATGTAAAACAAAATGAGAGAGAGAGAGAGTTGAGTGACGAGAGAAGGAGGGAGGGAAATACGGAAGAAGAAAGAGAGAAGAACAAAGCAGTAGAAGAAGATAAAGGCAGTTGGATGGGAAGAAAAATTGACGGGAGAGGGAAGAAAGAGGGAGAGGTGGAATGCAGTTTCAGGTTGAGCCAAAGGGAGATGGGGAGATGAAGGGATGCAGAAGCTGGGAGGGAGATGGAGACAGAAATATAAAAATATTGGTCTGTAACTGAAGTTACTTTGCATCGGCAACACAGGGTTCTCCCCTATCGTGCCAATAAAGCAAATTTCAAATTGAGAGAGTTCTCAACAGAGAAGAAATTTAGTTGGAAAGCCGAAAGGAGGTGGGAGGCAGATGGAAAAAGGAATATATGTATGTGCACTCAGTATATGTTGTGAGAAATGTTTCCCTCTTCTGGAATGTTTGAAGTTGAAAGAGCATGAGAAAGATTGAGGGAGTAGGAAGAGGGGGAGCTGGAGCGAAAATAGCTGCTGTGACCAGATCAACAGCTGGACCTTTGGGGAGTATCGAGTCTCGAGTTTGAGCTGCAGATAAGAACCAATGTCTGGCCACACACACACACACACACACACACACACACACACACACACACACACACACACACACACACACACACTGACACATAGGAACAGAGACAAGCAAACAACAACTTTCTAAAATGGATGTACAAAAAGGTTTGTACACTGGTAAGCAGATTCTGTACTAGATAATCAACACATAAATGCTCCATCTTCTCAGCTCAAAGCCCTACTGACAACACTTAGAAACCCCTCACACTCTCGTTCACATGTACACACATTGAACTGCCAAGTGGATGGAGACGCTGTTTGCAGACGTTTCTCCTCTCACGTTATATTACTATTTTTATCCTCAGAATTACTCAACGTGGGAACACAGGGTTCTCCTTGATAAATTAAAGCAACACTGCACAACTTTTGATAGTATCACAATTCGGCGCCCTTACAGTTTCAGAGTGTAATTCTGTCGTAAATATGGACAGCTGTGCATTTGTTGATTATGATTACATTAAGATTATCAAAAACTAGCGAGTCAACAACTTTGCTAACACAGCCAAACATCAAGCAAGTGCAGTCAAGACTGACTTTTATTTTGCGAAGCTCTGGCCAACAAATTAAAGCCAGGCCGAGTTGTCCAGTGGCACCTCGGTCACTCTCTCCTTTTCTCTTCTTAGCTTTCTCTGTGTCCTCTTCAGGCTTCTAGCCTCTGCTGTGATGTTTGGAGCAGTCCTACTTTTGCCGGTGCAGCAATGCATCTCTGAGGCATGAAAGTTACCTGGGAATGTATATAATTGCCTTTACTTATTATTGCCATAACATGTATATTGAATGATGCATGCCATTTGTTATTGACTTTGACTAGTTTTATTCTGTCTATCGTTCCATGTTTAGCTCATGAATTAGTTGCACCTGTGTTTTCAATGTGCTTTTAAAACACAAAATGTTCTGCTTAACAGCTATATAGAGTATTGGAAATTCGGCTTTCACAGTAAGATGCTCTGTTTATAAAAATCTTAAATTATTTGTATTTTTTTTCTGTCTGGTTAGCAGATGGCTCCAAACACTGTGACACCCATGACCTTCAGCTGACGTTGCTATGGAGAACACACACACACAGTCAGATGTACAAAACAGGGTTGTAGCAAATTCAAAATGAGCTGTTGTTACAAGTAGGAACAGAACTATGCTATGGTTGCCGAATCCATCCAAAATGGACCCAGAATTCGAAAGTGGACGGATTTAAACTGCTGTATGTTTTAAACGTGTTCTAGAAATGCATACTCTTTAACTTTATCTTACAGTTACTGGCGCGCGCAACAGAAATGTTCGCTTGGTGACTTCTTACCAAAATGCTCATCCCCTTCCCTCTTTAAGTTTTTATGTGCACAGGCTTGTACTTTTGACTTTAGAACCAGGTATTTCTTTTATTATTAGGGCCCGAGCGCCGACAGCGGCAAAGGCCCTATTGAAACTGAAGGAATTATTATTATTATTACGGCAAATGAATTGCCTTTTTGAGGGGCTTAACATATTTAAAAACTCACCAAAATTGGTGGTTGCATCAAGCCTGGTGAAAATTTACATATTTGAAGGGTTTCGGGAATAGGCGCAGAAAAATGGCTCGCTAGCGCCCCCTACAAAATTACAAAAATTGAGCCCCTGCAGTACGTTTAACATAGACTCATGGAACTTGGTAAACATATGTAGCATGTCAAGACGTACAAAAAGGTCATTGGAGCCATACCCTAAACCCAACAGGAAGTCCGCCATTTTGAATTGAAAGTTCGAAATTAGTGCAATTTTGGCCATTTCCACATGTCGTACTTTAACTCTCCAGCCCATGGGCCCACCACCTGTGGGAGGAACCGGTGGGGTCGGGTGCGCTGTCACACAGGTGGCAGTGAAGGTCAGGGGCCTCGATGGACCAGACCCGGGCAGCAGACGCTGGCTCTGGGGACGTGGAATGTCACCCCTCTGTGGGGAAAGGAGCCGGATCTTGTGCGGGAGGTGGAGCGCTACAGGTTAGATCTGGTGATCTACCTCTACGCACAGTCTCGGTTCTGGAACCATACTCCTGGATAGGGGTTGGACTCTTTTCTTCTCCGGAGTTGCCCAGGGTGTGAGGCGCCGGGCGGGTGTGGGGATACTCACAAGCCCTCGGCTGAGCGTCGCTACGTTGGAGTTTACCCCGGTGGACGAGAGGGTAAACTCCTTCCTACGCCTGCGGGTTGTGGGGGGGAAAACTCTGACTCTTGTTTGTGCATATGCACCAAACAAGAGTTCGGAGTATTCGGCCTTCTTGGAGACCTTGAGTGGAGTCCTGTATGGGGCTCCAGTGGGATACTCCATCGTTCTACTGGGGGACTTCAACGCGCACGTGGGCAATGATGGAGACACATGGAGAGGCGTAATTGGGAGGAACGGCCTCCCTGATCTAAACCAGAGTGGTTGTTTGTTGTTGGACTTCTGTGCTAGTCATGGATTGTCTACAACGAACACCATGTTCGAACATAGTGTACTTGGTACCAGAGCACCCTAGGCCAAGGTCGATTTTATAATCGTTTCATCTGATCTGAGGCCGTATGTTTTGGACACTCAGGTGAAGAGAGGGGCGGAGCTGTCAACCGATCACCATCTGGTGGTGAGTTGGGTCAGGGGGTGGGGGAAGACTCTGGACAGACCTGGTAAGCCCAAACGGGTAGTGCGGGTAAATTGGGAACGTCTGGAGGAGGCCCCTGTCCGACAGACTTCAACTCACACCTCCGGCGGAGCTTTTCGTGCATCTCTGTGGAGGCTGGGGGCATTGAACCCGAGTGGACAATGTTCAAAGTCTCCATTGCTGAAGCTGCGGCGGGGAGTTGTGGTCTTAGGTGCCTCAAGGGGCGGTAACCCACGAACACCGTGGTGGACACCGGTGGTCAGGGAAGCCGTCCGACTGAAGAAAGAGTCTTTCCGGGATATGTGAGGACTCCGGAGGCAGTTGCAAGGTACCGAAGGGCCCGAAGGGCTGCAGCCTCTGCCGTGAAAGAGGCAAAGCAGCGGGTGTGGGAAAAGTTCGGAGAAGACATGGAGAAGGACTTTCGGTCGGCACCAAGGTGCTTCTGGAAAACCGTTTGCCACCTCAGGAAGGGGAAGCGGGGAACCATCCAAGCTGTGTACAGTAAGGATGGGACGCTGTTGACCTCAACTGAGGAGGTAATAGGGCGGTGGAGGAGCACTTTGAGGAACTCCTAAATCAGACTAATACGCCCTCTATGGTAGAGGCAGAGCTGGAGGATGATGCAGGATTGTCGTCAATTTCCCTGGTGGAAGTTGCTGAGGTAGTTAAACAACTCCACAGTGGCAAAGCCCCAGGGATTGATGAGATCCGTCCAGAAATGCTTAAAGCTCTGGGTGTGGAGGGGTTGTCTTGGTTGACACGCCTCTTCAACATTGCGTGGAAGTCTGGGACGGTGCCTAAGGAGTGGCAGACCGGGGACCAGAGGGTGTGTGCTAATTACAGGGGTATCACACTTCTCAGCCTCCCCAGTAAAGTCTACTCCAAGGTGCTGGAAAGGAGGGTTCGATCGATAGTCGAACCTCAGGTTGAAGAGGAACAATGCAGATTCCGTCCTGGTCGTGGAACAACGGACCAGCTCTTTACTCTCACAAGGATCCTGGAGGGAGCCTGGGAGTATGCCCAACCGGTCTACATGTGCTTTGCGGATCTGGAGAAGGCTTATGACCGGGTCCCCCGGGAGATACTGTGGGAGGTGCTGCGGGAGTATGGGGTGAGGGGGTCCCTTCTCAGGGCTATCCAATCTCTGTACGACCAAAGCGAGAGCTGTGTCCGGGTTCTCGGCAGTAAGTCGGACTTGTTTCAGGTGAGAGTTGACCTCCACCAGGGCTGCGCTTTGTCACCAATCCTGTTTGTAGTATTTATGGACAGGATATCGAGGCATAGTCGGGGTGGAGAGGGGTTGCAGTTCGGTGGGCTGGGGATCTCATCGCTGCTTTTTGCAGATGATGTGGTCCTGATGGCATCATCGGCCTGTGACCTTCAGCACTCACTGGATCAGTTCGCAGTCGAGTGTGAAGTGGCTGGGATGAGGATCAGCACCTCTAAATCGGAGGCCATGGTTCTCAGCGGGAAACCAATGGAGTGCCTTCTCCAGGTAGGGAATGAGTCCTTATCCCAAGTGAAGGAGTTCAAGTACCTTGGGGTCTTGTTCGCGAGTGAGGGGACAATGGAGCGAATGATTGGTTGGAGAATCGGCGCAGCGGGTGTGCTATTACATTCGATTTATCGCACCATTGTGACGAAAAGAGAGCGGAGCCAGAACGCAAAGCTCTCAATCTACCGGTCAGTTTTCCTTCCTACCCTCACCTATGGTCATGAAGGCTGGGTCATGACCAAAAGACCAAGATCCAGGGTACAAGCAGCCGAAATGGGTTTCCTCAGGAGGGTGGCTGGCGTCTCCCTTAGAGATAGGGTGAGAAGCTCAGTCATCCGTGAGGAGCTCGGAGTAGAGCCGCTGCTCCTTCGCATCGAAAGGAGCTAGTTGAGGTGGTTCAGGCATCTGGTAAGGATGCCCCCTGGGCGCCTCCCTAGGGAGGTGTTCCAGGCACGTCCAGCTGGGAGGAGGCCTCGGGGAAGACCCAGGACTAGGTGGAGGGATTATATCTCCAACCTGGCCTGGGAACGTCTCGGGATCCCCCAGTCGGAGCTGGTTAATGTGGCTCAGGAAAGGGAAGTTTGGGGTCCCCTGCTGGAGCTGCTACCCCCGCGACCCGATACCGGATAAGCGGACGAAGATGGATGGATGGATGGTACTTTAACAAACTCCTCCTAGACTTTTTCATCCGATCAACTTCAAATTTGGTCTCTGCCATCTTAAGACCTTAGAGATGAAAAATTATTTAAAGAAAAACTTTTCGTGGTGTGGCGGCCATTTTGAGCATTTATCAATGAACGAAAAAGTTGTTGTAACTTTAATGTACATTGTGCAATTTAGCCGAAATTTCTCACAATTGACAAGGGTCCAGGCCTGAGGACATTTATAGGCAAAAATTGACTTTTGGTCATAGCGCCACCCGCTGGCAACAGGAAATCAGCCTTATATGACAAACATCATCCGATTTACATGAAACTTATAATGTGTGGTCTACATGTGATACTGAGCCGCCTCCTATATGTAAACCACCCCCCCTTTCATAACATTTGAACCGTTTAAGGTAGAGTCTTGTGTGAGGTGTCATTGAACTCAGCAGAGAGTATCTTCTTCATTGTTAATGGTTTGGCCCGCCCCCTATGCTTAAGCCACGCTCCTTTCACGCTAATGAACTGTATGACGTAGTCTTGTATGAGGTATCATTGAACTCAGCAGGGAGTTCCCTTTTCATTGCTGACGATTTCTAGTGTCTGAGTGCCGAGGGCCCGTCCAACGCTACTTGCAGCTTTAGTTATTATTATTATTATTATTGGGACATTGGGACACACAAGGGAGCGAGAGATTCATCAAGGGTCCCCAGACTCGAACTGGGGATTTTGTGGCTGATGGTCGGCATCATAATCCCTTATCCCCATATTTTCTTTTGCAGTTTTGGAGGAGAGTTTCATTTATTTTGCCTGTTGAAAAAAGCTAACTGGATTTATATTTTCTGCTTTCAAACATTAGGAATGAGATGAGGAAACTAGAACACAAACTTCCATTGGTTTCCTAGGTCGGAAGTTGTGAACTCTTAGCTTAGATGTCTATAATTTCATGTCCATCCAAGCCTGGGAAGTACTACAAATGTCAGTCATCTAACAAGTTCTATGATAAAATGTACAGCACTTCTACTTTGCAAATCTACTTGCGTTACCACACACATGCACATCTTTATTAATCCAGTTTATCTCAATACTCTGAAATTCATTACATCCCTTCAGCGAAGAAACAAAAGCCAAACCGCAGAGTGTGACCTATTGGCAGACTATTTATGTTGCCCACATCGCAGGCTAAACAGTGCAAGGCACATGTACAATTTTCAGGGGCGTCCCAATCGATTCACCCCCGTAACTAGATATTATATCGTTTTTGAAAATCCATCACACCTGTACTCGCAAGCAATATACGTCGTTTATAATGAAAAAAGAAAGAACAAAAAAGAAGAGAAAAGCCTGGAGTCATAAAAGATTAGAAATGGGTGAGATGTAAGAGAGAGACGGAGAAGAACAACACAGAAGGAAAGAGGGGAGATGGAGGAGAGCTGAGGGGAAGAGGATTAAGGAGACTGATGGTTCAGCGCAGGGTCCAGGGTGTGTGTGTGTGTGTGTGTGTGTGTGTGTGTGTGTGTGTGTGTGTGTGTGTGTGTGTGTGTGTGTGTGTGTGTGTGTGTGTGTGTGTGTGTGTGTGTGTGTGTGTGTGTGTGTGTGTGTGAGTGAGTGAGTGAGTGAGTGAGTGAGTGAGTGAGTGAGTGAGTGAGTGAGTGAGTGAGTGAGTGAGTGAGTGAGTGAGTGAGTGAGTGAGTGAGTGACCATATGCCTTACACACACCTACAGACCCACACCCACACACAGAAATGGTAGCTCATGACATATGTAGTGACCTTGCTTAGTGATAAGGCATGATGATAAAGTAGTGTTGGATAGAATAACTGAAAAACACTAAGAGAAACAGAGGTGTGTGTGTGTGCGTGGGAGTGCAATCGAGACAGACAGATGGGAAGATGGAGAGACAGAGACATAATATTGAGACAAAAAAGAGATGAGGAGGCAAACAGACATATATGTGGCTTAATACTGAGAAAGGGAAATAAACAATAAGATAAGAAAACCGACAGTGGCCATATCACACTATTAAATCACACAAACACACACACACACACACACACACACACACACACACACACACACACACACACACACACACTCTGTACATACATATTTGGAGTCACCCACGCAAAACACAAAGATTTTCAGAATAAAATGACATAATGAGTTACTTAACACAGGTGGAAACTCTTGTTTTTTGCTGAAAAAAGTTGAAGAACGTTGAAGTTCTCATCTTGTCGCAGTGATGTGGCAGTGTACTTGGGTGTGGTCAGTACACTGTGACATCACTGTTAGGTGTGGTTACAGGTGCAACAGTGCACACTTCAACATCAAGTAGAAGATGTTGGTGATTCTTAGCTTGGTTCCGTTCCCATTTGGTACCAGGCTCCCAGGAAGTGGGGCCAAACATTGGAATTACAACTTCCGTGTCCGTCACGTGATACTATGAGGCCCAAAAACACATGGCAAAAGAGTCTTCTGTAAATACGTGGTTAAATTTTTTGAGTGTCACAACCCCCGGCGAAATGACTCGTTTCACTATCAGAAGTTGATCCACTGGGTCAGATAACATTGGAAAGTCTAGAAGAGCCGCACGATTAAATAATTTAATCCCCATATAAGTAGCCAGAGTGCTAAAATGGAAGTAGCTAGCTCGGCCGGCAGAGGTGTCAAGCACCGATCATCTGGGTAATGTTATGCGCAGAATAACAACTTTTTGGCTTTTTGGAATGTGAAAGTACAGATGAAACAAAACCTCAAGGCTCAGAAATTTAAAAAAATGTCATTATACATTGAAACTTGTGACCTCTGAGCTTAAAGGTCACATATTATGCTTTTCTGTGTTTTCTGTCATATCTACAATGTTATAATGGTGGATTTTCATGTTAAACGTGGTCAAAATGTCAAATAATAAGGTAATGTATTTTAGACAAATCCCTGGGAGCTAAAACGTTCAGATTTCCAACTATTCTGAACACTCCGATTTTAACAGTTTTTTCTGCTCTCGGCTAAGTGTTACGCAACTCTAAGCCGGCCTGCAATGATTGGTCATCTGATCCAAGTAGGCAGGACTGGAGTGTTTTTTTAAGACACTGCGGTGTTAACATTGTCCCATGTAACTACATGCAAACCCCAGTAAACAATGTCACCTTGGCTGCCAGTGTCGTTAAATTCTCCCCAATTCCGGGTCACATTACTCCTGAAACATTTTCTGTTAGTAGTATTTGGTTTAAAAAGCCTTTATTTTTTTACTGTAGAAATTTCTGCTATATTTTATTAGTATCAACTGCTAACTAAAGTAGCTACATGGCTAACGGTAGTAAACAATGTCATCTTGGCTGCCAATGTTGTTAAATTCTCCCCAATTACTGCTGAAACATGTCCGATTATTGGGTAGTGTTTGGTTCAAAAGCCTTTATCTGCGATTTTTGATGGTAGAAAGTGCTGCTTCGTTCCACTACAATCTAACATTAACATACTGCTAACTATTAAGTAGCTACATGCTAACCCAACATAGCTGTAATCTTGGACAATGCTGGTCATTTCTCCCCAAATTCCATTCACTTTACTGCTGGGACATGTCTGGTTGTATAATAATACTATTATTTGGTTTAGAAGCCTTTATTCATGATTTTTCACAGAACAAAGTCCTGCTATGTACTCCGTTGCAGTAGCTCCAGCTTCAACTAGCTAGCTAGTAAAACACGGAGTGAGTGTCACTACCTGATGTGAGTCGAGTGCAGATGTGAGTTACGCATGCTCAGATTTAAACGGTTTACGGCATAACGCCAAGGGATCCAGATGTGGCTGCATTGTGAAATCCATAAAATAATAAACTTTTCTCATTACAAACAATAACAGAAGATGGAAATCATTTCATCAACGTTTTAGCTATCTATGATTGTTTGATTGCTAACGTTAGTGCAAAACGCCATTCAAGTGACAACCTTTGTTGTGTTTGATTGCTAACTTGTAGCCAGCAGTGAACGAACTTCATTATGTAGGTCCATTTTTATTGTATTGACATTACAGAAGTCTCTCGTTAGCAGGTTCTTGTAGACTACTTCAGCCTCTAAGCCTCTATGTAATGTACCTCATAACTCATTATTCTGTGGCTAACATCAAAACAGATCTGCATCTGTCGCAAAGTAACACATGCGCAACTCACATCTGCACTCGACTCACATTGGGTAGTGACAGCGAGCTCCGGGGTTTCCAGGAAGTGCGCTGGCCAATCAGAGCAGACTGGGTTTTTTCGGGAGGGGGGATTAAAGAGACAGGTGCTCCTGCAGAGCATCGCATACAGAGGATGAATATGGGCAGTATGAGAAAGATAAAGTGTTTTTTTTATTTATTTTTTTAAATTAAAGCATGCACACATGTTCTAGTACAAACACAAAATGCAAGTATAATCCTGAAAATGCTATATAATAGTTGCCCTTTAACGTCTGAGCTTGAGATATAAATACAACAATTTTATTCAAATGGACGCTCAACCACAACTTGTTTTTGATCGTGTATACCATGAGGTTTTTCTTAATCTTTTCAACTGTTGTTGATTTGCACCCAGGCTAACATTAGTAGTGGCATTAGCATCAGATTAATTTAGAATTAGCTTGCTCGCTTTAGACGTAGCTAGCTAAAAACATGGTGTTATACAGAACATGTATATGTGCTTTAGCCTGTATTACTGTGGCTACAGTAGGAAATACTAAAACCTTCGAACATTTTACAAGAAGCAAAAAGATTTAGAGATTAAAAGCAAATTAATAAAACAATCAAACACCACGCAAATAAAGTATCATGACAAGTTAGTAAGCTAGTGTGTTTGCTGGCTAACAGCTGTTTTTTCGGATTATTTCTGTTACTTCCAAAGTAGTCTATATTGACAACGTTTCATTTCCAGGTTTGTTCAGGTGACACCGAAAACTGCTCCTCAGACAGCTAGCTAGACTATCTGTCCAATCTGAGTTTTCTGTTGCACGACTAAAACAACCTTTGAACGTACACATGTTCCAAGTTATTTCCGAGAATATTTTCCAGAGGCACCGTCCGGCGCTTAGACGATTGTGATTGGTTTAAAGACATGCCAATAAACCAGAGCACATTTTTCTCCCATTCCGGAATGCTGTGTGGACTAGCCAGACCCTCCTCAGCAGTGCTGTGGAGGAAGGTCTGGCAATGCAAGAGTATTTCCAAAGGAAAACCAGGTGCTGACAAGGGTTGTATTACTGTTTACAAAACTATCTACACCAGAACTAAAATCAGGACTTAACTATTAACCTGACCCCTCCCTATTAAGTTAGAATATGTTCAAAACTGCCATGAAGAGAGAGCCAAGAGAATGCTTCTGTGGACAAATTATGGAGCGATACTTTGTCTGTTACACACCTGCTTACCTGCTCTAATTCCTCACGCATTTGTATCACAGCAGGCCTTCAGAAGCCTCCCCCGTGGCTACGCCTACTTCTGTTACAACTAACAATACCGCTGGGTCTTCTCAAACATCAACTCCAGGTGTTTCAGAGTTAAGATGAGGCATGAGACAAAAACAGTGCCACATTAACTTAAAACAACAAACAACTATGAATGTGAGAACAAATCTATGGCACTATTCACTTTCCTTGACCACAGAAGTTTTTCGCAGGTATCTGCTTTCTTGTTCTATGTTAAGTCGTCATTTGCGAGGGAGCCAACTCTGCAAGATGGCGCCAGAGAACAAAGCTGAAAAGCCTTGAGACAGAGATAGAGAGATAGACAGACGTCTGGATGGACAGACGGATAGGAATGCAAGGAGACAGACAGCAATCACACTGCACAAACACCACAGAGGTCAATGCTATCATGGAAACAAGCAGGTTCTTTCGTAGCATTTCATCATCATCATCATCTATCTCAGTCGCTTGCGCTCTCTCTCCCTCTTTCATGGCTGGATTTCTCATTGATGACAAAGCCATTTATGTCTCTCTTATGTTCCCACCCCCCTACCTCCCCCCTCTCCCTCCTCCCCCACCCATCCCTCACTGTCTCTCCCCTATCCTCCGTGCTATTTATGCTTCCTCTTGTCTCTGTTTTTTCTCTCTCTCTTGCACTTTCTCCCGTTTCTCATTCTCAATTTGAGTCTCCTCTCTTTACTCCCATCTTTGTCTTTCTTTGCCCTGTTCTCGCTCACGTCTTTGCTATTCTTTCTTCCTCTCTCACCTCGTCTTCATCACTCTTTCTGCGCCTCTTCTCTCACCCTCTTACATCATTTTCTTTCTGAACACCTCTCCCCCTCCCTCCTCCTATCCATTTTACCTTTCCCGTGATTTAAATTCTCCACATCATCTTTCTTACTCTCCTCTTCCCAACTTACTCTGCCCTCCTCAACCTTGCTCGCCCTCTTTTACTTACATGCTTTCATACTCTCTTCCCATGTTCCTTATTGTTCCCACCTTATCCCCGCTGCATCTCCTTTTCTTGTCAACGTTTCTTTCCCTATCTCCAACGTATGCCTTCACAATTTGCCTCTTTCACTTTCATTACATCCCTTTCCCCCTTTTTTTTCCTTCTATTTTTTACCACTTTTTCTCTTCTCCTTTTTTGTCATCTTTTCTCCCCATTTCTCCGCTCTCTCCCCATGTACCTCCCCACTTCTCCTTTTACATCCTTTCCCTCTTGACCTCCCACTTTCAATCCTTTCTTCTTGCTCTCCTGTCTAAATGTTTCTCCTTTGCCTCTGCCATACCTTCCCATTATTTAATCCCTTTTACCTCCTTACTGTCTCACCTCTTTTCACCCTTACTGTATCTCATCTTTCTCCCTACTTCACCTGATATTTGTTTTTATCCATCCTCCATGGCCTTCTTTCTTCCCATATCTCCATCACCTCCCTTTCTCCATCTTTACATTCCTTCTTCTTCCTCCCCTTCCTTCTCACCGTCTTATGTTATTTTCTCCCACCTTCACTTCTCCTAACTCTACCTTCATTCTGTCCCATTCTGACTCATACATCTGCCTTCTTGCTCTGCCTCGTCTTCCTCCTATTGTCTTTCTCTCCTTTTTTATTGGAACAAGAAACCACTGCCATGTTCAGCCTCAACAAAACGTAGCAACATGTTTTTTTAAACTGAAACGGGAGTGCCTTGAACAGCACTTTGCTTTTTTATTACCACGAGTTACAGACATGTCTCTGCTGGTTGGGTATCACCTGTGACACAGCCAATAAATGAGAGACACACCCACCAAATGAGAGTAAACACATCTCAAAGGCTGTTTCACACTGTTTCACACCGTTCCGAGGAAACATCGTTCAACCAGGAAACCGAACATGCCCCAGTACTGCACGTGGCAAATATGAGAAAACTATTACCAATCCCAAAGCCATTGCAATATTAAGAAAATATAAATTTGATTACTCAGATTTAAAGTTAGAATGCAAAAAAGGAGCTAAACATTTGAGTGAGTAAATAGAACAAATCAAGAAAGAAAAAGCCTACCTCATACAATTTTAAGATCCTCGACTAATTCATTAAGTAGATCAATGATATAGGCCTTTGCACATTTATAATGATTGATATCTGGTTCCTCTTCTTCCTCCAGCGCTGAGAGATAACCGCATCCAGCTGCACCGCTCCACACCCACCGAGCTTTCCATAACCATTGCTGAAGTGCAGCTGTCCGACGAGGGCGAGTACACCTGCTCCATCTTCACCATGCCGGTCCGCACCGCCCGGGCTACAGTCACCGTGCTAGGTGGGTCACACACACACATGCCCGCACGCACGTGCGCGCACACACACACACACACACACACACACACACACACACACACACACACACACACACACACACAGTACATATTCACACACTATTACACACAAACACACACACACACACACACACACATAGTACGTATGCACACTAACATATACTGTGCATGTGGGGGGGAAATCTGTCATCTTGATGTTGCCAAAAACAGCGGTGGCAACTTTTCCAGACCTTGAAATAAACCCTGGACTGTTTGTATCCAACTGTCAAGCATATTAGCATATTAATATATATGATAACCTTTTTGATGCTGCAGTTTTCATTATAGTTTTATTAAAACCCCCTTTACTCTATTGGTTCCAAACTTTCTTTCTCCTCTTTGTCCTTGAAGCATGTTCCCTCTCTTGGAGGCCCATCCTAAAGTTTCTTCAGATTTCTCTTTCTTTTTTTCTCACTGAGCTAATGGTGCTGAATGACATTCCTGACTTCCTTGTGTTCATACCCAGGTGTGTCTTCTTTGAGCCTGATTGATGGCTGTACAAATCAGCTTGACTGCAGTCAATCTTCATTTCTCTCCAAAACCTGTGGGATTGTGACAAATCTGAAATCAACATTTGGCATCTTTTCTGATATTCTCCTAAGTTGTCATGTTATGTACAATTTTAAAAACAATTTCCACTTTTTCTACCAGTCGGTTTCAGACTACACACATCCAATGACAGGGTAGTTTCACTTTTAGACTCATGAAAAAAGTGGTTCAAATTCACCTTGATACACCGCTGTGGCATTGCGTTAGCCCGACCTACTCCACAGGGTTGACTGTCTCTCAGAGCAGAATGAAGTTTGACCCTGTGGATGTCCATTGTAAGTGTGACATGCTACGAATGGCTGCTTGTTGGCATGAGGCATAGTATTGCTACTCCAGCACGTCAGTGTTGCCTTTCCATAAAGTTAGAGGACGAATGAAAGGTGGATTAGAAAATAATGTCTGCAGTCAATGCAGCAAAGGCTGAGATATTCTGACTTGTCTTCCCTAGTACGGGTAAAGCTGCAAAAACTCTGCATCCTGCGTTGCCCAAAATGCAATTGGATTGCATTTTTTTGTTCGACTCCTCATGGCGAATAATACGATCTTATGTGTAAAGTAGAGTTTCCCTTAAAAGTAAGCGGATGAGGTGAAAAATAAATGGAAGAAAAATGATCCCTTTTGTGCACTGTAATGTCATGACTTCATAGCCTTCCCTTTGATGCCTTCATCCGGTTTGATCCAGATCCTTGCTCATACTGTAGCATTAACCTTTGTATAAGGTTATGACCTCATATAACTCCTGTGGAGATAAAGCAGCTCCACTCGTCTTCTTTGAGATGGATGTTATTGCCTATGTGTGTGACACTCCCCTGCAGCCTTCAATAAATTGTGGTCATCTTGTCAGTGGTGAGTGTGTCTGTTTATTGATTGGATATTGGGCTAATCGGCTTTGGACCCCCACAAACAGTCTTTCAAGTATTGATTTTTATCCGTTGAGTTGTTATTGTTCCTGAGTGTCAGTCTTTGGCGTGGTGTGGTTTTACTTGAAGATGAGAACAAAGCATTGCTTGGCAATACTGTAATGCACCAACTAATGGCCAAACAACCACAATGGAGACTTACTGTATACATGGGAAGAGACAGCTGGTCTGATATTCCTGGGAGGTTGTGGCGCGCAGATTTACAGCCAATATTTCAGGGCATCCGGTGCAACTTTTAAGTTGCTGTGCAATGAAATTTAGGCATTCTTTGTGCAAAACACACAAAACACAGACATCCACATTTATTCAACAAATTGGCTTCCATTGCTTAATTTTGCATGGCTTCTGATTAAGACAAAGAATACATTTTTTTATGTAAGCCTTTTCATAACATTGAGGAGTTTGTTTTTTAATCAATTTTTTGGCTATTTATGGATGAAAACTGAACTGCCTAACTCACTTGGAAGTGGAAAGAAGAGATGCTAGAATTGTGATATTCAGGGCGGGGTAGGGTGGCTTACCACGGCTGTTCTGTAGCTGAAAGGCCACATGGTTCTAACCCTAACTTTGAGGTTTGTCATTCCACAGCTGTCAACGCATCCTTGAACGAATCATTTTGTTGATATTCACTCAAATGTTTTGGCAGTGCTGTAAAGTATATTGAAAATAATTAAATATTGTTGCTCTGGACAGCGTGAACTCCTTAAATGTTAATGCGACATTGGTGTATGTGTGCATAGGTGGGGGAGGCAAACGTGTGTGTCAGAAGCAAGGGTGAAGGCGGGTCTACATTAGCTCTTTAAATTCAAATTAACATGAGAGTCACTCCTCCATATTGCTTCAAATTTTGCAGTAATTCTGATTCAATCATTTTTTATTCGCTGTAATTGACGGCTGTGACACTGTATTCTGCGTTCAATAAATATTTCATGACCCCTGAGAGCATGCCAAATCATTAAAAATGTATGGTGAGATGTCTAAAACGCATGGACCCCTGTGGGAAAATCTGCCAAAGACAACAGGTTTTAGCACAGTGGCATTCATGTCTGTGTGTGTTTTATTCTTGTTTTGACATGTACAGGGGTTTTTGACAGAAACAAACACACGCAAGCACATAACTGCTGAGTATGGTCAGTTTTAAATGCTTGTGTGTCTGTTAGTCTAAAATGTGTGGCATGCCTCTCCGCTCTCTCCTGAACTGAGCAGAGAATAATTTATAATGGCCTTATTCTCTTGTATTCTCCTTGTAGAGGAAAGGGTCTTGACAGGGCTTCTCCAGCCAATTCTATATGTGCAGTATTATTCCCTCATTAATATTCAATGCTACTTTACTGCCAGAGAGGTTCCGCACACAGTGCACTACATCAAATACTGCTACATTAAAAATTGACCATATTTTTATTTTTTGATCTATACCTTGGTTAGTTCAGAGCACTTTATATTGGTAGGTCTGTTTGCTTGTCTATCTCCAGGGGATGGACAAAATAACAGTGACATCCTGCTATCTGTCTGTCTGTCTGTGTGTCTGTCTGTCTGTCTCTCCCTCTTCTGTCATGTCCTCACTCTCTCAAAAACTAGTAATAGTTTGGACATTTTTCCAATTTTCTGGCCTGAAAAATATCAAAAATTTCAGAAATTGGGACAAAATGTTGTCAATTTTCATGAAAATATATTGGTTTCTGTCCCTTCATGACTTTGTCTCCCCTCTCTCCATCTCTACCTTTCTGGCTCACTCGCTCTTCTTCTACTCTTTCAGCGCTCTCTCTCTCTCTCTCTCTCTCTCTCTCTCTCTCTCTCTCTCTCTCTCTGTCCATCACTCTGTCTCTGCTCCGTTAATGGAGCTAAGCGGTAGCCAGAAAACTGAATGTTCATTATTTTCAAAAGCAGAATGACAGTAAACTCCGCAAACACTTGGCGAAAAGCGTCAGCAGCAGACGGAGTACGGCAAGAAAAGTTTCATTCTCACCATGCTTGCCTTCGACCATAATGGTGAAGAGTGGATTCTGAAGTATTTGGCAGAGTGGATTTATAGATTTCTTCTCCTGCTTTAACAACAACAACAACAACAACAACAACAACAACAACAACAACTTGTGCACCAAGTTAAAATAGTAATTAAGCAAAAATGTTTCTTATTTTAACCAACTGTGCCGGAATCTGGAAGAACACCTCTGAGAGAGGAAGATCATCATCAAATTTTGGTTTGGCTCAGGACATCTTTGTGGCTCACTTGGCCAAAGCCATTTTGAATCTGACCTTTGGCTCCTATCGTCCCTCTGTCTCTTTTACTTGCAAACTATCACACAAGACACCACTTTCCCCTTAAAAAACGTTTAGTCTGACTGAGTCATCCTAACTCCCATCTTGGCTTTTACCTAATGAAAATGTACTTGACATTTCAAACTGACCTGAAGTTTTAAGAATAAACAGTCAGACTTGGATGGCAGAAATGCCAAGACTCTCAGAGTCAATAAAGAACTTATGCTGCTGATTTTAAAGGGATAACGCATTATTATTTTTCTCATTTAATGAATTGCATTTCAATGTTCATCTCAATAGGCAAATGTGGGAATACTTAATGTGTGCCACAGTTGGAATATTAAGTTAATGAAGGCTGTTATTGTTTTCTTTTTGCCTCTAGATTCAGTTTCAGTTTGTATGGTTCTGTCATGTTTTCAAGTCTAACTAAAAATGTGATCTGCAGGGACGTCACTAGGATTGAAAGACAGGGAGGGCTTAGCCCCGAGGCTATGCAAAAAAGTTAGCTTTTAGATACATCAAAGCTGCATGGGGTTAAGTCTTTAGGCTAAGACTTAACCGCTATCTATCTGCCCGTGTAAATGTGTGGTAAAGTAAAACCATACCTAATCCCTCTCTTTATTAGATAAGTTGCAGGTCAAAATAAGACTATTTAATTACTAGGGGTGTAACGATACCCGTATTCGTATTGAACCGTTCGGTACGAGGCTTTCGGTTAAAGTAAAGTATGTCTGAATTTAAAACCTGATGGCCAGATTAATACAAGTTCTAGTATGTATGTATGTATGCTCATATATAGCCTTATCTACATGTAGGCAACATCTACATACTTGTTTAATTTATTACAGCAAAGGAATGCAGAAAGTTAAGTTGGTCAGAATCAAGCATATATAATAAATATCATGAAATAATTTAGTTTAGGCTCTCTCTCTCCTAAAATATCTTCCAGTATCCATTTGTTCAATGAATTGAAGGATATACTGGTACAATAGCATTAACAGTGACACTATGATATTTAGGGGCCGATATTGTTTTAATACTACAGCGATAGCAGGCTATATTAATGGTAAAGAATAGAGAGCTTCGGATACCTTACTAGGCGAGCTATTTCTTGTATTTCACTAGTTTACACTAGCTAGACTATTGGTTTCTACAGCCAACTAAAATATTCCTGAAGTGAAGTGAAGTGAAGCAAGTAAAAGTCATTAACAACAACTTACAATTTCACTCTGTATCACTCACTGTGTGTGCCGTAGCAAGTCCAGACCAAAGATTAGCAACGAGATAAGATAACTCCTGCAGCTACTTGCAACCCACCGGTCAGCAGCGTTCTGAAAGCTGCCAGTTTAAACCAATAAGAAGAGACCAGACGGTGTATCATCTTCATAGCCATTGACTCTTTGTACTGCTGTCTAACTTTCGTGTTTCCGGCTTTTTTGTAGCTGGATATATTATTTGTTGTTTCTAATTATGAATTTGGATAATGTTAATGATAGTGAGGTACTTGCTACAGTTGCATTTCGAGTGATAAATTGTTGAAAACAACATTTTATTTCTCAGATTTACTGCTTTGTTTTAATGCTGCCTGGTGCTCTCTCTCTTCAGTAACTCTCTACCTCGCTCGTCCACATACTGTTACCGTGTAAGCGGCCGCTCGTAAGCCTCTCTCTAAAACACTGCCATTTCGACCAGTTGACAGTTCGTGAAATAAAAATAAAACAGACTGCAGTGCACGACGACACCAACAGATGAATGGTGAAGGAAGATTGATTCCACATAGTGAGTGATACAGAGTGCACTGTAAAAAAAATTAAATAAAATGAAATCTAATTATAATTTTTCTTATTATTATTTGGGGAGGGGCTTAGGAACATTTTGGGGTAGCTTCAGCCCCCCTAAAATAGGCCTAACGACGTTCCTGGTGATTTCCATGGTGTGTTAGAGTCTACTTAGTGTTATTTTGGAATTCCCCCGTGAAATATGTATTAATCATAACATTTTGCAATGAATCACAATTTCAAAAACCTAATCATTTGATAGTGCTATTAGATACAGTATATGAAACAATCTCAATACTTGTTCATCAATAAAACGGCATATTGTTCCCTACAACTAGGACTGCACCGATCTAATCCGCCAGACTGTTTGGGTGTGATGCTGACCTTATTACAGTAAGCAGATCAGGTATTGACGAGAAATAAAGATCCATAAAATATAGATTATTTGTCATTGTTATTATAAAATGTAGTGTTTCTGTTATCACCAGTTTTTAGTACCACAGAAATCCCTGGTGCATGTTATGTTACATAAAAACTGTAATATTTTACACGAGTGTATTGGTATTGAACAATTTGTTGTTCTCTATATTGTCTAACAAGTTCTTTAAACTCAACTTAATCTATGAGCTGGTGCCCCTGTTGTCATGTCAAACTTTCCTTGACTGGGTTACAGATGCATAGCATGCATTAGCATTAGGCTTGAGCCCCCCTAAAAAGGGTCTAAAATTGCCACTGAGGTTACTGTAGAAATATGGCGGTGCAACCTGCCCGCCATGTTGCACCGCCCTAGTTTACAACAGTTCTTAGTTTCAGGTGGTTATACACTAATAAAAATATAATTATAAATACTGTATTCCATTTCTGCAAGTAGATCCCCTAAATCCTACACACTGGTCCTTTAAGTGGTTGCTTGACAGCATGACATAAACAGATTCTAGTCCATGTGCCCCGATGGACACTGATGGAGAGACAGTATAGGTGTCATTTGAGCTGCTGTGCAATGATGGAACCAATTTTTGGGGCAAATCAATGTGAGCCTGCATCATTGTTTTTCTCGGAGCTGGTTCCATCAGAGTTTCAAAATTGACCAAATAAATTCAAGCTTGTCTGTGATATTGAGGATGCTGTATCAAATTTTGCTGTTTGTATTCATTTTTGTCCTCCAATTCCATACACAGCAACTTTGCAAAAAAATATGCAGTACTTGTTAGCTCAGCCATTGACCTCTCTTTTTTACTTTTTCTGGCTACAAGGTGAGCCCTGCAGCATGAAAGTTTTCTCTCTCTAACTCTTTCTGTCTCTCTCTCCCTCTCTAGGTGTGCCCGGTGAACCTCAGATCTTGGGCTTTGAGAATGCAGTGCCGGAGGGAGGCAAAGTCACCCTGACCTGCACCAGTACAGGCAGCAAACCCCCCGCCAGGCTGCGCTGGTACCGGGGAGACCAGGAGCTGGAAGGTTAGAGACACAAGAGTGTGTGGACACTCTGTGTGTTTGTGTGTGTATTTTTAAAGTGGGGTCAGAAAATGTGTATTGGACGTGTCTGTTGTTGTACTCTGGTTTGTTCTCATGCTGGAGCTGTGTTTGTGGTAATGAAGCGCATGGGTGTGGTTATATGTGTGAGTGTGTAGCTGCAAGGATACTCCATAGAAATGTGAGGATGTGGTTTGTGCTTGTGTGTGTGTGTGTGTGTGTGTGTGCGTGTGCGTGTGTGTGTGTGTGTGTGTGTGTGTGTGTGTGTTTCTCTGTGTGCTTACAGTAATAGTAGTACAGTGTTTGTGTGATCCTGCAGTAATCAGTGTATACAGGGATTTGCAAGTGTGTATGTTTGTACACAAGTGCAAATTTTGGCACATACATAATGTATGCACATTTCTGTGTGTGTGTGTGTGTGTGTGTGTGTGTTTTTAAGTGTGTGGGAAAGTAGCTTGTGTGTGTGATCGTGCTGTGTGTATTGTGTCCTTGCCACATTGCCTGCTGTCTCTCTGTGTCCTAAACCTGTGCCTGCATATGTGTGTGTGCAAGTGCGAGAGCAAGCTGCCTGTGTGCTCTATTGCAGAAACATGTGCCTATGCATGTATCCAGGAAGTGTGTATGCGTTTGCTGTTATTGTATTGTATTGTGTGTGTGTGTGTGTGTGTCATCCTTTGAGCCACAACATATCTGCTACTGGGAGAGACACCACAGAGAGTGAGAGATAGCGTGGGTCGGATCTAGCTGGGGATAATGACAGAATCCAGCAATAAAAGACAGGGCAGAGGAGAGGATGAAGGGATGAGGTTGAACACAGACACAGAGATAGAGAAAGCTTTGCATAAGGTCAGACTGACCTTTTTTTTTAAATGAGAACGGAGAGGCAGAGGGAGCACAGCAAGGACAAATTAGCCAGTTTTTTTTCTTCCAGATAAACGGAAAAATCAAGGAGACGATTGGCAGCCTCTGAGTCACACCAGTGGTATTGGCATTGGTAGCCATTTCTCTAAATTACGGCCTTGTTTCTCTTAAACCCCACTACCCCTTGTTGCTTCATCAGTCAAAGGTTTTCTGTTTTGCTTTACCGAGCGGAACAAACATGTTGGAAGTGTTGCGTCTTTCGCCCTTTTGCTCCTTCCACCATCTGCCTTTCACCAGAAACTCTCTAGGCTTTAAGGTATGTTAGCACTGGGAGAACAGCGCCCTCTGTCTGTCTGCAAAAGCTCTGCAGATGTCCTGCTAAGTCTGTGTAAACTGTAAAACTACAGTGTTCAGACTGGTAGAGCTTATTTGCAAAAGCATTTTCTACAGTGATTACACTCTTACAATGTGATGATATAATATGATAATGATTTATTGATGGGAAAATGCGACACTCTAGACGGCTTTGTAATGGAAAAATGGCTGTCTTGTGTCCTGATGCCTTGGCAGTGTTAGTGTTTGCTATAATTATGGATTGAAATGAATTGAAAGAATGGACTGAAGCTACAAAGAGAAGGAGGAATGGGAGAGCTGTCCGCCTGAGGACAGATTAGCTGTTCTTTTTTGTTACAGCTGAACTAAATACAGGAGACAGAGGGAAAGAGGAGTCTGGAGATTGTTGCTTTTTTAGAGAGATTGGCTTTTTGTTCAAAGGGTCAGCTCACTTAAGAAACTCAAAGATGTATTTTCCCTCTTATTTGTAAGGGTGTCAAGCAACGCAGATTTTTGGTTTTATTGGTCCAGGTTTGGAGATATCTGTCTATTGAGATCTCTTCCAAGGATTCAGTATAATGGGGGTGAAAGCAATTTTGTTTGTGGTGCTCACAACGTTGAAACGTTTTATTAACATTTCTTTGCAGCAACAATGTTTGGATTGCCCTGAATGGTAAAAAACACTGACTCATTGAACATAATCCAGGGTTTTGCTGAATCAAGGGTCTTGTCTGGGAATAGGGCTGCAGGGACACTAGTTCTGTTTTGTGATGCGGGTGAACCATGGATTGAACCGACCCTTTTAAAATACAGGGACAACAGAGAGAAACAGACAGAGACAGACAGAGAGCGATTTGAAGACGATCAACTCAATGTGAATGATGGTGTGTTCGAGGCCTCGCCCAGTTGTCCCGACACCACACAACTCAAATCAGTCATGTTGGAACGACACACACACACACACACACACACACACACACACACACACACACACGCACGAACACGCTGTCACACAGTGCTCATCTCATGCTGAAAAGCACTACAGGTCAGCGTGCTATTATTACAGCTTCTCATTCATGCTGTTGTAGTCTACTAAGTGCGTGCGTGCGGGCGTGTGTGTGTGTGCGTGTGTGTGCGTGCGTGCGTGCGTGTGTGTGTGTGTGCGTGTGTGTGTGTGTGTTTGGTAGGAAAGATGAGCCCTTATGCTGCTGCTCATCACTGTTTCTCTGACAGATTCACTGACAGGAAAAAGGGACGTAGAGAGAGAGAGCGAAAGCGAGAGAGTGTGTGTGTGTGTGTGTGTGTGTGTGTGTGTGTGTGTGTGTGTGTGTGTGTGTGTGTGTGTGTGTGTGTGTGTGTGTGTGTGTGTGTGTGTGTGTGTGTGTCAAGAAATAACATCGAGGGACTGCAAGGAAAAAGAGAGAACAGAGAGGGAGTGAGTGAATGAGCGGGAGTGTGTGTGTGTGTGTGTGTGTGTGCATAAAAATAGACAGAGCGGCTGCGAGGATATTGAGAGACTGATGAAAGCTGCAAAGATAGAGAGAAAGAGAGAGCAGAAGGGGAATTAAGAAAACCACAGAAGAAGTAGCAGGGCGGCTTTGCTCTGTCTGAGTGGGAGCGCAGACTGGGGGGAGAGGCTGAAGCAAAGCGGGACCAGTTTTAGAGAAGAGGCGACTGGAGAGCGCAACAGGACAGAGGGGAGAAAAAGGAAGGAAGGCTGACGAAATGGAGAGAGAAATCCGGAAAGAGGATTTAGATAAAGAGAGCGGGGAGAGGAGGGGAGACGGAGAGCAAGAGAGTGCGGGAAAGGGAGTGGTAATTGAGAAGAATGAAAGGCTAAGAGCTTTGAAGACTATATTAGTTGTACTGTGTGAAAGAGCTATGGATCATTTAGTGACATCGATGTATTGGATTGGGGATAATGGAGATTTATGGTGGCACTTAAGGCCATACAGGCTGAATACCGGCCCAAATTGTCATAATGCAAGACGTTGGGCGGATGGCGAAGGGTACATGGGCGTGTGTCCGTATGGAGCAACGTAATGTAAGAGATGAGACGGATAGAGACATCAGAGAAACAGGTAGTGGTGAAGGGAGTATTCACATCCTTAAAAAAAAAAAAAAAAGCAATACAATGTAAAAATTCCTGCATTAAAATGTATACTCAAGGAAAAACTTATTTTGCACAATGTTTCCTCTAAGATCTCTTCTTTATTATAATCATTATATAAAACCTGTTTTTTGTAGTAGTTCCAAGAGTGCCACGAAGTAGCCTAGCTTTGAGATATAAAAATGATGTTGGGCAGAATTTAAGATAGAGAAGATTTCATTTTTTAAGTGTTGACAGAAGAAACCTAAGTGAATTAGTCTGGATTTGTCATTGAGGAATCAATTCAAGTCAACCATAATCACAGCACTTTGGGAAACGGAACAAAGATAGGGCTGCAACAAGGATGCAAAATCTACTTTTTTTGTCCACCTGTCAAAAGTCTAGAGAATGTTCTAATTTTACTAGCCACTCAATAGATTACTATTGTCTATTTGGCCGGAGAGTGAAGCAAGTCTACCAGCCACTTAGATATCTTTCCAGCATTTTGCTGGTATATGGTGCTAATTTTGTGCCCTGGCTGCAACTAATGTTAATTTAATTATCATTTGAATCTGTCACATATTTTTTGATTAATCCAACAATCTTTTTTCAAAACAAAGTGAGGAAAACGTGAATCACAATTCCCCAAATCTCCAAATGGTGTCTTGATTTGGTTGTTGTTGTTTCCTACCAACTGTCCAGAACCCCAACATAGTAGATTTTGCAGTGATATTAAAGACAGAAACACAGTTTTTGTTTTTTTATTGTTAGTCTATTAATTGACTAATTGTTTTAAGACTAATGATTATTACAGATGCATTAATACGTTACGAATTCAATGTTGTAGGTGGTCGAAGTCAAGCCAATTTTGGGAATTTTGGAAACATATTTTACAAGCTGCTGTATAATTTGTATGTAAAATCTTGATCTATAAAGTAACTAGTGATTATAGCCCTATTCACACAGGACAATAGGGGCTTTCCGACTGGAGGGATTTTTGCAGTTCTTAGAACTAAACGTTCCTAGAACACATTTTTCGTCGTGTTCCGACAGTAGCGTACTTTTTTAGCTCCTACTTCAGAGCAGGGTCTTTTCCCTTTTCCTTGGTGTACTTGATTGGTCGAACTTATAAGTCCCGCCCACTGCCAACTCGGAACTCGCAGACAGAGCAACAACCAAAAACGGGACATTTTTAACAATTTTCACCATCTTATTCATCATTAAATTCACCTTTTAGGCGAGAAATTAACTGTTTAGAGTTCGAATATAGGCAGTCTTGTGAAAATTGATGCCAAATTGACAATTTGCTTCAAAGTTTTCGGAGTTGAGGAGCTCCATGAAGTGAGGCGACAGCCAGCAAGCGCCTGCCCCGGCCTCTAACTCGTCGCTCGGTCAGTCATGCTCAGACGCCTCGCTGTGAGCTGGAGGTCTCTCAGACCGCTCTCGGAAATAAGAGGCTTTTATTTCGCCGTTGACGGTTCGTTTGTTTAAATATCACAACACATGTCATCATAAGATTAACGGGAACCTGTGGTTAACTGTCTTTTCGGAGTTAAACTCCACAAGCGACACACACACACACACACACACACACACACACACACACACACACACACACACACACACACACACACACACACACACACACACACACACACACACACACACACACACACGTCCACAGCGCAGCAGGCAGAGGCGGGGTCTGTTCCGAGTATAATAAAGCCCCATCTGTGTTGAGCAAAACATTACGTGAATTACTACGAGAATGGATGTGCATTTAATATAGGAAAAGTGCACAAGTATTAGCATAATTTGTTGTTGTATGTGGCGCTAAGGTCTAGTGACGATGCTATAAAGACTGTTGCCGTGCTTGCGTCACTCCCTTACCCCTCCTACCAGTCCCTATGGCCACTTGGCAAGTGGGAATGCAAACGGAAAAAAAGATTTTGGGGGAGAGTAGTTCTTAGAACTGCTTAGAAGTGTATTTTTACTCTAAAAAGTACAAGTACTATCTGGTCGGAAAGCACCTTATGTCTTACCTGGGGACCTCTAGTCATTTGTAATAATTAGGGAAGTTGTCTGTGATCTTAATCCTGTGCGAATTTGCCATGTCTGTAATTTGTCAAGTACAAATTTCACCGCAAATGACCTACCATATTTGGCCAACCACAGAGTTTGTGTGGCAGCATTAGTCCTGTGCGAATCGGCATCTGCGATTCGGGGATGTATTTGCTGTGTTGGCAATTATAAATGAAAACCTTGACATCATATGTGGGGGATAATTTGAGTAAATATGAGTAAAATACAGACTTTGCTTATCCTGTGTGCATGTGCCGCACAAAACACAGAAGTGTGTGTGTGTGTGTGTGTGTGTGTGTGTGTGGGGGGAGGGTGCAGTGCGGTCCCCTGGTAATACTAGTCCCGTGCCAATAGGGCTTATTTTTTCAAAATAAATGTACTGTAGTGAAGTAAAAACTTGAGTGTTGTAGGGTTTCCGCGGCGTCTTAAAAAGTCTACAATTTCAAAATCAAAGGCCTTAAAAAGTCTTAAATTCGCTAAAGTATTATGTTCTAGGTCTTAAATAATTTTAAAGGGGTCTTAATTTTCCTATGTCCATGTAACGCTACCTCTACTGCTCATTGAAATGTTTTTGGTAGTTCTTTCTTTTGCTAGTCCAAATATAATTTGTTGTATGTGTACAGATCATTAGTAGTGTCGCTTTTACTCAATTTTAATAATTTCATTTACTTTGCAAGTACTTTTGTGACTCGGAATTTCATTGTACTTTTATGTTGTGAGATATGTCTTAAATTTCTTTCATAAAGGTCTGAAAAAGGTCTTAAAATGCCTTAAATTTGACTTGTTGAAACCTGCAGTAACCCTGAGTAAAGTAAAAGTAGAAAGTAGCAGAAAAATGAAAATACTCTATCTAAAATGGTACTTGAGTACAGCACTTGAGTAATTGTACTCCACCCATAGGCGTAATTTACAGGGGGGGGATTAAAACTAAAATTTCAATGTTGATCATCAAACACTTCCCCCCCTGTTTTGAACCCAAAGTTACTCCCTTGATTCCACCACTGGAGATGGAGTATAGAGACAGACCATACTGTGGTAAGACGGAACTAAATATATCCCAGCAGCTATATATTCACCTGGTAATCCAGTAACAGGACTACTTAGCGCTCTTTCTAAATCAGATGACCTCATTGAACGCACTAATCACACGTGAGCACTTTCCCATAATCGTAATCTGATTAAATCTTAAAATTGATGACTGTGTTTGATTATTTTAAAACCTTCCCCTTATCCAGGGAAGGGCTTTCTCTGATCATGCACGCTGGTGTTAAGCCATGCATTGCTGTCTACTCATAGTTACACGTTTTCACACCCCGGAGATGCCAAGTAGAACCAGAATCTTCTCATTTTGGCAGCTGAGCGACTTCACTGCAGTAGCTGGAGGTTAAGCGCCTTGTTCAGCTGGCAAAGTTGTTAAAAATAACAAAGAGTTTTACTCACTCTTTCTCTGAACCTTTCCGCAGTGATCCAACTGCTCTTTTTCATGTTGTTTGTGATCCGGAATAAGGCTGCAACTGATGATTGCTTTTAGAGCTGCACGATATGATGATATATGCGATAACGTTGTTGAATATCGCTAAAACGAAATTATTTGCTTATTGACGTGTACCAAGTTCTGCATTTCTGCTGCTATCAGTAATCTTCTAAAATACAACAAATTGTTGAATTGGATACAAATAAAAGGAAAACAAACTGATTGAACAGTATTACATATAAAATGCAGCACTAAAAAAAGAATGACAGTTATATTTTAAAGTGCACTTTTCTGCTGATATCTTCTTTCAACTAACACAAAAGAATCTCTGAGTGTCTTTCGCGATATGTTGCAGCCTTTCGCGATTTGTTTATTGCGCCAGGTGATATTGCGATGACGATAAAAAAACGATATATTGTGCAGCCCTAATTGCTTTCATTATTGATAGATCTTATTATTATGGGGGTTTTGTCTATAAAAAGTCAGAGAGAAATCGAGTGAACAATGCCCACAATCTACCAGAGCCCAAAGTGACGACTTTAAAGTATTTGTTTTGTCTGACAGTCCAAAACCCAAAGATATTCAAGACCAGCAGTAAAACGTCACATTTTAACAGGTCTTCCCTTTCATTACTTTGACTTACAACAATAATATAAAATGGAGATGAGCTGCAAATACTAACTTTTGAGAAGCAGAACCCAGCATATGATTACTTGATACATTTCTTAAAATGATAGATTAACAACATTGTTGTGGATGAAGCAAAGACTGCATACATTTTTTTACTGTAATACATTGTTTATGTTTCAAGAACTTCCTTTGCTCAGGAGACCATTATGAATTCAGCGTTTTTCCTGCATAGAGGAATTTTTGGCGCACCCCAAAGAGGTTTGAGCCAGCCCCAAAGGAAAATCAGCACCAAAATGATAAGAGTTGAGAATAAAAATAGCAATCTAAATGAGAGCTAATCTCAGTTTTATCTCCAGAGTCAGGCTGTACCGGACTATCCCGGTGATTTATTTAAATATTAATACTATCTTTTTAACCAGTTTTGTTAATTGGGGTTGTCAGAAATAACAGGAAAATGCATAGATTTCTGTCAAATAAGGTAACACAGACTCATTGCCTTTACTGTACCAAAGGCCTATTCTGAATCAGGAAAAACCCTGGAATTGAAGTAGTACACTGCTTTATTTTTTTCGTTATGTCACACAGTTGAATCTGCATTAAAAGCACTGGCAGACTCATTCCTTTCACATCTCATTTTACATCGCATTATGAGAAATGATTTTTGTTCCATCCACTAATCGATTAGGTTTCAGCTCTAATTTCAGAAAGTGTGGTCACAAGCACACTTCTCCAAAGGCCTAAACAGGCTGGACGCAGTGATTGCTGCGTCCAGTTGTTTGATTTTCCTAGCATGATTATTTTATGGTGGATTGTACGATTGAGGGTTGTTGAAGCAGCAGCAGTACCAGCACCTCCTCTACATCACAGCACCACCTTGGGGGAAGTTAGTCTCAAGAATGTGCCGGTTGTCCACCTTTTTTATTCTCCAAACAGGAGTATTAATAAAAAGTACGAGCATCCCATAACATTTTTAGCAGGTGCTGGAGTATTGTCGGGCCTAAATATTGAAGAAGGAGGACGCCACACATACTTCCAATAATGCTGGAAATATACAATTGAATATTCATAGTCCTTTTTAATGATGTATTAGTTATTAAAAACATAACTTTGATGATATATGTTTTTGAAATGATTTGGCCCTTTTGTGAACTGTTGTAAACTTTTGAACAGTTTTAATAGTAACGAATCATGTAACAAGGAAATTACATCATAAATTGATCCTTTAAATTGATTGTACATGATGACTTGAGATGCATAAACACATATGTGGAAGTGCAAGTAGCATGTGTGTGGCCTTCTCTTGTTTAACACAAACGTTTTGTAAGCAGTTTTACATCAAACTAAATTCACGTACCAGATGTCAGCTCTCTAAAAGAGGCAAGCACATTAGGGCTGAATCAGAATATTCGACTATTTCGGATATTTGTTCGTTGGGTAGGTATTTGATTTTTAATTTTTGGATCTGAATACTCTTTTTTTTTTTTTTTTTTTTTCTTCAATACTGCAATAAAGTTGAGACGGATTCAACTTTTGGAAAAATGCAACCCGATGTCACGCCGAAAGTCCTTCTTTTCGGCTTTCTTTGTGTTGGAATTTTAAACCCCGGTGGATTTGTGAGGACTATGGTTAACTGCTCCTCAGATCTCTGCAGGGTAAATCCAGACAGCTAGCTAGACTATCTGTCCAATCTGAGATTTCTATTGCACGACTATAACAACTTTTAAACATACACATGTTCCACCAAAACAAGTTTTTTCCCGACACTATTTTGCAGAGCCACCGTGGCTCCATCCGGCACTTAGCGCCGCCCAAGACGATTGTGATTGGTTTAAAGAAATGCCAATAAACCAGAGTACATTTTTCTCCCATCCCGGAATGCTGTGTGGACTAACCAGACCCTCCTCCTCCGCAGCGCTGTGGAGGAAGGTCTGGCAATGCGAGACTACCAATCATGTAACTATAGATCAGACTTGTCAGTGTGTTTTGTGGCAGTGTGAGAAGCTGCCTTCAAGTGTGGTCGGAAATGTTGAGATCTGTAAATGATCTGATGGAAAACATTTATTTTGAAATATAACATCTACTTGTGCCACATTGGGGGGTTAAAGAACACAACAGGACGTCACACAACGGAGCCATTTGTGACACTCCCGCCGCGATCTGATCAGATCGCGGATCAGTCCCCCCTCCACCACCGAAGCTTTGAAAATTCGCCGTTGATTAGTACCGAAGCTTTGAAGCACAACATTTTTTATTTGGGACAGCCCTAAAGCATACAGTATCTATGCTTCTCTGCAAATATGTCTTGTATTTGACAAATGAATGGTTGAGTGCTCAGTTTCCTTTATATTTCACACTGAACAACCATCACTTCTCACACCTCTATCCTCTACACCGTCAGCTCTACATCATATTTCCATTTGCATGGTCTGCTTGTAGAGACCCAGCCTGTTCAGCGTTCTATATTTTGCACAGCAATTAAACCTCCAATTACTGATTTGTTGGCCACTTGGGAGCAGCGGAAAACAAGCTGCTACCAACATTGACATATTATCACCTATAAAGTTGATTAGGCTACGTTATACAAGCGAGTTACAATGCATGCATTCAACCATGTCGGTACAACTCTAAAAATGTACACATTATGTCGAACGTGGTGCAGTAGCAAATATTTGCAGATAATGAGCAACATTATGATTCATTTGGAGTTGTGTTTGTGTCCAATATTTGTGTCCACAGTCTTTCAGCTCTGTTTTGGTCTCCACTAACTCCTCAGGTAAATACTGTATGTAGCTCTTGAACTGCTAAATGCTCCACCATGTTCATCAGCGAACTGTGCCTGTCTGCAGTTTGGTTTTGGATAGGTGGTGTACAGTTGGTTTATCAAACCTGAAATATCGGACTTGGAAATTAGGCTACAGTAGCAGGCCTTGTTGCATGATCCATATTTTCTTCAAAACTTTCCATTTTCAGGATGTAGCTTGCTAGCTCGAAGTTTGTTGCTGTTTGTTGTTTCCTGAAGCAAACAGAGTTTGAGAACAGCAACACACAGATAGTGAAAGGTGAGGGGCATGTCAAGCAGTAATCCTGGAAATGTACTTCTGTTGATCCAGACTAGCGTTAATACAACAATGATTATAATTACTTTAAATACAGTTTAAGAGTCAATTCCTCCTTACTTTTTCTCAATTAATTTTATTTGTCCAGGTTATGACATGACTCTAAGATGTCTGGCTCTAAAATACAGTGTTGGTAAATAGAATTGTGGTGCTCACAGCATTGAAAAAATGACTCCAACAGTAACCTCTGTTTCCAGAAACAACATCTTGGTTACTCTGGGTAATGCACAAAACACACTCACAGCATTCATTGAAACTACTTTCTAACAAATAACTTTCCTAGTATGAATACCTCTTTACAGCCTGTTCTGTGGATAATGCAGAGTAAGACACCAGGATGTGTGGAAAATTCACGTTTTCCTGCTGTGTGCAGCACAATTGAAATTTAATTCAACTCCATTTTATGTGGGTGGAGAGAGTAATATCAAAGAGGAACATCTCAAAACCAGGACAAAAAGAAAAAAAGGACCTGTATGGCTAAAGATATGTATTTTTCTTTTTTTATTCAGTTGAACAGGCCCTTTAAAAGGGAAGGGTCTGTTAGTTTGAACCTAATCCAGTGTAACACAACCTGTTACTGCTTCCCAGTCCGATATGCTTGTGCTCCGCTTGCAGCTGACTTCCAAATCAACCCTGATTATCTAATAATAAACTGAGGAAATGTGAATTATGAGTAAATGTGCGTCACTGCTGTCTTGGGAAAAAAACACTTAATCTGACTGCATCTTATTTTTTCTTTAATGAATGTGTTAAGTCAGTTCCATGACCCCTTGGGCCTGAAAAACATATTAAAACTCAATTGTATGATTTCGGAAAAATACTGTACACAGGAGTCATTGCGTAAACATACAGGATTTTTTCAGTCCCAGTTCTGGTTTTGGAGATCCATGGTTTTTAATAAAGGCTATATACTGTCTGTGTTTGTGTGTGCAGTGAGAGGGAGAGAGAGAATAGTGAGTGAGGCAGACGGTGACGAAAAGACTCCTCTGAGTGGCGTAGGATTATTGAAATGCTCCTGGAAAGTAAACTAATTTTCTCCACGGGTCAAAGAACTGGTTATGGTAATAAAAAGAGAGATGTCATTAGATTCAGTGGTATTTGAAGAGTTCACTGGGGGGACGGGGGCGGGGGGTCTTTGATAGCTGTGTGTTTGAGAGAGAGACAGAGAGGAAAAAGTGTGTGTTTTCCAATCTTCTCCCCTACCACTATCTCTGCCTTCTCTGTGTATATGTTATTCATAATCTTGACCTACATGTGCCCATGCTTGTGTGTGTGTGTGTGTGTGTGTGTGTGTGTGTGTGTGTGTGTGTGTGTGTGTGCAAGAGAAGGCAATAAGGTTCTGGTCCACTTTCCAAGATTCACCAACCACTTTCACGGTCTGACCACCCAGTTTTATATTTTTTTCTTACAATAGGGTGCAATCTCTGGGTGACAGTCTTCCCCGTGTTTATGCTTTCATACTTTGTCTAACTCTAGTGCTGCTGCTGCTGCACAGACCCACCTCCACCCGCGTTTTCTTTTTATCCTGCGCAGACTGCTGTGGCTGCTGCCAGAAATGTGAAATAAAGAAATAAAAAGGGAAACAACATCAAATGGAAATGTCTCTATATGAAAATGTGAGCATATTGTAATACTTTACACTTGCCTCATAAAAACAGACCTGTTTTATCACTCTAAATAACAAACTATGGTTGCAACAGATTGCAGTTACAGTAAGATGCTTTAGATTATTTTTATTTACCAAAATAAAAGTCTCTTCCTGGGTTTAGTTGCATCTGCATCCTCATTGATGGAAATGCAAGCTGTTTATTCCTAAGCAACAGCGAGCGAGTGAGTCCAAGAAAGCTGGACTTCGCAACATTAGATCTTTCGCCTCTCTCATCCCTTTGGTGTCCTTGAGCACGACACATCACAGACTGGCCTGGTTAGTAAACATGAGCGGGCTGTGTGCAGTTCACTGATGTTACATTACAGGAGTTCTCGCTACTGAAGGAAACTGACATTTTCATTTCCCTCTGACTGCCGTTTGGAGCTGCCAAGATGCAACATAGACTTTTGCAGCTTTGAGGATGCCATGAAGTAGCTTTGAGATTTCAATTTTCAGTTTTTCCTCATGATGTTGTAGCAGGATGTAAGACTGAAAGGATTTGATAGGCTACTGTATGTTACCAGAAGAAACTGTTGTTACACAGGATAAAGTTGTTATACATCCCCTTTTAGAAGTACGGAAATTAAAGTAAATCACAGCACTTGGAACTTTATCATTGATTCATCTCAAGATTAGCTTTTTGATTAATAGCTTAGGCTATAAGATATCAAAAAGAGAGCAATATGCACAAGATGGTGTCTTCAAATGATTTATTTTTTCTGACCAACCCAAAGATATTCGATGTATAACGATATACAACAGATGACCAGGGTAACCTTAGCTTACTGGCTGGTAGCATGCAGCTAATGACACAGGGTAACGTTAGCTTACTGTCTGGTAGCATGCAGGTAAAGACCCAGGGTAATGTTAGCTTACCGGCTGGTAGGATGCAGCTAAAGACACAGGGTAAGGTTAGCCTCAGGCTGGTAGCATGCAGCTAATGACACAGGGTAACTTACTTACTTAGCTTACCGGTAGCCGCAGCTATGACACCGTGGCCAGACATGACGGAGAAACAACAAAGAATTCCTCGTGCTTCCCTGAAGTCACCGGTGTGGCAACATTTTGCCTTCCCCTTGAGTGAGTTATGGAAACAAACAACGAAAGTAAAGTATGTGGGCTCTCACCTACGTTAAGGTGTGTTCAGGTGCATCTCGGTAAACTAAAGATGCTTTCAATTGCACTTCGTAAATTTTGAAAAACTCAAACTGTTGTTGTAAAGTACCCTTCTGCCATGTAGTGGCTCTTATTGTGGCATTGCTGTAACTGCTGAAAAGAAAGTTTAAATCCAATCGAATCGTGACCTTACAATCGAAAGTCAAATTGAATCGTGACACCCCTACTAATTAACTAACCGTTTCAACACTAAACCCATTTTTGTCAAACTGAGAGAAATACACAACACATATGTTACTGCTGCTAGTCCTAGTTACCTTCAAGACAAAGATAGACCTGCATGTTTTTATGATAGGAAGTTATAGAGTTTTCCTAAAATCTCTGATGAAATTTTATTGGATAAAACATGTGTATGCAACACTGGATGAGTCAGCAGGAAAAAAAAAACATATTTTAGTGAGAGAATAGTAGGGGTGGGAATCACCAGAGGCCTCACGATATGATTTCATCATGATACTTAGGTCACGATATGATATTATTGCTATTTTAAACATATTGCAATATTCTGTGATATATTGCAATTTATTACCTTTTTTATCTTCAAATTGTTCCCAATTTCAAATTATTTCCCCAAAAGTAAACTTTGTCTACATGTTTTATCTAAAAAGATAACCTCTCTGTTTGTTCATCTCACTTCAATTATATTGCTGCAAAATGGGATTGTCAAGGAGACAAACTGACCAACACACACACACACACATATATATATATATATATATATATATATATATATATATATATATATATATATATATATATATATATATATATATATATATATATATAAGATCGATACCTGGCATCTGTGTATCGATACATTATTGTCACGGAAAATATCACGATATTATGCTGTATCGATAGAGAATAGGTGTGATATTGCTCTAGAAATATGAGGAAATGCATTGTTAGACATACAGTATATGTGGCATACTGATAGATAGCAGAATAAAACACCCAGAGGCGCAAGGCAACTGCACCAAAAATGCATTTTTCATTGAAACGGAACAAATGGGGGCATTGCAGTTATGTACATTTTTACAACATGAAACCACCACATCCTAATTACATGGAAAGAACCTTTTTTAGTGCCTTAGTGTGTGTGTGTGTGTGTGTGTGTGTGTGTGTGTGTGTGTGCAGTATTTCTGTATCTGTGTTGTACTAGTGTTGTTCCTTGCTCTTGACGGTCCCCTTCCCCCCTCTTGTCCTTCTTCGCCTCAGGACGTCCAAACGTGGTGGAGTCCGTTCCAGACGATCCGACATACAACGTGAGCAGCGAGCTCACCCTGGAGGTGAGACGCAGTGATGACAAGGCCCTCATCACCTGTGCCGTCGACCATCCCTCTCTCGCCCCGGGGGACAAGAGGAGCGAGCACGCTCTGCGAGTGTTGTGTGAGTCAACTGCGAAAATGGGGAGGGGGGGGGGGGGGTACAGAGGATACTGGGTAAAGAGAGAGGAAGAGTAGAGGACAGACAGATGTGAGACGGAAATGCAAAATGCAACTTTGAACTGCTGTCTTTTTTCTATTTCTGCCTTGCTCTTCTCAGAAGCACATTTTCCTCCTTTGCAGTTTGATCTCTGCTCCAATCATTTCACATTAGCTGCCTGTAATAATGACCACACAGGAATGTAACCTTCCTCTGCTGGTGCACTTGCCCAGAGTTGAGTCACTGTGGATTAGAAGAGCAGGTTATCATCCAAATGAAACTATAAATGGATCCACGTCGGAGTCTGTGTCGGTGCTGCCACCCTGTGGGCGAGACAGCGGAACTGCATCGCAGAGGGAAAGTGATGTCGTTGTGTAAGGGGTTATGTCATTGTGGGAGGCAGAGAGATGGGGACGCCTACAGGATGCAGATGGGAGTAGATTTGAGACGGGGATGAGACAGTTTGCATGTCTGTACGGTTATGAGTCCTGTGTTATGTAACTACACTCTGTGTGTGTTCGTGTGTGTGTATGTGTGTTTGTCTTTCACTTACAGATTCCCCTGATGTGCGGATCACGCCTGAGAGCAATCTGCCTAGAGAGGGGGAGAAGTTTTATCTTCAGTGTGTGGGCAACGGCAACCCCGAGTAAGACACGCACACACACACACACACACACACACACACACACACACACACACACACACACACACACACACACACACACATTTTATTGACACCATATCTGCCTGTGTGTATGTAAACACACAGACACATTTTCTCTGATTTCAACACAGTCTAGACACCACACGCATTTTACCGGCGTAAGAGGACTTTATAGTATATGATGCACATTTTGTATGCCAGCGCCACAGCAGCACAAGAGTGTTTCATGTGGCATATCTGTATGAACATTGGCAGAACCTTGCAAATGTAATTCTCAACTGAGCTTCAGTGAAGTGCTTCCTGCTTGTTTACTGCAGATTGTCTAACAAATCTACTTATATGACTTTGATATATATGACACCTCCATGGTGATGGTATGGTTAGGTTTAGGCAACTAACTAACCACCTAACTACTTGGTTAAGGTTAGGGAAAGATAATGGTCATGGTTAGAAGAATCCACGTTGACTGTTAGTGGGAGACGCCACTGTGTTTGGTGTCAAGATCAGACAGTTTAAAAAAAAAATGCTATAACATAAAGCTACTCCCATCTTTACTTTTTCGCAGTACCACAAGAGTTCGGTAATTTGAATATTGGAACATTCATTACAATTGTGAGGTGAGGATGAGGACAGTTTCGGATGGCCACTTAATTCAGGGTTTATGTGCTGTCTTTCATTTAAGTGCTTGTAGCCTTTTTATCGTCTCTTCTCAGCCAGTGCTAATGTCCTCTCTCACCTCAATGACTTGAAATAGGTGTGAGTTCTTAATATTATTATTATGTCCAGTAAATTTTCCAATAGATGATCATTTATATCAAGCCAATGCTTCCTCTATCATAGGAATCTCTTCTCTTTTTCTCTAAAGCATGTGCTGATGGAAGCCCTGAATCTTATAAACAGGGCCAGGTGCTGCTGTCCTTGACCCATTCAAAGCTTTCACCACTGCTCATGGAGAGGCAACTAAGACCAGCATATAAAAAAACAGACATACGTTTTCAAAAAACAACTACATTTAGTTACTGAAAAGTTGACAAATAACACGACGGGTCCGCAGTCCAATCAATAAAAATGCACACACACACACACACACACACACACACACACACACACACACACACACACACACACACACACACACACACACACACACACACACACACACACACACAGGATTCACACAAGCAGCAGCACTGACAGTCTGCACACACTTGTAAGCAATCCCACACTAACATGTTTAATTTCTCACACCTTCTCGTGCAAGTACTCACTTGCTCAAACATGACACGTACATAAACACACACACATGGGCACAGTTAGCTAAACACATCTGCTTGTACAAGCTCTCCCGTCTTCACTGATACAGTGTGTACACAACATATGTGGTGCTCACAGACAGAAACAAACTACAAACCCCCGTCCTAAATCCTGCCCACACAAATACACTCTTTTTTTCCCTGGCCTTTCTGCATTATAGATGAACCTTCAGCCAACCAGCCCTATCGATCCACTCTCCTGCCCCCCCTTGCCTCCCTCCAACCCTCCATCATCGGGTATCTCTCCGCCGCCGTGTCACTCACGGCTCGTTCACTCACGGCTCGTTCACTCCTCTTCGTCTTGTCACGATGCCTCGTTGCCCTCCTCCTCTCCCCGTCCTTTCCTATAACTCTCCTCTATCTCTCCTCACACCTTTTCCCCCTAACCCCCCCCTTCTCCCCTCTGTCCCCCTGTCAGCTCATCACAGGAGTGGCTGGGAATAAGACTAGCCGGTTAGTTTGATTGGCAGGTGGAACAGATAGGGGGCGGGAAAGTAGGAGGTGGCTGTCATCGCATGAACGTGCTTTAACGCGCAGCAGCGGAGTCGATTAAATTATAGATGGGAGAAAAGCGAGGCGTGCACAGAGTGCCGCGGTCAGGGGTTCAATTCCCACGGGGACCACCTAAGCTAGAAATCTATTTACTGTATTTGTGATATAATTAGACACTCTGGGAGAAAGCATCCACTAAATGATGTATGTTCTATATAGCACATATTCATGTTCTATGGTAATAAAGGGTTCTCTGTAGTTTAAATGGCCCTGACAATGCAAGGCTTCAGGGTTCAGATCCTGCTGGGATCACGATACAAAGAGAGGCTTTAGATACAATAAAGTGTACACTGAGTGGCAGAAGCTGTACGTAAAAAAACAAGGCTATATAGAATCTGTGAGATCACTGTAAAAAATGACAGGGGAAGGAGGGGTAGCGAGGAAAAGAAAACAAGCCGACAGGAGAGGGAGAGGTGAAAACGGAGAAACGCGTGGGCGGAGAGGAGACAGAAAGATTTGGTGACAAGCAACGACTGACGAAGACAGAGAGAAGGAGAGCAAACAAGAGAAAGCGCTGTGTGTGTGTGTGTGTGTGTGTGTGTGTGTGTGTGTGTGTGTGTGTGTGTGTGTGTGTGTGTGTGTGTGTGTGTGTGTGTGTGTGTGTGTGTGTGTGTGTGTGTGTGTGTGTGTGTATGCGCGCGCGTGCACTAGAGAGGGCGAGACCGGGGGAACGTGCTGAGCTGTGTGCAACGCCGCTTGTGGATGAGCTAGTGTCCAATCAAATCAGTTACAGCTTGACCCCGCAGCTGTCAGTCAAAACCCAATCACCGCGACGACACCTTTCCTTCGACACACCCAGCCACTCAGATCCCTCTCCTCCCCCCTCGGGCTGCCCCCCCCCAATCAAACTCAACGAACGTCACACTGCATTCCATGATACATACTTTTCTCTTTCCGTGGTCACATCCTGTCAGCTTCAAAAGAATAACTTACCATATCAAATTCCATACTGTGTTTCCTTGACGCCCGGTAAAAAAAGGGCTTTCCAACAACAGAGAAAGGAATTTGTGCTTTACTTTCTTTTTTATATTTCACAACTATTCAATCAGCATGGCCCAGGAGTGCTTGCATCACATTTCTGAGCTTGGAGTTATTTAACCAAGACTGTGTACCGAACACATTTACAGCTAAAAAGCCTTGCATAACTTTAACCTATTGCATGTGTACTTCCTTATGTGTGCACGGTCATGGCCACGGTTAGAAAACAGCAGGTGACATGTAACAGGATTACAATAATCTGTAACCTGTAAAAGAATAGGGCCGGCAATATTCTACAGTATATTTCTCTTATTGTTAACAAATCCCACGAAAAGACCAAGACCAATATTGTATTACTAACAAGTATTGCCTGTGTAGCTAAAGTCTGATATAGTTTATTCTGTTATAGTTCATTGCACTCAGTGACCTGTTCCTTGTCACAAGGCTTTATTCTGAGTCAAATCCACACACTGTCCTGCTGCCGTAAATACTCCCTAGTGTAGTGGTTCCCAACCTGGGGTGCGGGGACCCCTCAGGGCGGCGGCAAAGATCACAGGGGGTGCGCAAGTCTTTATCTGGTTTGAGGTTGAGCAAACAAATTATGATAATACACTAGAATATATAATGTATACAAAAGTCTGTATAAAAACTATATATTTTTGTTCTCACTTAAAATTGTAGGCAGGCTACTTAGTAGACCAAACCTCCGGGACCTCTTAACCTGTGACCCTTGCTGTCATCAGGTCAGCTGCTAGCTGCTAGCTGTTAGCTGCTAGCTGCTAGCTACTGTCATCCTCATTTTTCCTGCCGCCACGACATCACTATTTTATGAATGAAACATGGCGGAGAAACGTAAACGTGGTGATAACTCCTCTGTATCAAAAACAAAAGTAAGGCTCTATCTCGAGAGTTACCTCAACTTCGGTTTCGGAGGGGGGGCTCAGCTTTTCTTAGACATAAGTAGGGGGGGGCGCCAAGGAAAAAAGGTTGGGAACCACTGCCCTAGTGCACCAAACGTGTATTAATCCGCAGCTGAAAATAGTCCCCCTACAAATGCACTATTTACTCCTGTTTGAGTGACCTTTGCTAGTGCCCAGCTGCTTTGAGAAATTACTTTGCTTTGTTTGTAAATTAAACATGCATATTTGTAACACATCTTTAAACCGACTATAATTTATGTTTTTGGCCACAGAGGTGCAGCACAATGTGTTGTAAACAACACATTTTATCACCTTATAAAGTTGAGTTAGCAAACAGTGGCTTATTTGCACATCAAGCAGACGCAGAGCAACATTAGCATTCATTTGCTTACTTTTAGCTTCTTCTTTTTTTCCTTTCATAGGGAAGCCGCAGACTTTGTCTTTCTGTTGTTTGGGGCTGGGCAGGGAGTGACAATGGGTTGATCAGAGTTTTATTTGCTGTAAAACCACTGCCTGATTTGTCTCACTCTCTCTCTCTCTCTCTCTCTCTCTCTCTCTCTCTCTCTCTCTCTCTCTCTCTCTCTCTCTCTCTCTCTCTTTCTCTGTCTGCTGATTAGTCATTTCATCCATTGTTTTTTTTCATTTCATAAAGAATAGATTAGAGCAGCTTTAAACATATGTCCATCTGTAGGATCATTCTGTAGGAACCAATGGGCTTGGGACTGAGACAGCATAGTCAGAAAGTCATGGCAGGTTGACTAATCTGTAGATTTGTTCAACATAAGAACAACATAAAAATAACACCAGGTTTATCCTTTAATAATCTCTAACTGTACAACTACCGATCAGACAACAGATACTTTTGGTACTTTTAAGTGATGGATTACAGAGATTTTAGACATTAACATAATTTAGCACATTTTACATGAATAATTTAGCAAAAACACCCAGTAGCACATTCTTTAAAGGGATAATGATTATAGCTGTGAGAGGGAGGGATACGCAGAACCAAAGTACCCATAATTGTGTTAAAGAATGTCTTCAAGCATATCATGACTTGTGTGCAGTGTTTATTAATGCATGCATGCTAATTGAAAAGTTTCCACCAAAGCAGAGCTTGTAGCCAAGAATAAAACACAGATTTTAGACATGCATGGTGGGAATTAGCAGTGTGGTCTGACCAATCGCCTTTCTGCACTTAAACTAAGTACTTGCTATATAACAGTGATTGACTTTTGAGCATTATGTGCAATAACACTACGCGATTTACAGCCTTGTAAATGTGAAGTTAATTGATCAGTTAATTGCACATTATATAGCATTTGGAGTCAGTGTAATACAACAGCTGATTCTATTTTACTGCAGGTAACCAGACGATGTAGCCAAACATGGTCAGGACACGCTTGTTTCAAATACTTCATGGATGAATATTCATTTGCCTCAGGACAGTTGGAGCTCTCGTTGGGATTTATATTCCTAAAATGACATATATTCAAAACTTGAAGCTTTCGAATAAGTCCACAGTCTCCCAAGTGTTTGCTCAGCAGCAGGTGTCAAGGGAGTAGACCATGCTTCTCATTAGCTTTCAGTCAGTTTGAGAATTTTGCCCAGCAGCAACAGCAGATAGAATTGTAGATTTTTGCCTTTTTTAGAAACATCCAACTAGATTTTTAAATATTGGTCTAAAGGAGCTGGATCTAGGAGATGTATTGTTCCTGCCTTTAACAGTTACTGCACAAATAACCACCTGGACTCCATCGTGAATTTACAGATTGCACCTTTAGGTGTCGCTGAGTTTTTTTTTTTTCCTTCACATTTCCAAGAGCGTTTAATCAGTCCGACCCATTCGGGTCTGTCCCCGCTTCAGTCTCCCCCGTCATTGTAATTACTGTACAGCGCTTAAGGAATCGTACATTTACATAATTGATTCTTTTATCAAGACACGTCTCGCTATCTCTCTCATACGCGATCTGTTATGCAGAATGGATTTTTTTTTAACACTGCCTGATTTGAAATGCTGATCTTTGTTCTGTTGTCTTCTTCTCCATCCATCTCTTTTAATCACTTTCCTTCTTCAAGCTGTGGCACTCCTCCAAACCCCTCTTTCCATCATTTCCTTCATCACTCCTTTTTTCACTTTCACCATCTGCAGCAACAACTCCCCCCCTCTCTCTCTTTCCGTCGTTGATTCTCTCCTTCTCCCTCTGTCCCTTCTCTATTTTCTCGCTGTAACATCCATCTCTTTCTCTCATGCGTTCTCACTTGCTCTCCTCCACTGCTTTTATCTTTTTCTTTTTTTGTCTTCATTCCACCCAGCCTCCCCTCTCCTCCAACCATTTCGCCTCTTTCCATCTCTACTTCGCCCTTGATCGTTTCATCTTTTCTGTTTGTCCTGCAGCACTTGTCACAGCTTTTTTCTCCTCTCATCACTTCAACCCCCTTTTGATTTTTACTTTAAGTTACTCTACTTTTTTGTGTGAAAAATGTGCGGAGCACACAGTTCAACTCAGGACTCTCATTCTTTGTGTTTCTTTCTCTCTCCTGTTTCAACAGGCCCACCTCTTACAGGTGGGAGAAGAAGGATGGAGAGCTCCCCCCACTGGCCAAAGCCGACGGTGCTTTCTTGCGCTTCGAGATGCTCAACAAATCCGATAATGGCGTCTACCTCTGCGAAGCCAACAACGGCATAGGAGACAGCCTGGGGGAGTACACACTGCTGGTGCAAGGTAATAAGGAAAAGTCAAAAAAAAAATGGGAAAAGGAAAACAGTCAGAAATGGCATGTGTTGTGGGAAAGAGGGAGACTGATGTAGAGAAAGAGTTGGGATGTCTTCTTCTTTTACTTTTTTCTTCATCACGTTTCTTTATTTCTGTCATTTGTTGTGGCTTTTTGCCTGTACTTCTTCCACCGTTTTTCTCTTCTGATTTTCTTTCGTTTCTTTCCTCCTGTTTATCTTTGTTGTTTTATTTTATTTTTTTCTCATCCAACCGCGCCACCATGACCGACACCACCGCCTACCATCCAACCACTTTCGCTCGTTCTTGCGCTTCTTTCCCTTTCGCTTGGATGTGTCCCATTCATTCGATTCCCTGGCCATTTTTGCGCTTTGCTTGCTCATTCTCACTCCTCCTCCTGCGCTTCATCTTCCTCCTCGTCCTCTTCGTCCTCCTCCCTCCCAAGGCCTCATGGACCCAGACTCCCCGGACACCACCTTATCCTTCCTTGGCTCTCCATCCTCTCTATCCTCCTCCCTCCCACCCTCCTCTCCCCCTGATGTCTTCTCTGGCTCCGGCTCTGATCCCACTTACTCCTACTCCTATCCTTCTCTCCTCGCCTCCACCTCCTCCCCCGATCCTTCCCCAGACTCCTCACCTTTCCCAGACTCCTCACCTTCCCCAGACTCCTCACCTTCCCCCACCCGCTCCGTGGCTGACGTGTCGACCATTGTCTCTGAATTCTCCACCACCACCCTCTCCAACGCCCTCTTCCCCGACCTGCCGCTCTCTCCCTCCTCCTCCCTGACTCCCCCTCCCTCCTCCACCCGGACTCCTCCTCCCTCCTCCGCAAGCATCGCTCTTTCCACTGCCAACCCCTCCCCCGCCTCCTCCTTCACTCCCTCAGTTTCCGTCCAGCTGAATGGAGTTTACACTTTCACAGGTAAAACCATCTGAGCTACACACTTGCACACACACACACACACAAACACACGCACACACACACACACACACACACACACACACACACACACACACACACACACACACACTTGCAAACAAGAGAGCCGCAAGAAGCTTAGTAATGGAGTGGAAAAACAAACACCATTCAAGTTACTTTGCTATTTCTTTTTTTTTACCTAAATACACAAACTGTGCTTGCATTGTGGAGCAGTCACGGATACTGGGAGCTGGTTTTACGTGCACACGCACTCACACACATGCAAACACAAACACATACTCAAAGCAGTCAAGGATACTGGGAGTTTGTTTTACATGCACACACATGCAAACACTATAGGCTACTGAAAGCTGACAGCAAGACAAGAATTGAAGAAACACAATGAAGGAAATAATGGCATTCGTGTGGACCTTTCACAGCTGTTTCATGTTTTTTTTTTCTTGTTTTCCTCTTTCTTCCTGTTGATAATCCCTTACCCCACCCCGAACCCTCCAACACACACTCCTCCACTCATCTAACCAACCAACCATCCATCCATCCATTCATCAATCTAACCATCCAACAATCCATCTACTCATCCACTTGAGAAGATGCTGCAGAGAACATTGCAGGTATAACTTTTCCACCAGTCATCTGTCGTTCTGACTCTCTGTCGTTCTAACTTTTGTCTGTCTGTCCATCTGTAGGTCTGACTGTCCGTAGCTCTGTCTGTTTTTGCCTGTCTGTCACTCTGGAATAAAAACCCAGTCTGGGGACACTTTGAACCTGAGTGGAGCAATGAATAGTTCATACTCTTGCCCACGTACTGCTTTGTTGTTGCCCATACATGCACAGACACAGGTTCAAAGCACACACACACACACACACACACACACACACACACACACACACACACACACACACACACACACACTCATACAACACATATTGACTCACACCAGGCACTAACATCTATCTCACAAAGACACGCACAAGCATGACCTCTTAAGTGGTACAAGTTCCACTTCCTCTGTCTGGGTTTCTCTGTGTGTGTGTGTGTGTGTGTGTTTGTGTGTGTGTGTGTGTGTGTGTGTGTGTGTGTGTGTGTGTGTGTGTTGGGTTGGGGTGGGGTGTTGTTTTCGAGGTGTTCTTGCGTCTTGTCTGCTTTCCTTTGATGCTGACAGCAGGATTTATGGGCTCATTCCCAGTCTCGCCTCGTCAGCATGCCCCTCTCACCTCTGCGCTGGCCAGCCAGAGTGTGCGTTCCACTTTCTGTGCGTGTGTGTCATTCTGACTGGTGCTCAAGTCTCCTCTCCCCTGTCTTCTCCCTGTTCTCTATCGGCGGCTGGCCTCTGGCTGGCTGTTGTCACACCCCTTCACTTCTCTAACTGCCTGAAATGTGACTTTTTTTGGCCGTGAATTGGCCGTTCCCTCCATCATTTGGCGTCCCAGCTGGTTCCTTTTTTTCTTTTTTTTACTTTCAGTTTTGTCAGTTTTTATATTTCTGGTGGTCAGTGGCTGTTGCTGTGCCTCTATCGCTCGTTCCTGTTCTCTGATTGAATGTACTGTATATATTAGCTAGCTGTTTCCTCCTTTGAATGGTTGAATTCCTGCCCTCCACATTGGTTTGACCCCTCAAACATTCACCGAGTGCAAGCCAGTCTTTCCAACACCATTTCCTTTTTATTCCTCCATTATCTGTTGTTGTTTTTTGTTATTTTTATCTGTGTTATGCTTTTTGGTATAAGAAGTACTGCTTTCGATCTGAGTGACTTTCAAAATGACTGTCTGTCTGATCCGGTCTGAAAAGTCAAGCGAAATAAATGATGTATCAAATTATTTCTGCGCAGATTGCTTTCTTCTCTGAGGGGCAAGTAGCTAAAGTGGCTGAAGCAAAGCAATTTCTGCTGTTGGGTGAAAATGCATAAAGTAAAGGACAGTGTACTATTTTGGGAGCACAAGGCCAAAATGATCTACTGTAACAAATACAATTTAAATATTTTAAATATATTTTAAGCATGCCCTTTAATATACTCGGCACAATTAAGTAGATTTAATGTGACACAAACCAAGTCTTCTTGTCTGAAATATACTAGAGGATAATTTTTCCTCATTTTGAGCATAATGTACGTGTATTTAAGTACATATAATTAATACATACATATAATTGTATGTAGACAGGTGCATTGGGTCATGAACTCTGACTGTGAACGAACCAAATTCCCACATTCCCTGGTTGGTAATCCAGCCTTGGATGCCTCAATTCCTTCTTTATCCATAGAAGAGCATAATATCCTTCAGTTAAAGTGAAAAGATAGAAATCACCAACGCTGAAGGGGCAAGGATTTCACCCTATATCAACAGCCTGTGTTTCCACAAGGTTATTATAAGTGATTGGGACTTGGTCTGTAAACTGTTCAATCCTGTTGCATGTTAGTCACGAACCATATTTAATGGAGGGTGACACGGTGGCCTCCTTTCTTTCGCCTGGCTTTTTGTCATATCCTTGTCTTTGTCTTCTGAAAGTTTACTGCTGTGCCTGGGTATTATATATTGACAAGTCTTCTCCGCTCCCCTGTTCTTTTCTTTTCTCTTTGTCACTCACCCCATTATTCTCTCTCTCTCTCTCTCTTTCTCTTTCTCTCTCTCTCACTCTATTTCTGCTGCCTTTCATCATCTGTCTCCCGTTTCCACCAATATTCATACACCACCCCTCCCTCTCTGCTCTCAATCTCTGTCTCTCTATACCTCTCTCCCCTTATCTCTCACTCTCTCTACCTCATTTTCTGTTGCTCTTTGTCTCTTTGTTTCTCAACCAATCTCCCTTTCCCTCTCTCTCTCATTATGTCTCCAATCTTATCTTTACTGCATGGCTCCTCTCCTCTCCTCTCTCCTCTCCTCTCCATCCCACCACCCTCTCCTTAAGACCCAACAGCCATGTCGACGTCTTCGGGGGTGGACCATGCCGTGATCGGAGGGGTGGTTGCTGTAATCGTCTTCATCCTGCTCTGCCTCCTCATCGTCCTGGGCAGATACCTCATCAGACACAAAGGTCACCTGCTCACACAGACACACAAACACACACGGACACACGCATGCATGCATGCATTATGCATGAGCGTGCATAGAGATACACTTGAATAAATATGGAAACATGCGTACCAAGACTGGCTCTCGCAAACATGCATATGCATGCAAATACAGGGACCCACAGAAATGTAAATGCATTCATACCTAAATATGGCTTCTAAGCATAAACCCCACTTATTTTACTCTCAATGCAGGAAATGAATGAATAACAATAAGTGAATGTTTATTCATTGCCTTTTAATACATTTTGGTTCACACAGCTTCCTGTGAGATTAGATGTCATGACATCAGCGATATTTCAGCGGCATATTTTATATAGTCAAATATGGGGATTAAAAATGTGGTAGAAATGTAATTGCTTTCTGGCCGTGATGTTAGTTAGTTAGTTACTCTGTTGCTCATGTGCTCTGTGAGTGGGAGACAACAAAACAGTGTTTCTTTTTCTTTTTTCACACTTTCAGGTCTCAAAAACACTGTTTTCGCACATACACAAATAGGACAAAGCAAATTCAAATGTCTGAGCTCCAGCAGGGGACAGGTGAAGTTTAAATGGTACTAAGCCCATTTCAGCCCCCCAGGTGGCACAGTTGATAAACACTTGCCCAGCCTCCAGCTGCTCCAGAATATTGAGGACATTCCCTTGATGGCCAGTGTTACAGATGGAAGGTCTGTGAGGGATCATGTCTGTGTTGCTGCACTGCTGACTCCCTCTGGTAGGGTATTGCAGCTGTGCACAGAAGGGTGGGGTGTGATAGTGTGAACAAGGGCTGGGCGATATAAAGAAAATCATATCATATGACCAAATACCCTGATGACGATATTGCGACGATATTGTAAGACAATGACAATGACAATTGGTGCTTTCACAAAATATTACACAATGACATTTTAGATAAATAATCATCAGTAATGTGGATATAACGACTAAGTGGATAAAGGTAAACATAATAGAACAGCTAGAACAGTCTTGTTCTAAATTTCCAGATCTTGTATATTTAAAAACTTTGGAAATACTTTTTCGAGTTGTTAACAATTGCCTTCCTGTCTGTATTCTTTTTTTTTTTTAATTAAGAGAAGGTAATTATAATTTAAGATGGTTCTCTATCTTTGAAACTGGTGAAGTGATGACTCATTTCAAAATGTGTTTCTAGCCTGACAAGCCAGACCCACATCAAGATGTTGGGTCTGGGAACTCACCATTGGCAGGGGCGAGGGGCGGGATAAACGGCTGCCCTTCAAATTCTCTCTGCACACAATAGGATAGTGCTACAACCAAACAGAGCAACGAAGAAGGTAGCAGAGCCAGTTGATAGATTAAACTGTTGCCATGTCCGGTCGGCAAAACTCACATCTTCCTTTTTTAAGAATGATTTCAGCGCCGTTCTTTCTTCTTTTCTCAAAGAAAAGCTTAACTCCAAGTCTTCCAGAGTCGTGGCCAAAGCTGATTCTAAAGACCGCTGTTCACCAGCAGCAGCAGCAGCCATAAGCCCACCCACCGACTCTATACACAATGTGATTGGCCCGGCTAGAGTTTGGTTTTTCCAGCTTGCAAGCCAACGGAGAGTTACATTTGCTGCCGCTATGGTGCATCTAGATTTCTAGGCTAATGTGTTTCAGTTTTGGGGGTTAAATTATGGAATGAACTTAATGATGAGTTGAAAGTAGAAGTAAAAGTCTCTGTTGAGTTTCAAAAAATAATATAAAATAATTAAGGGTTATCAAGTAATTTGATTAATATGTAAAATGAGTAGGATTGTATTTAGTTTAATTTAGTTTTGTTGGATTTCTGGGTGATTCTATGGGTATTATAGGATAGGCAAAAATAAGCCTATTGTTTTTTTCAGCTAGCTACGGTGGCAAATTGTGGGAAATAATTGTTTCTTTCATGTATATTAACCAAAATAAAATTATTCATCATCATCTTGTTAGTTCAGAAGATTACATCACTTCACTGTAATGCAGCCTTTAAAAGCAGGAAAAGACAACACTTATGTCATATAAGGATATCCAAAATCTAAGACGATTTCTAGTCTTATAACACAATATTGATATAATATCGATATATTGCCCAGCCCTAGTGTGAAGCTCCTCATTGTCTGCTGAAAGCAACTGTTGTGTGTTTGCGGGCCAGCAGTGGAGTGAGCAATTACACTGACTGTCCATGAACATTGGTCATTGCCTGTCATTTCACTGGCATTATGTGAGAGCGAATGCAGATGTAGTTCTCACTACTGAAGCACAAGAGCAACAGATGAAACAACTCACAATATGTGCACTTTTAATGCACAGTTTAATGGCCAAAAAGCTGGATGTCCAAAGTTTAAATCCCTCTAAAAGTAGGTTGACAAAATGAGCTCAACTGAAGTTCCACTAGCTAGCCTTTTCCAGAGCTTTCAAAGACATCTCTCGGTCTTCATCAGCTCCTGTAATGGCGTTTGTATGGAAATGCGGTCACGTCCTAACAGGTATATGGGGAAGATAATAACCCCAACTCTGTACAAAGATGCTATCTGGCTTTTGTTTCCTTTTTGCCACCATTAATCATATCTTATGTATCAATGTTAAAGATAGAGCAGGCTAGCACTTTATTTGAAGGGCCACAGACATGATGAAGTAATAAAGAAGTAATGAATGATGAAGTTCATCATGATTACAACACTCCAATTCAGTTTTTTAGTCTTAGACACTTTAACTACAGATTAACCAATGAAGAAGAAATGAACATCGTCAATAAATCAGAACTCATGTTGATTGAAATACCTTAATCGATGCATTAATTCACGTATTGTTCCTGCATTAAGTCGTGCATGAGATACTATTAATCCTTGTACATTACTGATAGTTCGTCAAGTACAACATTAATGAATTTGTACTTTGTCATGCGTGAAGTCATGCGTGAATTGATGATAATTGATGCACCCATATTATAAAGTGTTACAAAACAGTGGTTATATACAACCTAATGTCGAAATTTTTTTCACTTTTCAACTGAATTTAGCTTCAGTTTTTAACATAGACCTCTATGTGCCTGTAGAGGTCTATGTAGACCTCTGTCCTTGGGAGAAAAATGATTTGACTTTAACTGACTTTTTCCTTAGCTCTGACCCATGATAACCAAACTACAACTCCACATAAAACCTCCAAAGAAAAACACCTTTTTATTAGTTTGACTTTGTGTCTCACACTGTGCCCACATCCTAAAGAAACCTTTACTACATAGTAATTCAACCACATTAAAGGCAAAAAAAAACCAGGTCTCAAAAGCACCTGAGGTGATCATTTGGACATCATATTGGAACAGCTTGCCACTCCACTGTTTATAACAGTCTCTGGACTTTTGTCATTTTACCGTTCCAGTGTTTGACTTTTACTGCCTCAGCAATCTTATTTCTCTCTCTCTCTCTCTCCCCCCCCTCCCGTCCCTCTCTCTCTCTTACCATCTCTCTTCCTTTCTCTCTCTCTCTCTCTCTCTCTCTCTCTCTCTCTCTTTCTCTCTTTCTCTCTCTCTCTCTCTCTCCTTCCACAGGAACGTATCTGACCCACGAGGCCAAGGGCTCGGACGATGCCCCCGATGCGGATACGGCCATCATCAACGCAGAGGGAGGCCACTCCGGAGCAGAGGATAAGAAGGAGTACTTCATCTAGACAGAGGGGGCGGGAGCGGTGGAGGAAAGGAGGGAAAGCTGGAGGACGTGGATTAGAGGAGAGGGGAGGAGCGAAGGGGAAAGAAACCTCCATTTGTTTTCACGATGCTTCAGTTCTTCACTCGTTTGGAAGGGATGATGGGAGGGGAGGAGACGGGAGGGAAAGAACTGCGGGCGGTGGGATAAAGCGATGAGTTGAGCTTCAACTGGTACTACCCTCTTTGCATTGATACAGGGAAGTGAGATTTTTGCACTGACACACGGACGAACTGAAGTTACACACTCAAACACACGCACGCAAACACACACACACACACACACACAGACACATATGTACAAGAGTCAGTTTTGGGGAAAACTCTTCTCACACAGACTTGAATGCTCGTAGATGTTCCGATTAACAAGCGTGAGCCTCCTACTGTACTAACACGTCTGAATTATCTCTGAATGACACATTAACACCTTCTTACACAAACATCACACTTCTAACTGTCAGCACCTTCCGAAAAGCTAAATTGTAACTCACATTCCGGCATCCCGAGCTCTGATACTTCACTTCTCACACCTCGCCCGACCTGTCTCCATCAACATCTAAACCAAAACCCCTGGCTCTGTCGCTTCACGTTTCTGTCCTCATTCTTTCCATCTGACAGGGCGGTATCCCCCTGCAAACATTCTACTGGCGGAGGAATCCATCCAAAGCAAATTATTACTGACAAACCTAATCTCCCTCTCTCTCACAGTTTAATCTTTTAATGCCATCAAACCTTCTTCCCGCATCCTCACAAACCCTGGTTCGAGCCGTTGAGTTTCCCACAATGCAGCACCACGACATGCAGCACTCACGCAAACATAGCATTCTCGCCTTGCGCTACCAAGCCTAGGGGCTCCAGTATACATATATAAATATATATATAGAATTATATAGCATTCTTTTTACATGAACATGTTTGGTGTGCTGTAAATACACTCTCTCTCTCTCTCTCTCTGTCCTCTCTCTACCTTCTCTTCTTCTTCTATCCCTTTTCACTTTCTCTACATATCCCTCTCTCCTGTATCTCATACAAGTCTGTTACTGCATTACAGTAACTTATATACTCAAAAGAAAAGAAAAAAAAAAGCCTGCCTGTTTTTTATTACATGCGTGGAAATGCAGAGTCAAAACTATCAATATCTGGGGGAAAAATATAAAAAATAACGACAATGATGTTGCGATGAAAACTAACCTTAATTGCAAATATTTGTATGAGGAACATTGTCCTTCTTCTTCGTCTTTTTTATTCCTTTTGGTTTGGGGGATTTATGGGAGATTTTCTCTCGTCAGTGTCTCAGTGCGTTGCTCTCAGTGTTAACGGTTTACAGTGTCTGTCGGTTTGTCAGTCGAGGAGTCCATACATCCAATTTTTTCTGAGCTGTATTTTGATTTTGAGGTTTAACGTTTTGATGCTGTATTTCTTTACCTTTTTTTTCTGTGCGCCACATTCAGTGTCGCCATTTTCTCCCTGCTTTGTCTGCCCCTCTGCTCCCAAACACTAAACTGTAGCAAAACCTCTGTAGAACGCAGCAGCTTTCGAAAAGGTGTCAAAGTGATTTGGTCGAGCTTTCCTGGAGTATCACTGCCCGGCGCATGTGGACCGCTGGGCTTTTCCTTCCACTCCGCCGTCTCTGAACGTTCTGCTCGTAGGCCATCCTTCTCCCTGCAGCAGACTGCTTGTCTTGGCGAGGCCACCTGGCGCTAAATTCATTGAGTAGTGACATCATGACTTCGTCTAAGAAGCTGGCACGCTCGCTGCTTCGGGGAAGTGAAAATGCTTGCTTTCCACTATGGGGCTGAACAGGATTGCCTACATGCATTATGTTAAAAAAACAACCCTTTCTGTTATTCTTTCTTTCTCTCTCTCTGTGTGTGTGTGTGTGTGTGTGTGTGTGTGTGTGTGTGTGTGTGTGTGTGTGTGTGTGTGTGTGTGTGTGCCTGCGTGTGTGAGTGCGTGTTATTGCAAGCAGGAATCATATGCCAGCTTAGCAAAAGGTTCCCATAAATGAACAGTGTTTTATTAAGGTTGGGAGTTCGCATTGGCGCTGGAAAGCTCCACTTGGCCCGGCCCGGTCGTGGAAATTGATTGCAATCTAACTAAGAGGCTCTGGGCTCCAGACTGTACACACGCCAAGTTTTGGCTTTGGTGGGCAGAGTGCCCGAGCGGGAGTCTGGGCTGCACTAACACTGAAGAAAGTCATTAAGGGACGTAAATGTCCTTTTCCCTTCTTATTTCCCCCCCTCCGCTCCACTCGTCCATTTCGTTTAATTCTTTAATCAGTCATCTCGTCTGCGTCCTGATCCACCTTCACCCGGTCTCTCCCCGCCCATCATCCCTCCTTCCCGCTCCATCTCTGATCCATGCCCGACTCTCCTCAATGCTTTCTCTCTCTCATTCGGTCCATAGACGTACATTAGAAGTAGCGTCTCTCGGTTTCCTGGCGTGCGCCGATGGCTCTCTGCAGCACTTTTTTGGCTGTGTTTTAGGAGAGGAATCCATTTTCTGTCGTCAGTCCTACCCTTAGACAGTGATGTCTGTGATAGTTTTTTGTACACCCTTTTTTGGGAACGTTCAGGGATTGTGCTTTTCGTACCTTTCCCCACATTGTCGTTAACCGCAACCTAACTAGCTGCTTTGACAGCGAGTGGCCCGGCTGGTGTGTCTTTAAGCTAGCTATACTACAAAAGGGTAACGCGACCTGAAAGCAGGGTCATCTGCTGTTTTTCTTTTCTTTCGTAGAATCTCGGTTGGAATTTGGGGTGGCGCCGTAGTAAACTTGGCTCAAACAGTGTTCCATTGGAGACTGCTTTGACATGCACCAGAAAACTTGAAACGAACCGAGATGAATATTTCGAAGAATTCAGACCGCTGCTTATCCCATGTTTGCTCTGTAACACTCTTCAGCTTTACACAGTATTCATGTCTGCAGACCAGAGGATGGGCTTTGTCTCGCGGAGCTTAACGAAGAGTAACCTTTGATTTGTATTTAACCCTAGTCCAATTCTGCTCTGTGAACAGAGAAAAGGAACACCGGCCTCATACTCAACAAAGTGTAGTGTCTTTTAAAAACTAATGGACCTGTATTTGCCTGTAATTTATCGTCCTGTCCTTCGTCTTAGTTAATGTGCTAGCATGTATAGCTTGCATGAGAAAAAGGTTGGAAATGTAGATAGTGTTGGAGATAAGAAGTGCCGACAAGAACCTCTCCTGAGACGAGAGCGGCGGCCTGCTGTCCTCTGATCTGCAAACATACGGCGCGTCCCAGTTCAACCCACCTGTACCTCCTCAACACAGCAGTCCTCTCGATACACTGGGGAAAAAAGCCACTGCAAAAAAAACACAATGAATACAAGGTTGTTTTTTTTGCTTGTAATAAGTTAACAAAAGAAGATGATATTCAAACAAGATGATCCATCTTTTAAATAACACAGCGGCTTAAAAACGTTTTGAGATGTCGAAAAAGCTTTTTTCATCTGAGATCTGACTCATAACAAGATGTTTTCAAGACTCTTTCACTAAACAAGATATCGAAGATGCATCGTCTAAAACAAAGTCCCTCCGTCTCACTGAAATATCACTCATTCAATGATTGTCTTATATTAAGTGTTAAACTGCTGTGTTAAACCCATGTAGGGGTACAATGGCGTTGAATTGGGACGTGCCGTCGGTCCCATTCATATTCCATTGCATCGGTGCAGTAATGACTAACTGTCACCAGATGCCAGCAAATAGCAGCTTTTCTTTACTATCTTCAATCAGGCCGAGCTGTACTGCCCCCCACGCTCCACTCTCATCAACTCCTCTTCAGGCAGTCGCACACTCGCTGCCAGTCATTGCTTTGTTTTTGTAGTATGAACAAATTCATTTTTAAATTATGTTTTGTAAAAGGTGTGCGTACTCTTCAAAGTATTACTTTCAGTTGAAGTGTTAATCATTTTCTTTTCTCTTTTTTTCAATTACATTTTCCAAAGCTTGGAGGTTAGAAATGTCTTTTTTTCCACGCATTTTATTGTTTCAACAACCATTTTTCTACAATGTCATGTATATAGTGTTGCCTTTACTGGATACTCTTACAGGCGCACCCATACACACTTTGCACACGCATCCACACACATATCTGGATATGCACGGCAGGCATGTGGTCTGTGACTATGGTGTAGTTGTACATATGTGTGTGTTTGTGTATGAGTGTGAGGCGTGTAGTAATTGACCCTAGTAGACTCCGGAGACACTCTTACATGTGTTGCATTCACAAAAGAAAATTATTATTTGGATGACTAAAACAACTTCCTTGTTTTCAGACTTATTATTTTGGGTAACAGGTCTTCCTTTTGAATAAATATCCATATCATATGAGAACAGTGCTGTCATGTATGTTAATTTGTACTATGGCTGATGATGTCATCAAGGCAAGACCCAACCGCATGCTGTGGTGGGTTTGCGTCTGTTGGATGTTCATAAAGTATTTTTTTTTTTTTTTTTTTGTTAAAATACCAGTTCAGTTGTTGACTTCAATAAACATGCATTTGGGTTAATTTCACCTGTCTTGTCGTTGGTTCTTCCTGTTCAGAAACTTTCAAAATCAGATCTTAATTCAAATACAAAAATGTTCATCCAGCATGTGATCTGTTTTCTGGATCAACAGCAGGTCATTCCCAGGATAATCACAGATGTTCTGTGTGTTGCCGTTATTTAACTCTGTTCTCTTCGGGAAACAACAACAAACTTCGAGCTAGCAAGCTACACTGTGAAAATGACAAGTTTTGAAGAAACTTTGGACCGTGTAACAAGGCGAGCCTGCTTGGTTCTTTCGGGGAATGATTGTGAAGATTTACAGAGAATATGTTTACAGCATTTTCTCTCTAACTGGGACGTTTTGGGATTGCTGTGGACGAAGTACACATGGTGATACACTGGTAAAAACTAATGAGGTTTAACCATGTATGCAGCTAATTTAAATAGCTCACATTACTGTATTATGTCACCAGTTGACTTAATTTAAATTGTAACGCTCACCAAAATGCAACCTATGGTCTTTTTGTGAATGTACCCGAGTCAAACTTTAGTTTAAAAGCATAATTAGGACGGTATCACCACTTGTAAGATTTACCGTATTCTCGTTTTTCGGTCAAATGGCCTTTTGAATGCGAGTGGTAGGGGCACTACTATGATAGCATCAAAATCAACATTTTTAAAACACTAAGAAGGCTCGACACAACATGGAACTTTGCTCGAAGTATCACCATGGGCTCTACAGATTAACTCGAGCATTGAGAACATTGTTTGTGTACACATAGTTTACTAAAAAGAAAGGTTTTGAACAACTCACTTTAGCAGTTGTTGTTTACGCTATCCGCCGTCAGTCAAAAGTGTCTCTCTCCGAATGCGAATGAACGGACTCCATAGGAGGAAATGTCATTCTTATATGAGGCTCCTTTTCAACTACAAGGTCAATATTGTTTTTCACTAACGACAAAACAACAAATTATCTGAATTATATGGAACTAAGCTTTAGCTTTCCATCTTTACTTGTCCCTTTTACGTTGCATTCGGAGATCGACTATTTTTGACTGACTAGATGGACGGCGACCGTAAAAACCATCAGCTACAGCGAGTTGTTCAAAACTTTTCAACTGTTCAAAAACGAGCAAAGTTTCATGTTGTGTCGAGCCTTCTTAGTGTTTAAAAAATAGTGATTTTGATGCTATCATAGTAGTGCCCCTAGCTCTCCCATTCAAAAGGCCATTTGACCGAAAACGAGAATACAATCTTAAAAGTGGCGTTTCCGTCCTAATTATGCTTTTAAACGAAGGTTTGACTAGGGTACATTCACAAAAGACCCTAGGTTGCATTTTGGCGAGTTATGCTTTAAAGGTCCCATGGCATGAAAATGTCACTTTATGAGGTTTTTCAACATTAATATGCGTTCCCCCAGCCTGCCTATGGTCCCCCAGTGGCTAGAAATTGCGATAGGTGTAAACGGAGCCCTGGGTATCCTGCTCTGCCTTTGAGAAAATGAAAGCTCAGATGGGCCGATCTGGATTTTGCTCCTTATGAGGTCAGCAATCCCGGAAGTGGAACGTCGTGCATGTAGCCTAGGCAATGCCAGACTAGTTTTCTGCCTGGGTTGGTCCTCTTCTTGTTGCGCTACATCATTTTACTACACTGCTTCAGGGAAATGACCAACCCTGGCATTTCCTCAAATAATTCAAAAGTTCTCTTCCAAAACTCTTTTTTAAAACAAAGTAAAGCTCAAAAGCTTGAAATATGCACTTCAATATCTCCCAAATCTTTGTATTTAGAATTCTAATCTGGTATTAATAATTTAGTGTTGTATAACAGGTCTTACTTGATAAGGACTTTTTAATTGGATTTTGGACTCATTTTCAAAGGGTAAATATCTTCCTTTTTCATTAAGCATCCTTAGAGTCTGAACATTATATTTTAAATAGATAGTGGATATGATAAAATAGCTCACAAATCCAATATTCACTGAATGTAAGACTTTCTTAAACTATCAACAGGTTCCAAAAAGCCATACGCAGTGAAAGAAATGTCCAAGAGAGGGCAGTACAATGCCATAATTTAAAGTCCCATGTTCGAAACAAAAAAAAAAGGTTGGTTGGTTATAAAATTAGGAAAAACCACTGATTGACTTTCTCTCTTAATTCAATTGCATTACATTTCTTATTGGCACTAGTCTGTATCTCATTATTTCTGAAGTAGATGAATGAATAATGCTTGCTTTCTCTCACAGATAATGATATCCATCTGCTTTAGAGTCTCTGGATCTTTCTTTCTCTCCGCCTTTCTTTTCTCTCCTCTTTTCCCTGCCTCCACCCATTCAGTATGGACTGTGGTTTGAGGAATATACACAACAAGTTGATACTGGACTGGAGGTTAATAATCAGACTTACAGTGTACACATGCTACCAGTTAATTACACAGTAAATGGTCCCAGATGGATATCCATAACTGTGTCCGGCTGTTTGAGGATAAAGGACTTGCTTTAGCTGAACTTGTTCTTACATACTGACCTATTATGTACCCAAAAAAGTATGCTGTTAAGACTTAATCATTATTCACCAAACCAGTGCCTAAAATTGCTCAGTACTGACACGCCACATGACTACCCTTACTTCTAATTGTTATTAGCAGTATTATTATTAGGCAGATATTTATACTATAAATAGGCTATAGATAATGATTTTTTTTGGGGGGGAAAACAAGCATTTATACGTAAAAAAAAATCAGACCATATAGTCTGAATTGATGATCCTTTGTTTGATAATCACATTTTCAGACGATTGATTGACAGTTAGTCTATATTCACAATTTCCGGGATTGCTCCGGTGCTGCCGGAATTTCCGCCGGATGTCTGTCCCCTTCCTCTTTCTTTGTGTTGGAATTTTAAACTCTGGTGGATTTCTGAGGACTATGGTTAACTGCTCCTCAGATCTCTGCAGGGTAAATCCAGACAGCTAGCTAGACTATCTGTCCAATCTGAGTTTTCTGTTGCACGACTAAAACAACCGTTGAACGTAAACATGTTCCACCAAAACAAGTTCCTTCCCGAGGTTATTTTGCAGAGGCACCGTTGCTCCGTCCGGCGCTTAGCACCGCCCAAGACGATTGTGATTGGTTTAAAGAAATGCCAATAAACCAGAGCATGTTTTCCTCCCATCCCAGAATGCTGTCTGGACTAGCCACCCTCCTTCGCAACGCTGTGGAGGAGGGTCTAAGCAAAGCGAGACTACTTGACAGTTGACAGTCGACAATTCGAGGTCACCCCATACAGGATAAACATATACATATATCAAAGACACATGCAATGGTCAGGCAACTGCTGATAGGGGACTGACATCTTTTTTGGTCCAATTCAGGCCCTGCACTAAACCAATGGGATCTGGTTAAAACTGAACTAAATGCATTAATGTAGTTGCTAACAAATGTGCACTGTGTCGGATCTCATTTCAGTGAATAGCATTCAACCAAGTGTTCTGCCAAATATTGCTATATTTGCAGACTGGTTAAGTCATGTATCTGTCAGAATATAAACGCTGCTATTGCTTCTGTTCTTTAAAGTTTTTGGAAAACGGATTATCTGACCTCAAGCTTCCAGAAAAGTCCCTTTAAACATGATGTCACTATAGCAATTAATTGAGTCTATACAGTATAACATATCTCCTCTGTTACTGGAATAGACTGTAATGGAAATATTACAGGAACGGTAATGTTACATAAGGTCAGTGTCACTGCAGATAGTCCCTACAGCCATACTGTGAACTGAATAGCAATATAACATATAGCAGATCAAACATATGACAACATGTCACAGAGAGTTTTACTGTGGTCACGGGCAAAGCTTCTTTTTTTATTCAAATGGTAGAGTTTTAATTAAACTACAAATGATTATGGCCTGCTTTCATATTGACTGACAGGTCTTGTCATATATGGAGTAATAGTACACGACAAAAGTTCTTCATGTTTTATGACACTTGGTTTCAAATCTTAAATATTTTTCTTTGGCTTTGAATATTCATGATGTTTCAAAACTGTGAAATGGTTGCTATTGGGGGTAAATTATAGTGTGGTCTAGACGTCCTCTATCTGTAAAGTGTCCTGAGATAACGTCTGTTATAATTTGACACTATAAATAAAAGAAAATATAATTGAATTGATTGAGGCATGGCAACACATACCATTATCTGTCTCCAGCTTTGCCCTGCCCACTTAAAACCCACTGAGAAAAACAAGAACAAAGACTGATATGCACACACCTGTCATGTAAAATAAACCAAACTTCTATTACTTTGGTAGAAAATGGTATGTGTTGATGAAGGGCCCTGTTACTCATAGCAACAAGCTTAAGGAGAAACTAGGTTTTCAGGGCCCTTAAAGCTTTAGTGTGTAACTTTAATTACCTCTTCTGAAGAGTCCATAATGTTTTTTCATCCTCCATGTCCTCCTTAGCTACTAGCAACTGTGTGGATGAGGAGTGGGGGCTATGCGCGGTCACGGAAGGCTTGTATCATGTGGACACACCGACAGTTTTGTTGTCGTTATTTAGAATTCCTCATGGGGGCGACAGAAACTATGCACTATGTGAGTTTTTGTAAGGAATAAAAAAAAATGCTAAAACTACTCTGTGTGTTCCATGAAATATGAGAATATACCTTAATGTTTGTCAAAAAGGAATCTGATTTGTCCTTGTAATAATGTTATAACTCAACTTGTAGGACTTTCATCTAAATATTATAAAAGATTTACAATCATACCCTACTTCAGAATATTCTGTCTTTTTAATGTGCACTCATTTAAAAAAAAAGTTTTGGAGCACGTGATGTTTGAAGTTTTCCTGTTCAAAGCGCAGTTCCCGTTGCGGCCGCTGCAGCGCCCTCCTCCTCTCTGCGGAGTCCTACACGGAGACATGGAGCGGGGAGGCGTGGAGGAGGTGGGAGGGGGTGTGTTCTACTGATTGTATGAGAGGAGGGTGGCAGAGAGAGAGAGAGAGAGAGAGAGAGAGAGAGAGAGAGAGAGAGAGAGAGAGAGAGAGAGAGAGAGAGAGAGAGAGAGAGAGAGTGCAGAGCGAGAGAGAAAAGAGGGAGAGAGGAATTCAGTCCTGTTTAAATGGTAATCTAGAGCGCAGAGAGGAAAAAGAACGCAGACAGAGAAACCAAGAAAGAGAGCAGATCAACAACAACAAAAAAGTGGAGACAGATTTATGGGGAAAAAAACATCAAACGAGTAGAAGAAGGAAAGGAGGAAAAAAAGGCATCAGATTTGTTTTTTCCACTAAATGTGGCTTTTTTTACTCTCATGATTCAAAGAGGATTCCAGTTTAATTGAGCCGCTCGGGAGGGATTGATGGTGTCTTTTCGGGGAAGCAGAGCCGAGGGGAGGAAGCTGAATGTGCTCAGATGAACCATGCCAGCCCTGTGGATCATAACTTTGGCCATCACTTTTAACCAAGGTGAGAGATGTTTAAACACACTCTGTCTGAACTGGCAACAGCGGAAAGTTTCTTTTTAATGCCCCCCAATTTTCTCTCCCTTTCCCCTTGGTCTCCACCGTGTTCTACTGTGCGCTGTGTGGCTGTCTCCGCTGCCAGTGCATGTGTTTGTGAGTCTACATGTCTGGCAACGTGCGCGTGCTTGTGTGTAAATGTGTTATGTTGTTATAGAAGTGTGCAGCCCTGGCTGGACATCATCATTCCAGCCCTCTGTCGCTGAAGGGAAAACAGTCGTGGGGTGTTCAGGGTCTTTCCTCTGCTGGGGGGAAATATGAGATTTAGAGTGCAGACACAAACGGTCCAGACGCGTTGCGTTCATTTTCCTTCAATTACACGTTCATGAGAAAGATGTGGAGCATCTGCACAAGGCATTGCTTTGACGTGACCTTTGAAACGCATGAACAGATAGATTTGGTTGACACAAACACACGCAGTGTGGGTCAAAATATGATGCGTTACAAGCACGCGTACACGCACGTACGCACACACACACACACACACACACACACACTCTCTCTCTCTCTCTCTCTCTCTCTCTCTCTCTCTCTCTCTCTCTCTCTCACACACACACACACACACACACACACACACACACACACACACACACACACACACACACACTGCGCATAGCCAGCCAGCCAGGGGATGATTGATGAGGCGAGGATCCAGTGCACAGTCTGGTCACCGGGCTTTAACATGAGTCACACTGGATCAATTTCCAACACGCACACACACGCGCGCGCACACATATGCGGCACGCACGCGCCAGGCACGTGCATTCCTTCAAACTCAAAAGTGTGTGTGAGAGAGAGAGAGAGATAGAGAGATAGAGAGAGAGAATAGAGACCAGTGCGTCCCCCTCTTAGCATGCAGGTAGAGTCTGTGTGCTCGTGCCCGCCAGCACGGCCCCACTGCAAACGTGCAGGTGCCAAGAAAAATTCATATTTTACCGAAAAGATGGAGACATATTCACTGGACTGGAGGAAAGCCCTATTACTAATATTAATGTCCCTATTTATCGATCACCTTGATAGATTGCCCTCACGGAGGTGATTAATTGAGATGGTCTGATGTGAATAGTTGAACTGTGTGTGTCAGTGTGTGTGTGTGTGTGTGTGTGTGTGTGTGTGTGTGTGTGTGTGTGTGTGTGTGTGTGTGTGTGTGTGCCTGCTTTAGCACCTGGGTCCCTGGTGCCGCAGGCCGCTGGTGTGATAAACCACAGACGGTGATGTGCCCAGACAGACAGTCAGAGGAGCAGATCTCCCCGCCTGAGTAGAGTAGAATAGATTATTAATGTTGCTTTGTACAATAAGGTCAAATAGAGTAATACATATTGTGGAAAAATGTGCAAAGTCTGTAAAACGTTGAGCATCGTGGATTGACGAATGGATGCTTTTGTCTTTTGATGAGAATACAGTAGTATATAATGTATCAGCTTAGATTGTCTACCGTTTGATAAATCTATCTCAATCAATCAATGTTCTGGGGAGCTCAGATTAATTAGGGCTAAAGCTACTGAGTGTATCGGTTGTAGTCGGATAAAAGAGTAGAGAGAGTAAAGTAGATTAGGAAAGTTTTGATTATTCTAGCTATGGAGCATCAAACAGAACAAAACAAAGCAGGGCAGAAAGAGAAAAGAACAAGAAGGAAATCAGACTAGAACAAAGGAGAACATAGAGCAGAAGAAACACAGATCAGAACAGAGCAAGGCAAAACTGAACGTGCCATGCAGACCCGAACAAGAGAGAAACAGAGATCAGAAGAGAAGGGAACAGAAACAGCACAGTAAAGGAACAGAACAGGAATGAACAAAGAACAGAAGAGAAGAGAACAGAGCAGAAACAAAACAGAGACCGAACATAACAGCAAACACGATAAACAGAACAGAACAAACACAACAGAACTAGTCTAGATCGACGATGTTGCATTTCCAGGATTGTTTCGGTGTTGCCGTAAATTTGTGAGGACTATGGTTAACTGCTCCTCAGATCTCTGCAGTGTAAATCCAGACAGCTAGCTAGACTATCTGTCCAATCAGAGTTTTCTGTTACACGACTAAAACAACATTTGAACATACATGTTCCACCAAAACAAGTTCCTTCCTGAGGCTATTTTGCAGAGGCACCGTTGCTCCGTCCGGTGCTTTGCGCCGCCCAAGACGATTGTGATTGGTTTAAAGAAATGCCAAAAAACCAAAGCACATTTTTCTCCCATCCCAGAATGCTGTGTGGACTAGCCAGACCCTCCTCCGCAGCGCCGTGGAGGAAGGTCTGGCAATGCGAGACTAGAACAGAACCAACAGAGAAGCTGTGAAGCAGATCACAGTAGAGAAGAGAAAGAGAAAGAGCACAGAACGGAGCAGAGCAGCGGAGCAGTGTCTCCTGCTGAGCCACTGTAAGCCTGTAAATGTGAGCTGAGGAAATCCGTCTCCTACATGCAGCAGCTGCAGACTAATGTGTGTTTAACCCTGTTAGGAGTCTTCCAGGTGTCTTCTGCCTGCTCTCCTCTGCCGACTTCTCCGACTGTCTCTCTCTGATATACTGCTCAGTCCAGTGGTGTGCCTGGCAATCCAACACAGGCCCACTACATCTCTATGTGTTTGACCGCGCGTGTGCGGCCCTCTGTAATTACAGTTGGGCCCCTGTATGTGTATGTGTGCATGTGTGGGTCCGATGCGGCGTGTTGCCACTGTGATCCGACACTGTGCTGCCAGCGCACAGGCTGTTTCCCAGAGTCGATTCTTGAACAGCACTTTTGCCTGAGCTGAACATTTTCGCAGCCTGGTCATGCAAGCAAAGCAAGCAAAGCAAGCAAAGCAATTCTTGCACTGCAAGCACCTGTCCCATCTCTTTGCTCTCTCTCTCTTTCACACACACACACACACACACACACACACACACACACACACACACACACACACACACACACACACACACACACACACAGACTTTTTCTTTTTCTCCCGTTTCTCCCCCCTCCTCCTCCTCCTCCTCCCACTCTTTTCTCTTCCGTCACAAGAATAGAGCACAGGCGCAGATGTAAAGAGACAGGCCAAAAGACAGAGAGATGGAGGCAGAGAGAGACGAAGAAAGGAAGAGACAGCGGGGTTGGGTCCTAATCTGTTGACAAGAGGGGATGTTTGAGGATAAACAGAGGCAGAGCAGGAGTGCTCAGGAAGCACAGAGAGAGAGATAGAGAGCGAGACAGAGAGAGAGAGAGAGAAAAAGGAGGCTCTGTTGGCTTAAGTCTCTTCTTCAACAGCAACCCATCTGGACCATCAATGTTTGATGGTTTACATCAGCACAGGTTTACTCCAAAACGGGCTCCAGGGGCAGTGGAGGATCCTCAGAAAGGTCTCTTAAGATGTAGGAAGAAATGCTAAGCCAAATGCAACTGAACTTGCTTTTAAATTCTTGAGAACATTTCGCCTCTCATCCAAAACATCTTTAAGATCTGAAGCAAGTTGCCTTTGACTTAGCACTTGTAGATATACCATGACCTGGATGACCACAAGACTTTACTGAGCCCATATTAGTTTATTCCACTTGCTCTAACTTAGTAAAGTGACAGATTGTAAGAGATTGTTTTTGTTGCATCGCTTTGATTATTAGGATTAAGCTTCCCACTGTTACGCCCTCAAACAGTTGTGTAATTCTTTTCTGAATCATCTAAAATCAAAAATACTGTCAGATGAGGGTTTGTGGGTTCAGTCAGAACAGTTTGGGCATTTACAGAACGCACAGATCTGGAAAAATGCGAATCATTTGCACGTTTTTCATTTCTGTGTAATGAAACACTACTTTATTAAACCTCACAAGCACAACCTTATACAGGAAGTCTCGGACACATTAGTGTCTATATTGGAAGATAAGAGTGATTATATAAAGTCTAACTAATTCAGTGATTTTTACAGAAGATACCCACTGCTGCATGTGTGCATGATTAACTTGGTTTTCGGCCCCTTGTTGACTTCTATTGACACCCCCTCCCACCACCTGGGGCTTTTACGTAAGTAGACAAATGAAACTGATATGGGCCATAGGAGCGTAATGTACCTTTTTATACACTAGTGTTTTGAATATGGCCCTTCTCTCAGGTCATGTTCAGATTAACATTAGCCCTGCATGCCCCCTCTATAATGTAAATGGACTGCATTTATATAGTGCTTTTTCTAGTCTTAACGACTACTATTTTACAAAGTAATCACCGTTCACATATCATAGACTGGTGGCCACCTGCTCATCAGATAAACAGACACACCGAGGTATCGGGAGCAATTCCGGGTTCAGGATTCCGGGTTCCCAAGGACACTTCCACACATAGACGGAGATTTCAGGGGGGTATGCAGGGGATATGTCCCCCCCCCCCCCCCCCCCAATATTCAGAAGAGGTAGATTTGTCCCGACTCAAAAAAGTATGAAAGACAACCCACTCCCCAAAACAGGGAAATGTAACCGTTTAGGGGGCTCAAAACATGTATACATATTTCTTACCTGTAAATGAGATTTCAGACGCCCCTAAAGTAGAACATACCATCTTAACCTTGCAGCACATGCCTTTTTTTTCTCTCTCATTCTCCGCGAAATGAAGCAGTACAATTCAAGTGCCCTCGCAAAATGTTGAGATCTATAAACCATCTGATGGGAAACAGTAATAGAAATATAAAGTCTATTTGTGCTACACAAATTGTTGCATATAAATTCACCAGAATGCAGGAAATTAAGTGTCTGACACTCAAACGTTTTTGTGAGGGAGTTATAATGTGTCCCACAGTCCTTTCGTTTGGTAGACGACCGCTCAACCACCTGACCCACAGCCACAGGCCACACACATAGATGCAGCAGGGGTGCCAATGCATGCAGAGAACAAACAAATGCAAGATTGTCTGTAAAAGAAATTAGTGAGCTTTTGCTGCAACAAAATGTGACGTCATCCAGCAAAGGAAAAATACAAAAATATGAATCAAGGCCCCAAAAGTTTGATCTTGAACTCTCACTGTTGTTCAACGAACAAAGCTACTGAACACGTTCTTCTTGGTGGATGTTATCATCTGAAACATCACTGATGAGTTTTTCTTGCATGAGCAGCCTCAGGATGAATCAAATCTCCAGCCTTGGTCATTAGTGCTACACTGTACTGATCGTGCCCTAAAATGAAATATAAAAGGTTGACTGACTCTGTTGCTCTAATTGGGTGTAGAGAGAAAAAAAAAAATCTACTTCGTTAAAAAACGCTGTACTCTCAAATGAAAATAATGAAGAATGACATGACACGTCTTGTTTAAGAGCAGAGCGGAGTGTGTGGAGTTAATTGTGTGTGTGTGTGTGTGTGTGTGTGTGTGGGGGCCTCATCGCAAAGCCCTGTGGTAGGCTACCTGACAGATCTGATATCCTTATGGTGAGGGAAGCGTAATCTGAGGCGACAAGGAAACAGCAATTAAAATAAATAAATAAAATAACCGCCACAATTAGCCCGCCACTTAATTCACCATGATGCCCCAATAATCTAGTAATCTGCTAAAGCGACATCTGCAGATTCCCCCTTCCCTCCCCTGCACGGGCCGATGTGTGTGTGTGTGTGTGTGTGTGTGTGTGTGTGTGTGTGTGTGTGTGTGTGTGTGTGTGTGTGTGTGTGGGAGTGAAAGAGCGAAGAGTACGCAGATCCTAACAGAGAGCGTCAACTGGTATTAGGACTGACAGTCGTCAATCTGGCCGATATGTCAGACTGAATGAGAGAATAGGAGTAGTGGACTGGGAGGAAGAGAAGACATGCGGAGAAAGTATAGATGAACTTTATTGTCCTGTAGGAAATTTGTCTTGGGCAAGAAGCGCTGACAACAGCTGCATACAAACACATGCATTATAAATCATACAGTTTGTCACAGACAGTACACTACATGACAATATATAACATGATAGAGGAAAAGGGAGAAGACTTTGACTGTTGTTGTTCTTTTATGAAACATCTCCCTTATACAAACAATATTACAGCCAAATTCCAACCTATACACTTAAAATCAACCCATCTTATTCACCCATACACTCACAAACTCTCACTCGCGCATCCACACACGCATATGCTACAACCACCCACTGAGACACTAAAACAAAACAAAAATCAAGGAAAAAAAACACTATTTGCCTTTTCGTACACACACAACAACTCAGTCCCCATATCCATATACAATAATCAATACACAGTAAAACATGATATAGCAGTTTCATATAATGCAGCCCCATTAGCCTGTAACAGTTTATATACATATAGACAAGCCCCCCTCCCCACACTGTAGGAAAAAAATCCGTAGAAAAAGACAACATCACAATAACACAATATCCTGGCAGAAACTGACCAGTAGCTTTTCCGTTAAGTTTACGGATATTTCTGTTAATCCAAAAATGGAAAATTCTGTAGATTGAGAAGTAGAAGAGAGTAGAAGCACATATGGAGGGAGGAAACATTAATAGAAGAAGGGCACAAAAAAAGAAGAAGGGGCTTCAGAAGCATAGCTGAGACCTGAGGAATGCAGAAAGGAAAAGAAGAGGAAGAAGCTAACGGTGGTTAAAGAGGAGGGAGAGGAAGGTTGGAGCAAGGGAGCGGGAGGAGTAGATGAGCAGGGAGGAGATGAGTAGATAAGGACAAGAGAGAAAATTGGGTAAGAAGGAGGGAAGGAAGGCAGCATAGAGGCGAGGTCAGAGGTGGGCATTGTTCAAAACATTTCGATACCGGTACCGATACAAATACCGGACTTCAATACCAGTTCCTGAAAAATACATTTTTTACACCAACATTAATGGAGTGAGGGCAGAAGGATCTGTTAGAGAAAGAAAGGAAGGGATAGTGAAGGAGGAGGAGAGCAGAATTAGGGAGCAAAGATTTATGTGTGAAGGGGGATGGAGCGAGGGAGTGGGAAAAAAGAGGAACAGACGAGGTTAGGAGAAAATAGAGGAGTAGATGAGGGAAGGGGAGAAGAAAAGAGGATGAGGGTAGATGAGTAAAGGAGGGCAGCAAAGAGGAGATGAATGGTCAGAGGAGGTGTGGAGATGCATGGAGGAAACACTGGAGGGGAAGGGGAAAAGGAGCAAGAATGGAGGAGAAATGAGACAACAGGATGATGAGAGGAGAGTAAATAGGTTAGGAAGTGAAAGGAGTGAAAGAGGAAGATGGAAGGAATTCTGAAGGAGAAGAAAAGAAAGGAGAGTAAAGGAAGAGATCAGGGTTGAGAAGCACAGATTTATGTTTGGCAAAGGTTGAAGCGAGAGCGCAGGAAAATAAAGTGGATTAGAGGAGATAAGAAAAGAGGGTGAGAACCGGGAGAAATATGGAGGAGGAGGAGGAGGAGGAGGAGGAATGAAATAGAGATGGAAGAAATACTGAAGGAGAAAAAAGAGAGTAAAGGAAGAGAGCAGGGTTGGAAAGCACAGTTTGGTAAAGGTTGGAGCATAGAAGCAAGAAAAATAGTAAAAAAAAAAAGTAGATCAGAGGAGAGAAAAAGAGGGTGAGAACTGGGAGATAGTTGGAGGAGGAAGATGAGAGCAGAGGAGTGAAAGAGGAAGATGAAGGAAATACTGAAGGAGAAAAAAGAAAGGAAAGTAAAGGAAGAGAGCAGGGTTGGGGAGCACAGATTTATGTTTGGCAAAGGATGGAGCAAAGGAGCAGGATAATAGAGAAGTGGATCAGAGGTGAGAAAAAAAGAGGGTGAGAATCGGGAGATATTTGGAGGAGGAGAAGGGCAGAGGAGTGAAAGAGGAATATGGAAGAAACACTGAAGGAAAAGAAAAAAAGGAGAGTAAAGGAGGAAGAGAGCAGGGTTGGGGAGCACAGATTGGCAAAAGCTGGAGCAAAGGAGCAGGGAAATAAAGAAGTGGATCAGAGGAGAGAAAGAAAAAAGAGGGTGAGAACCAGGAGAAATTTGGAAGAGGGAAGAGGAGTGAAAGAAGAAAATGGAAGAAATACTGAAGGAAAAAAAGAAAGGAGAGTAAAGGTAGGGAGCAGGGTTAGAAGCACAGATTTATGTTTGGCAAAGGATGGAGCAAAGCGATAATAGAGAAGCGGATTAGAGGGTAAAGAAAAGAAAACGGTGAGAACCGGGAGAAATTTGGAGGAGGATGAGGGCAGAGGAATGCAGGAGAAAGATGGAAGACATACTGAAGGAGAAGAAAAGAGAGTAAAGGAGGAAGAGAGCAGGGTTGGGGAGCCGTGATTGGCAAAGGTTAGAGCGAAGGAGCAGGGAAATAGAGAAGTGGATCAGAGGAGAGAGAAAAAAAGAGGGTGAGAACCCTGAGAAATTTGGAAAGGAAAAGGAAGAAGAAGGGAGATGCAGGAGTGAAATGCAGAGGAGTGGGAGTGAACAGGAGTGAGGGAGGAGGGGAGCAGAGATTTATGTGTGGAGAGGGTTGCAGCGAGGGAGCAGAGGGAACCAGCCAGGCCTGTTATAGATGGGGCTCTCCTGGGAGAGCACGGCCGGGAGTTTTCCAGGCATTTCCAGCATATTTCACTGCTGTTCCAAGCAGCACGCTGCAATGCACAAAGCTCCACCCCCGACAGAGTCCTCAGCTCTAAATAAAGTGGCTCTCTTTTCTCTGCATGAGTATATTCAATAAAAGCGATAAAAGGCCAGAAGTAACCATTCTTGGCTTTTCTGGAAGGGAAAGTGAGAAACCAAACTGGCCATGCTCTCCAAGGAGATGCTTTCAAAGAAATGCAGACATTAAGCATGAGAGCGCCTCCCTTTTATATGAGGGAAAAATGTCAACAAAAAGGGCTGCAAGATCAAATAAACTGTGAGTGTGGAGGTAGTTTATGGTTCTCCTTCTCCCTCGCTCTGTTTCTTTGTCTGCCTGTGTTTTCTCCTGCTCGCTCACTGTCTGAGATTCTCATGTGTGGATGTGAGAGAGAACAATTGAATGGGCCTCCTACATAAAATCCATTCAGAGACATCTTGAGGATTAAGAATGAGAAATTGTCCGGCACAGTAAATTAAATCAATCTGATCCATTACAAGATCGCTATCACAAGGTCTTCCCTTTTGTCTTTGCCCTGGATTATGCATGCTGCTTGATATCTGTACGTGTGTGCGTGTGTGTGTGTGTGTGTGTGTGTGTGTGTGTTTGTGTATGTGTGTGTGTGTGTGTGTGTGTGTGTGTGTGTGTGTGTGTGTGTGTGTGTGTGTAATTTAATTATTCCATACATTATGTAACACTGTAATGCAAGTCCCATGTCATCAAAGAAACAATTAAGTGATTACTTGACTGACAACACAATTTTGACAGTTGATTATCAGGGCTGTGTATTGGACTTACTGCTTTTACTAAAATGTGTAATAGAAGGCCGTCACACGTACCACGTAACTGCAACATCATCAGTTCAAAACATTATCCCCCTCTCTTTCTCTGCACATTTATTTTAAATTTTTTTTAAGATTATTTTTTGGGTATTTTAGGCCTTTATTTTTATAGGACAGCTGAAGACATGAAAGGGGAGAGAGAGGGGGAATGACATGTAGCAAAGGGCCGCAGGTCCGAGTCCAACCCGTGGCCGCTGTGTCGAGGTGTAAACCTCTATATGTGGCATTGCGCTCTACCAGGTGAGCTACCCAGTCGCCCCGCTGCACATTTTCTGTCCAACACACTACTGTACAACTAGAAAAAGATAAAGGCAAAAGAGTATCAGAAACTGGTAAGTACTGAAAGTTGGCATCAAATGTTAAATAATGTCCCTGATTTAAATCAAAATTTTGCCAATGTTAGACTTTTCTATTTTGGATGGCAAATTATTATATAACTTTCATTTCTTTTGTTGATTGAAAATAATGTTTTTTTTCTTTAGAAAAAGACATTTATATTTCTCAGAGTAAGGTAAATATTGTATTGGTACCAAACTAAAATATCATATAGTATAACATATTTTCTACATTTAATTATTTAATTAAAAGTGATTTATTTTGCCAAACTAAGTCAGCAATTACAATTACAATAAACTCAATATAAAAAAACTAATTAATTAAAAGTTGAGATTTGTCAGCTGCAGCCCTAAACCATATAATTCAGTACCAGCATGTATACACATTACCATAACATTTAAAGTCATTCCTTTCATCCTCGTCTAACCAGGCAGTTACTAATTCTATTAAGACACCATATCTTACTCAAACTAAAGCTCTGTTAAAGTTTGTAATATTTATTACTTTCTCTTATGAAAATCCTATGTGTGACGATCATAATCCTAATTTTCAACACCCTACAGACCCAGTATCCACTGGCTCCACTTTCACTTCATTTAACATTTAGTGCCTTCCAATCTTTCCCACGGAGGCTTTTCAAAACTTATTTCTCTTATCAGAAACTGAACTTGTGTAACCAAATGATTTAATTGCGTGGGCGCCACAACTACGTTTTTTCTTTTTTCTTTTTTGAAGTCTTAATATATCCCTCTATCCCATTCATTTCATTTCCTTTGGTGGATTTTAAACAGTGATAAAAGAAGCAGCACCGATTTAAAGATGGAGATGGACAACATGATTACGGATGATGAAAGCCGGCATCCATCACCACCCACTCTGTTTGTGTTTCCATCCTCCTTCTGTCTGTCTATCTTCCTGTTCCTCCTCTCTCCCCTCTTATGTTTTAATGTAAGTCGATAACTATCAGCGACTGATAACACCCTGGGCTCCGCTCGGCTTGGCAGGGCTCGATGAGGCGAGGAGAAGGGAAGAGCAGGGTTGGGTGAGGTGGTGGTGGGGGTGGAGGGATGGACGGGTGGAGGTGACACTATCTCCCCTCAGTGAAGCCTGATATGTCCGGGTGCAGGGGAGATAAGCGAGCAGCACTCAGCGGTGGCGGTGAAGCGGGATGGTGACGTCACGCTGCTTGTCTCTCATTCCCGAGGCGCTGAATGACGTTATGACGTCACAGGTGGAGATTATGTCAGAGGGAGATTTGTCATTGTTCTGGAAAGGAGATTAGACCGTGAGTGTGTTTTTCATTGAGGGAGACTCCACATTTTTGGCACCTGGCAGTGTGTGATATTTTGCTTGGTCATAGAAAAACACAGGTGTAAATAAAACACTAACAATGTCTCGGTTCTATTTAAGTGTCCCAGTAAACCATGACAGTGTGATAGTAAGCCAGCATGCACAATGTCAGGATTATTATTATTATTATTATTATTATTTGTATCTGTGCTTTTCCTACTGTGACATGCCAAAATGTTGGCCTGCTGAATATAGGGGACAAAATGTAAGTATACCGAGAAGGTGAACCATTCAATTTTAGAACTTGGTTTTCAGTTAAGGTTATGATAGTCTATATCCTCGATGTTCCACTTCCGGGATTGCTCCATTGCCGATGGAAATTCTGCTGGATTTCACTCATTTAGGCCAGATAGCCGTTGCCTTGGACTTCGTTTGTGTTGGCGTGGATTTCTGAGGACTATGGTTAACTGCTCCTCAGATCTCCGCAGGGTAAATCCAGACTGCTATCTATCCAATCTGAGTTTTCTGTTGCACGACTAAAATAACTTTTGAACGTGCCAATAAACCAGAGCACGTTTTTCTCCCATCCCAGAATGCTGTGTGGACTAACCAGACCCTCCTCCGCAGCACTGTGGAGGAGGGTCTGGCAAAGCGAGACTATGATTATGATAAATCTCCAAGGAATTAGTGTAAGTCAATGCAATGTGAAAACAAAAATGTGTGTGTGTTGCACGTGCATGTGTGTGTGTCTGTCTGTGTGTGTGTGTGTGTGTGTGTGTGTACGGGGGGGGGGGGGGGGGGGGTTGTGTGTGTGGGGGACTCTCGACTCAGCTAACAGAGACGAATAAAAGAGAGAGACTGTAGGTTTGTGTGTGTGTGTGCTAATCCACAATATACGGCAAGGGCCAAAGGAAAGTAGGTCTGCTTGCTTGTGATTGAGGCAAAGTGCGAGACAGAAAGAGAGAGAGAGAGAGAGAGACAGAGAGGCAGGGAGGAGGAGGGGGAGGGCGAGTGAGATGGAGAAAGTGAAAGAGAGAGGAAGTGAAGTAGCAAAAGAGAGCGTGTTGGGGAGAGCGAGAGGAAAAGGTAATTTCTTAGCTCTTCTTTTAAATAAGTCTGTTTCTATAGCAACCATCCAACCAGCTGCTGGAGAGAGAGACAGAGAGAGTGAGAGAGAGAGAGAGAGAGAGAGATATAGAGTGAGAGAGGGGGAAAGTGGGGTGCACCAGAGAGACAGAGGGAAAGAAAGAGAGAGAGAGTTACCATAGCAACGGAGCAAGAGCAAGGAATAAGCACTTGGAGAAACTTTAAAAAAACAGAGAGAAAATGTAAAAGGCAAGATAAGCAAAGGAAGAGTGAATTTACAGCACTGCAATGAACAGTAATTGGGTAGTGTTGGGCAAGTTAATTAAAAGATTTAATGAAATACTATTGAAAAAGTGATTACATTACTTAGAAATGGGAGGTTGTAAAAGTCCTGTTTATTTTCTGCATAAACAATGTGAGGTAAATCCAAGACTTGGATGGGCATAAAACTATTCATTACAAACAATCAGCCCCTGTGAAGGTCAAAGTCAAAAGCCAAAGCCTAAAAGGAGCAGTTCAAGCTCTGAATTGTTTCTCCAACTGCAGAAATGAACACCCCCCTATATGAACGCGTAACACATAAGAGATGTGGGCAGTGATTCAGAGATCTGGAACCAGGCTATATAGCTTTACCATAGTATTTTGTTCCCAAATGCAAAGACAAAACATTCTGACTTTGCTACAGCTGTGATTTATGACCCTGACGTGCTTCCTCTCTATAGAAATGACAGCTGAGGCTTATGGAAATGTATTATGTAGTGTAGTAGGGCTGTCAATCAATAAAGGGCGATTATTCGCACATTTTTTTATCTGTTCTAAATGTACTTTAAAAGGGATATTTTTTAAGTTTGTAATGCTCTCATCAACATGGGAGCAGACAAATATGCTTGCTTTATGCAAATATTTATTTTTGTTGCAACAATCAGAAACAATGACAAATACAGTCTAGACTATTCTCCAGAATAACCTCAATGGGACTGTATAATATAGCATAATATGGCAAACTCAAGCCCATCAAGCAACAACAGATGGGCACATTGACCTGACTGGAACATTGCTTGGTAATTCTTACACAATGTAGTGTCCCACTTTACACTTGTAAAGGTTAACTCTGTTGCAAAACTATCCAGCATGGCCTGCCTTTGGGTTCTCTGCATCGGCTGTATGCTTGGCCAGCATGGTATTTGAGACTTAATGTACTCCAGTGGTAACTCAGTTCACATCTATAGTACACACAAATAACTTTAGTCTTGTGGAGAGAACCATCTGGAAAAGCTTTGTAACTCAATTTGCCATTCAAAAGATTCTCTCTTCATGGGGCAGCTGTGGCTCAGGTGGTAGAGCGGTCGCATACCAGTCGGAAGGTTGGCGGTTCCTTTCCCCGTTCTTCTTTTCCTAAACACAACCGTTCCGTTGTTGTTGCTGGTCCCCCAGAGACCATGGGTCGTGTCCCAGCGTGTGACGTGTCCTTTCCCGTTCTTCTAAACCCAACTTCCGTATCGATGCTTCCCATTATGCTTCCCATTCCCATTTCGTGCTGAGCACCACGAAAAAAACGTCATAATTGTGTCCGGTACACGAATCAATAGATTAAAAAAAACGTGACCATATCACAAACTGCTGTGAGACCGGGTATACTACAGGGATAGTAGTATACAGCTGATAAAAAAAATATTGTATATATGTATTTCTTTTTGTAACACTGGTATTGGATCAGTACTCAGTATCAGCCCATATGCAAGTTCAGGTATCGGAATAGGTATCAGGAAGGAAAAAATTGTATCTGGCCATCTCTACTGCTTTATCTCACTGTATGTGAGATAAATGCAGGGCGAGCAGGATAATATGGCTGCAGTGTATACAACCAGCAGAGAGAGAGAGAGAGAGAGAGAGAGATAGATATGAGCTGCAGTGATCATAGTGGCTTCGGCTGCACCCTGATTGTCCATTCTCAGCTCTTGACCACACCTGACCTCCACCGCTGTGTGGAGAGGACGAGTAAGCAATGAGAAACAGAGACAGAGGGAGACGATTGATTGGGAGTCCCTGAGTTCAGACAGCTCTGACCACCGAGGCCTCCATCTGTTTCCCCCAAAGAACTGGAGCTACGTGGTGATCCAAAATAAGAGTTGACATGGGTCATGTGGGGGGAGAGTGTCCAGATTCTTCATCCTACACACACTGATGGTATACTGTAGAAACAGTGCATGCGTATTTAGAATGTTAAATGTATGAGACCTCACATAGCCTTTAGTAACAAACAGACCAGGTTCTTCTGGTTTGAGTATTGATTTAGTTTAGGGTACTTTCAAACCTACCTTGTTTGGTCCAAACTTTCGGACTTTTCAATTTGATCCAATCCAAAATTACAGGTGTGAAACCTCCCCTGGACCATGGACCGGACCAAAGAGCCGAAATTTGGTTAGACAAAAAGAGATGGTCCCAGTCCGGATCAAACTGAACCACAGTCCTTGGAAAGTCGTTGGATGGTTCGGACTTTCGAGAAAAAATAACACAAAAGTTCTGGGAGAGAGGATACGAGAAGCCCGTCTCCAGACCAATCAATTACAATTAATTATAGGGAATCGCAGCTCACGTATGTGATGATGACAGGACGTATGTCATGTATAGATCTTTAGTGCGCTTGCATAACTGCAGTGTGAAACCAAAACTTACCAGATCAAATGTATACAATGTAACAAAAACATAAACCTTTTTCCAGACCTTGGTTTGGACTTTCAGGTGTGAAAATGCCCTTAGTGTAGGGAACATTATATTTTAGGATGAGTTTGGACATAGAAGTCCACTTAAGGGAAACATTAACCGGTCATGTCACATACTGTGGTATAGTATCATTTGATGCCTGTAGCGCACACCAGACAAGGGAGGTAGTCACGGTACAGTAGCCTGGATGGGTTACAGGGAGTCAACATGATACAATTGCTTGTTTACTGGACCGTTGATGTGCATCAGTGCTGAAAAACAGTACGTTGGCTTATATAAAAAAAAATAAAACATAGATGCATGTGTGATGTGCGTCATATGCCGTCTATGTCTGTTGAACTCCATTTACTGAATGATTGAAAGCTCTTAAGTAGACTTTATTTCTAGTGTATCTTTACTTCCGCCACTTCTATATTGAATAGCATGCTTGAATAGCAGGTTGTAGCGACTACACACTAAAACTGCAAAGTGAACATTGTTTACTTATGTGTTAATCTGTGCGTTCATGTTCTATCTGCTTCTCCTGGTGAGAGTTTCAATGACAAAAGTGTGAGTAGAAGGGTTAAAGGTCCCTTTTCTCAGCAACTTTCTCTTACTCAGTTCTATGTGCTTGAAGCACCTTAACTGGCCTCTGTCAATACAAAAGCTGCTCGATGTGTTCCTGAGTCCTCAATCACTCAAGTCCTAACTCACTCCATTGACTAGCAAATTAAGAGATTTGCTTTGTACCCTTACAAATGGATCTAAGAGATTAAAATGAACATTTGGAAACAAGATGCGAGACATATCCAGGTTAACTTCAGTGTGGCAATTTCAAATGATTTTCTTTTCTTTCTTTTTTTTACAAATAGCTAGCATTTCTTTCATTGTTAGACTTTAAACTTTAGACTTTATTGTCTAAGTATAATCAGGAAAATGTACTTAAAGTATTGAAAGTAAAAGTACTTATTGCTGAAAAATCCTCACATTTTATTAACTGGAAACAATCAAAACAGTTCTGTCAATCAACTAAGTGTTTAATGGTCTGATCCTTTCAGCTGGACTTGTAGGCCGTTATATTGTTGGGTAGTTTAATTTATAATAAAACATTGTATTTTATAAACTACATATATTTTGGGTGCAATAATCTTGATTTGTAAAGTAACTAGTAACTAAAGCTGTCAGATTAATGTAGTGGAGTAAAAAGTATAATATTTCTCTCTGAAATGTAGCGGAGTAGAAGTAGAAAGTGGCATTGTACTTACATGTACGTATGTACAGTACTTGAGTAAATGTACTTAGTTACATTCCACCACTGCTGTTGAGTGTGTGTGTGTGGTCCTATGCTGTTGAGGTTGCGATGCGTGTGATTGCCTTAAAATTGAGATTTGAGAGTGTGGGTGTGGGAAGACCGATTCATTTGGCAGCTATGTTGGTTACACATATGAGTTTGGCCTGGTTTATGACAGAAAGCATGTTGACAAAACAGGTGGAACAGTAGAGCAGGATGGGCTGGACAAACCTCTGATACAACAGTAGGAGGAGATGGCGGGGGGGTGACAGATAGTCCTGTGAGTTTACGGATGGCTGACAGTCTTTGATGGCTCCTTTTTTGAATGTCCTTTGTGTGCTGGTCGAAAGTGAGTTTGTTGTCTAGTGTGAGTCCAAGGTGTCTGATATTTTAGTGTCTGTTTTGCTTTCTGGGCTGTACCTGGAGCTTTTGTGCTGCCATTGTTTTATTCCACCTGTAAACACGTCCTTTTATTGCTATTGTGGACTGCATTGCAGAACAACGTATTGCAGTATTGGGAGACGCGGCTAATGTATGTGATGAGGACAGGACGTAACTTTGTCATGTAGAGTTCTCCTAGTGCGCTTGCATAACTGCAGTGTGTCACCGAAACACGCCGGCGACAATAGCCATGACACTGGGCTAATCTGGGGGACAAAAACAATGGGGAAATGAAACGCCACACGCAGGACGCGATCCCCAGGGTGAAAGTCCTGTGTTGTTTGACCCATCCACCACCCCAACTAACTCCTTACGTCGATTTTCAGCTTTTCAATACTACTCGCTACCGTAATCGTTCTGTTATCACGAAAGATGCTTCCCATTGAAATACATTACTTTAAAATTCATGCTCACCACCACGATAAAAACGAGAAAATTGTGTCGCTGTACACAAATCAATAGATTAAATAAGGTCACCATTTCATGAACTGCCATGACTGGGTTGAACAAAAACATGATCCTTGGTCCGAACCTTGATTCAGATTGTTAGGTGTGAAAAGGCCCTAAGTTATCAGCTAACGCTAGCCCTAGCTGGCTAGCTTGGTTAGCAAGGTACATCCGTAATTCACGTTAACTGTGATATTATTGGGATGCTAATTTTGGCTACATACAGAATACAGAATTTTGGCTACATACAGAATGTATGTGTGCTGCACCCAACTTAATTTTTCAGAGTGCTACGACTTTTTATGTGACCGCTCCGAGCGAAGAAATGTCTGACCTTTTCAGAAAAGTGCTGTTGTTGTCACTGTCCCTCCTTTACAGAACAATATCACAGCAAAGACAGAAAAGCCTATCTGTGGGAACCGATCAGCCGGATACTGAATGTTGCTGGTGAGTGTTGTGCTTATATCACTGTACCGTAAACCATTGTTTTTTTAGATATTCTTTTGGACATTTTAGGCCTTTGATTAACAACTTGATTAAGGACATCTGAAGATAGGAAAGAGAGAGAGGAAGAATGACATGCAGCAAAGGGCCTGTAGTAAGGAATGAGCCTTTGTACATGGGGAGCACGCTCTACCAGGTGAGCTAGCAGGGTGCCACCAAACCTATTTTGACGTAGTGTTAAGTTACCTACTTAGGTTATGTTATTGACGTTGTAATAGAAACGAAACCCACATGATGAAGCGCTCCCCAGCGGCATGCCAGTGCCAGAGAAAAATTTGGACACAGGCCCTAAGGCACTTCCGCATTGGCTTCATTTCTTTTATACAGTCTCTGTATTAAAGGTGCTCTAAGCGATGTCACACGTTTTTTAGGCTACAACATTTTTTGTCACATACAGCAAACATCTTCTCACTATCTGCTAGCTGCCTGTCTCCTGAACACACTGTAAAAAAACGCGGTCTCTGTAGACAGCCCAGGCTCCACAAAAACAAACTGCGCCAACCTGCACCACGAAACAGTGTTCCAGCCAATAACCGACAAGAAGGATGTTAGGGGTTAGTACGCAGAAGGGAGGGGACGGGATGAGGAGGAAGGAGGGGCGAGCTAACCTCCGTTTTGTTTGACAATACTTCGAACGTCAACAAGAAGTGACATCACCCAACATCGCTTAGGACACCTTTAAACTAGTATACTGTACATGGGCTAACTATAAGATAAAAGATGGCGTTGTGTACGGTCGCCTCTGCATTTTGATGGTCTGTGTTTTGTCTTGTTTTTGTTTCCCTATGCAGTCAGCCTCGTTAACAAGGCCCACTGACATCCCGTCCTCTGCACATTCTACATCCTAAACTTTTGCACATCCGTCAACATTTTTGCACATCCTGCACTAATCCATACAGTCTCTTTTTTTCTTTCTTAATGTTATATTGGTATATGTATGTTATTTGTTTCTGTATTTAGTTTGTTTATTTCACATTCATGTTTAAAATATGTTTTGTGTATGCACCATCAACCATAGCAAATTCCTAGTAAGTGCTACTTACCTGCCAATAATCTTTTTCTGATTCTGATTGCTAGTGTATAAATGATATCCTTGTATACCATTGGATCAGTATGTGTTCATTGTTTAACTTTTAATACTTTGTTTCTAGACCTTGACTAAAACAACTGTTAACAAGTGATACTGACTCACACTTCTTATATGTTATACATACTTTTTGAAAGAGTGTTTTCAAAGCACACCAGCAGCCTAGGAATTATTTTGTTTTACATTATTAAAAAAGTAGTGCACTTTCATCAAACGTTTTCCAACATATAATGCTTCCTTTGTAAAGTTACTCTGTAAGTTGCTTCCTCTGAGTGTGTGGGTGCATGACTTTTCAGCCTCAATTGATTTTGAGTCTATCACACTGTGCCTCTGCCTTCGTGAGCTGCTGTCTTCTTAACAGCACAGAAAATATCTTGTAGATTTGTCCTCTGAAACAGCTCACATACTGTAAAGCCGTTATACACTAGACGGAGCAGGGTAAAATTAATAGTGTATGGAACAAAAGGTTTTGAGAAAGATTTCCTCACTATTCCCCATGCAATTACTTAATCCCTTGTAATTAGTCTCCTTGTTTGAAAAGGAATATACATTCTCTGTCTCCCCCTCTTTTCCCTCTTGAGTTGAAAGATAAAATTGCAGACAAAAACAGCATGAATGTCTTTTGTGGAGCATGCTGCATACAAACATCCACACAGTCTGGCTTTGAACAGCAGTTATTCCATATACAATCATTAACGATTTACATTTGTTATACTCAACTTCACCAGGATAATTATTTTCCAAGAGGAACGGCCATTATAATCAGTCATAAACATGGTCCAGTTTTTCTGCATAGATTAACCTTTTTGAATTCAGCTTCAGTGAATGCAGACAGGATTTTTTTTTTTTTTTATCACTTTCTTCTTTTGCTTTTTATGGACAATCAATGTGTGGTGAATTCAAGGCAGCAGATAATGAGGAGCACATAGTCATTTCAAATCTGGCTGAGCCCACGCAGGACAGCTGTCTATTTTAAGCTATAGCTGCTGGCCAGTGAACCATTAGCCTGTTTTACACCGATAGCAAATAGCCATTATGCGTAACTGCAAGCCAGTTAGCCAACAGCCATCTGCCGTACACTGCAATTATGCTGCTTAAAGTGCTGTAGAAAATATAGTAATTATGAGTTGAGCATGCATTAATGACCCGACACAATGGTAAATACGTCAGGGAAAGGGGGAATTTTTCAATGATACCTGCAGTAACAATCTGTGTTCTGAAGAGCATGCATTGCTATGTGAATACTGATGGAGTTTGTAAGAGTGGATTCTTTTGTAAATAAAACAAGGAGCAAAACTACTTATGTGGCCTTTTAACTTTTCAAAGTACTGCCCAAAAGCATTTTATTAGAACACAAAGTTATATTTCCATCTGAGCTCAGCTGTAGCAGCTCCTGCTGAGCTTTTGAAGCAGTAGGCACCAACTGGAGTAGCTGGTTCCCCATTAGCTGCTAGCTCTCTGCGTTGTTTCCCATGATGTGCTCTGGTCTGTTCAGTGACAGTGGGCTCATTGAGACCATGCTGCCCCTACTAGCTCTCAGTGTAAATCCGCAGGATGTGTTTGGTGACTCTTTTCCTGGCAATGACAGCTGCTGTAGTCAGCAGCACATTCAGGTCAAGCAACTTGACTCATTTCGTCACATTCTGCCACGGGCCTTTTTGCTTTCACAATGCTCTGATTAAGTGGTACAATAGTTGCAAATCTGCTGGCGTGTTTGCTGAAGAGTAATTACTAGCGTCTGATAAGCGTTCTGGGGAAGTTTCCCAGCTACATGATTTCCACTGAGGCTTTATCTAAATTGAATGTGATTGTCTTTGCCGAATTGGCTCAGCCATGATCCTGGAAACTGGTCTCACACACATGATAAGACAACAGATTGCCTTGTACACCATCCAACCCAGAATAATGCTGCAAGCTGTAATAATGTCACCATCCGTCAGGGTTTACTACATGCCTTCTTCATCACTGAGATAAAACTGCTGCAAGCAGGCAAAGTCTGATAATCACAAATGGCATGTTGGAGGCACTAATTGGCCAGATAGAAGCGGGCTCAGGCTTCTCATAAACACATCATACAGCATAAACACGGTGATACAAATCAGGCTGAAGCACTGCACCGAGATGGGAGGCAAAGGGAGTGATGCTGGCATATGAAGAACGAGGTTTCCCACTTTCTTAGTGTGCCTTTTGTGTTGTCTTCTGTGTGTGTGTATGTGTGTGTATGTATGTGTGTGTGTGTGTGTCTGTGTGTGTGTGTGTGTATGTATGTGTGTGTGTGTGTGTGTGTGTGTCTGTGTGTGCGTGTGTGTGTGCGTGTGTGTGTATGTGTGTGTGTGTGTGTGTGTGCGTGTGTTGGCCTCGCTTCTCTCTCAGGATCCCTCCATTTGTGTTACCATGGGGATGGCATGCTTCCTATATCTCTCCAGCTTACCCCCCCCAACTACCACCACCACCTCTCTTTTTCCCTGTCTCCTTTACTCACTGGTTTCAGTGTTACCATGGCGACACATGTCTGTCTCCTCTCTGCCTGCTACCTGTTTCAAATGCTGCCCTGGCTGTCTCACTGGGTCTGTCTTTTCCGTCCGTCCGTCCTTCTGCTTCTGTGTTTGTCTGTCTGCCGCTGGCTGTTTGTTTGTGTGCCCTTGGCTTGCCTTTCTTTGTTTACTCTTTGTTTGTTTATTCATTTGTTTAGTGTTTCATGTATCTGCATGATTGTCTGGTTGTTCTCCAGTGTCCGTCCCTGTCTGTGTTTGCTTTCTGTCCCACTCTTTTTTTCTCCATTTGTCTCCGGCTGACTGGCTGCCTGTCTGGCTTTTCCACCTCTAATCCCTCCTCTCCTCTTTCTGCTCTGCTGCTCCGCTCTTTCGTTCCCTTAACATCAACCCCGCTCCCCTCTCTTTTCTTTTTCACCCCCCGACTCGATTGTTTGTTCCCACATCAAAACAGTATCCATTGAATGTCCCTTGGAACACACAGTAAAAAAAAAAAAAAAGCGGGGGGGATTTCGGTAATTTTCGCAGACTGCAGCTGTTGCTATGGCGACACAACTTTTGGATTTGCTGGGGAGAGCGAGGGATGAATAGAGGGATAGAAGGAGGGAGAGAAAATGTGTGAGGATAGAAAAAAGAGAAGAAAAAAGACTGAAAATGAAAAAAAAAATAGAGATAGAATGTAGAAGTGTGTGGGGGGGAGGAGAAAGAAAGAAAGAAAGAAAGAAAGAAAGAAAGAAAGAAAGCCATGTGTCTCTGACAGCACATGCTGGTCAGTCATTTCTGCACTGTGAGCTTAATTCAAAATACGGACATTGTGAAGAATTCATTTCCTGAAGACAATCATTCAAAATCCCTTCAGTATCAAAAACCTACAATCTATATGATTCTTTTTTGTTCAGACACACACAACCAGATTGCCTCGCTGTTCTTTAAAACTGACATCATTTGTTTAAATGTTATGTTGTAAGAGTGCATGCCAGTTTACCAAATCTCGCTTTTGAGATAAAAACCCATCTGCGCCTGATATTGCATGCAGTAAACCACTTCATTACGCTCTCAGTGGTACACTCTGGCCTTGCTTTGTTCTGCCTCTGCTGCAGTTTCAACCCGAAAAACTCGATCACCACATTGAAAAAAACAGCATCATCATCTTCAGGCCATCAGTCACTGAAATAAAGAGAATCCTAAGCCAAACTAACCTATCATTTCCTATAAAGCATCGTCTTCCGCTTTGTTTCTGTGGATCAAGTTGCAAATGTGTTTGTGACGTCCCTTGGAATGGTGAAAATTTAATTCTGGATTGAACCCCTCTCCCGTCTGCGTGCTAATGCATTTAGAAAAAACACTTTATTATAATACGCATTTGAATATTCATAGTAGGCAGGCAGGGGGGTGATGGAGAGTGGAGCCTTTGGGTATTGATGTAGAGCTGTGGAATTAGCTGCGAAACTGCTATTGATTCAAGCTGTGAGGACTGGAATATGAAACACGAGGTGGGGAAGGGTGGGGAGGAAAAGGGCCAAAGACCTTATCAATGAACTTGGGGAATGAAAGACAGGGCGAAAGAGAATGAGGGTGCTTGGTGGAAAAAAAGAAAAAAGAATAACCAGATTATCGGTCAGCGGAGAATTGAATTAGAGGAAGATGGAAGGAGAGAGTGGTTAAAGAAAGAAAGGGAGATTATCAAGCCACACAGAGGGAGAACTAAAGACACAAAAGTACAACAAAAGTAAGGGAGAAAGAAAAAACGGACACAAAGAATGCATGAAAGAAAGAAAGAGAAACATGATGAGGGAACCAACGGAAACACAGAAGAATGATCAAATAAACTAAAGAGTGAGAGAAGAGGGCGAAGGGGGGTTAGGGCTCTCTGCGAGTGGCGCTTTAGCCCGGAGACGCCACGCTACAGTGAACCATCCACCCCTGGATCCTGCAAATTGTTGATGGGAGGATTTTGTTGACAAATGTCAAAGTTTATGTTTCATTAATGGAAGGCGGGGGCAGGGGAGAGGATGGAGAGAGAGAGACGGGTAGGAGGAGAGAAAGAGAAGAAGAACGGTTGGGGGGGGGGGGGGGGGAGCAAATGCCATGCATTCCATTAAGTGGCCAAAGAAAACCACAGAGAGAGGGGAGGGGAGGAAACGAGAGAAATAGGAGAGGAATACAGGAAATGTAGGAGGAGGAGAGGTAGAGGGGGGTGCAAGGATTAGACCACCATTAGACGCCCATACATGCAGACAGATCGAGATAGAAAGGGGGGTTTAGAAGCCAAGGAATAAAGTGCTCGATTCATCAGCTCTTCAACTGTGCTTCTGACCTTTGAAAATGGAGTTAATGACAAGGCAGCACTTAACATTCTGACGGCCTCCATGTTTGTTCTTTAGTTGTCAAGGCGGAGCTTCACTTTACGCCGTCGCCCTTTGCTGATCTCGAAAATTGCAGGGCTTTACACTTTGACCTGAAAAGATAAGACTGGTGATATTCTGTGTTTGTAATTGTAGCTAAAACCAACAAGGAATTGGTTCTCCAGACTATCACCTTTTACAGTAAGCCAAAGCCTTCCTGTGTGCCTCTGCTGCCCCAAACCTGTTGAAAACACATCAGTGAGTGTCACCATTGAACTATGTGACATGTTCCTCTGATACCATGAATATGAAATATTTTGAATTGATACTGTTCACTGTCCTGTTTCCTGCCAGAAATACCCACTTGTTTGAGTAACGATTGTTAAACACTACAGTGCCTAGCTGTTTCAGGAAATAACTGACCTACATCTTTGTAAGAATGAATAGACTTCAGTGCATGACATTAGTGACACATCTCTTTCACAAGCAAAAATAGCCTGAATACAAAACAACACTGGCCAGTCTTATTAAACTTTCTGGGAAAGACACAGTCTGAGGAATGCCACAGGGACAAAATAACTGTGCATGTCTTTCTTTCTTTTTTTAATGCATTTATCAATAAGGACCTGGCCCTTGACCATTCTGAGCTAAGAAAATTGCAAAACTTTTGAGTTTGTTAAAGCTTTAGAAAAGCAAGTACATAACCACAGAAATGTTAGGTCGTTGAACTCAAAACATGTTTTTATTAGCTACAGAAACTGTTCTGGAGATCAATGCTTTCTTTAATGTGGCTGGATAATGTAGTGATGCTAGAAAGCAGCACAAATGGGCCTCAAACAAGAATCTTAATCTGTCTTGAGGAGTGAACTTTCAACACATTTTAAAATTGTAAGCATCCTACATCCCCAACATGAGACGTAATAATGATAGGTACAAGGTGGAAAGCAACTTGGGATGCACAATCTAACTTTTCCTCACAGATTCTGATACCTATGATACCTATTGACCGATGCAGAGTACCGATCCAATACCCATGCTCTTTTTACCAAAATGTAAAATGTAAATCTGTGTGGAACTAATTCAAATAAATACATATAAGCTAAGGTGAGGCTGTTTGACCATACTTCTTAACTGAAAGTAGAGAAAGATTTTTTGGCTTGAGAAAATGTTGTAGTTTAACTTTATGATATAATTGCGTCACTACAGTGAATCAACCTCAAAGCAACAAACACGCCACCACTTTCTTTGTACTCTAATACAGGGGTATTCAACAGGGGGTCCGCAACCCTTAGGGGGTCCTCAGAGTTCCTTCAGGGGGGCCGCCAAATTATTGTTTGCAAATTTTTTTTAACATTTTTCTTTTTCAAAAATGTAAATGTCTGACAACACACATTAATATGAAACCCTGTGCCTTCCACATGTATGTTTAACATTAAAACATGATGTACAAATAATGTATACATATTAATCCATCCACCCAGTTTAATATGCAGCTCAGTTTTATACAATATATGTAGTAGGGGGGTCCCTGCTCTGCCTCTCTTTCAACTAAGGGGTCCTTGGTCTAAAAAACCTTGAAGACCCCTGCTCTAATACATGTAACACACACAGTTGGTGCTGTAGGATTACTGGTGTTGTGAACAGATGCAGACCTTACAAACAGCACTGAGCAGCCGTAATAGACCAAGATAAGAGCTGATGCTGCATTCACTGTCCTCTGTGTGTCCACATGGAAAAGGCTTCCCTCATTTTAATTACATGCTTCGACATCTTTTCAAACCTCATAGCTCCTCCCAAGTTGCTAAAAGTTGATTGTCAAAAAGATGTAAAGGCAGTCGTCCTTTCCTGGGCCATTCTCCTTTCTAAAGCTTTATTAAACGTGATCAAATGTTACCCAACCATGCCTAGTTTCAAAACAACCTCCCACAAGGGAAAACAATGTTGAAAAGATCTATATGCAGAAATGCTAGCTAATCGCAAAAGTCAATTTTGACTCCTTTGGTTTCAGTGGTAGCTTTAGACACATTACGTTATTGGAGCCAAAACTGTATTCAACATACTGGTAGATTGGTGACATGTGGCCAATACCCAGACCCCTTAAAAAGGTATGAGGAGTTTGATTGAGAATATATGAAGAGTTTGATTGCAAAACAAATATACACTTAAAACACATGACCTTTGTTTGACAAAGTGATTGAACACAGTGGATCATGCATGAAACATTTTACATAAATGACTTTCTCCCAAATCAATGGCCATCAGTTTAAGGGTAACTTCACAGTTTTCTTATGTGGTGATTTTACCACTATGGTTGCTTCTCCATTAAGTACATAACTATTTATATATCATACAAGAGCCCATTTGTTCATTTCTCATCCACTGCTTCAAAGTGAAAACATTTTACCCTGCGATATATTTCCCTGCATCAGCTGGTGTTCTAACCTTGAATCAAGATGCAGTTTTTCAGCAAACCCATTACATCGCGTTGTAGCTGCACTGATACTATAGCTGTTCCTGCTCGGGAGGAAAAGAGAAAGTGGAAGTTTTTCCATTGCTGTAGCCCAGTAACAATTTCCTCGTAGGATTCTGGCCAATGAGTCAGTATGAGACTTGGGCAAGCCTTGAACGAATGCCGTGGACGCAGTGATCCTGGTTGTAACACTTTTTTTTTTGCATTTAGAGCTAACTGGTCGAAGCCGAGTATGAGAGGAAGGGGTTTGCTTCACCCAAAGAAGGAAATAGAATTTATATTTTCTCATGTTGTACTACGTAACTAAAACTTCACCCTATAATGTCAACACATTCTCATGATCGGGTCCGTATGATATATTACGAAAATGTATGCACACCAATACGTATGATATCCTACGAAACTAAGCGAACGCCGGCTGGTCACGTGGCGCTGACTAGAGTGGCAGGCTTCGAGCTCTATGACGCAGAGCGGCGGCAGTATGCACACCAATACCTATGATTTCTTACAAAGCTAACACTCAGTTAACCCATTGAAAGGTGACTTTGAGCAGGGTACAGAGCGCCGCAAGCTGCCGGTCATTTCAACATACATTAAGGTTACATCTGGGTGACAAAAAGTGAGAGTTATGCGGCAACAAAAGCTAAGATTAGGCACCAAAATGACTAGTTAAGTTTAGGGAAAAGATTGTGGTTTGAATTAAAACACTCTAAAGGAACATGCATTTCCTGGGTGAAAGTCTTTTGTTTTTCCCGGGAAGCAAACTCTGCTACCTGGCTTGCAAGTTCTTTGTTTCATGACCCACCCATCCACCGGACCACCTCCCTGTACGCGGCCAGCCGCATTGTCATACAGCAGCAGTGATTGGGGTGCATACAGCAAAAATTACGTGTGGAATGCTTACGAATTACAGTGCTTAACTTTTCGCAGCTATATGAACGTATGGTTCATGAGAACAGCCTGATAATGTAGCTGTCCACTTACAATAACACTTTATTTCCTAATGTATATCATCATGCTTGACACGTACACTGTCTAGTTTCATAACATTCATTAGCTATAATAGTTTATTTTTTGAATTTAGGATTTTGACTTTTTTTTTAACAGATGCAGACCTTACTAATAGCACTGAGCTGAAGATAAGAGCTGATGCTGCATTCACTGTCCTCTGTGTGTCCACATGGAAAAGGCTTCCCTCATTTTAATTACATGCTTCAATATCTTTTCGAACCACGTAGCTCCTCCCAAGTTGCTAAAAGTTGATTGTTAAAAAGATGTAAAGGCAATCGTCCTTTCCTGGGCCATTCTCCTTTCTAAAGCTTTATTAAATGTTACCCAACCATGCCTAGTTTCAAAACAACCTCCCACAAGGGCAGACAATGTTGAAAAGATTTGTATGCAGAAATGCTTATCGCAAAAGTCAATTTTGACTCCTTTGGTTTCAGTGGTAGCTTTAGACACATTACGTTATTGGAGCCAAAACTGTATTCAACATACTGGTAGATTGGTGACATGTGGCCAATACCCAGACCCCTTAAAAAGGTCAGTATCGTCGCCGATCAGTTCATCCATTAAAAGGAGCTGCACCTTGAGAATATATGAAGAGTTTGATTGAGAACAGAGTTTGATTGAGAATATATGAAGAGTTTGATTGCAAAACAAATATCCACTTAAAACAAATGGGACTCATTCTTATTGCACAAAATGACCTTTGTTTGACAAAGTGATTGAACACAGTGGATCATGCATGAAACATTTTACATAAATGACTTTCGCCCAAATCAATGGCTATCAGTTTAAGGGTAACTTCACAGTTTTCTTATGTGGTGATTGTACTACTATGGTTGCACTTTTTTCCTAATGTATATCATCATGCTTGACTCGTACACTGTCTAGTTTCATAACATTCATTAGCTATAATAGTCTATTTTTTGAATTTAGGATTTTGACTTGTTGGATTCGCAAGTGGGTCCATGTTTACAAACTTTAATAGACTCACAATTATTTCAAATTGTACTGGAGATCCCAACGTTTCCAAGGATACCAACTATGTCAGCTTAGATTTTGTGGAAATGTGAATAAATGATGGCAGCAGTAAAGTGTTGGAACGAGCATAACACAGACTATAATACCCGCTATAAATAGCCGATAGACTCCTTTGCCATTGCCTTTCTTTTTTTTCTAGTGTGTCATGTGTCATGTTCCATGTTACGAACGCGCTGGAAAACAGGTAAACAGTTGTTAGTAAACAGTAGAAATCAGCATGGAGGCCAGTCAAAATGTTACAGCAGTTATTTGTTACTTATTCAGTCTTTCTTTCAAACTCGGTGCCGACTAATTAGGAACGATGTCCGTGCTCTGCTTCGGACGGATACGGACTGAATTTGTGGACGAGATGAAAGAAGTTACAGACAGAGGCGACGCACGTCATAGCATCTGGCCGGAAAAGGGACAAAAATTAGCGCGTCCACACGGGTGTCATGTCTCCATCACTGTAGATTGGCTCTGGAGCCAATAAATACCTGTGACTACTGCAGGGTCATTTGTCCCGGGTATGCATGCCGATTGTAACCTTTCCCACTGAAGACAAAGGCCAAATGTTAGTGGGTGTTATGGTGTGTGTCCATTGTCAGCATCAAGTCCCTGCTTCCTATACATTTCCATGGGAGCAGCAGTGCAATAAATTCTGGTAGCATCGTGGGGACTTTGGAGTAGCAGGGCGTTGAGTCGCATGCTCCAAATGATGAGCAGCAGGCTCGGCTCGCTGCCTCTCAAAAGCTGTCGGAAAAACTTTTAAACTGACCGTTGTCGATCTAAAATGAAGACAGATTCAGCAACTGTTTTCAGAAACATGTTTCGGTAAAATTAAGTGGTTGTATTCTGAACGAGCCGCCATTATGGTCGGTTTTCAAATTAGGGAGCAGCTAGCCACACGTGACACGCTCGTCCAATCAGAATAGAAAGTTATGGCTAATATCAACAGTTAAAGAGGTTAAATGGTCTTAAATTCCCCTCTCGGCAGAAAAGTATAAATAAAATAAAATAAAAACTGAAATCTGCAGATAACATGGCACTAACCACCAGGCAGTCAAATGAACAATTTGTCTAAATGTATACTGAAAGGCACTATAACACAGTGGATGATGTTGTCTCCCCAGAGGATGCGAACAATTGATTTTGTGAGTGTGTATGTTTGTGTGTGTGTGTGTGTGTGTGTGTGTGTGTTTTGTTGGAAAAAGAAAAAGAACAAAGCATGCCTTTATTCTGATGTTTCTGAGCGTGACGCTCATTCAGGCCGCAAAAGGAAGTGATCTATTCGTGATTCTTATCGTTGAGTGTTTAATATCGAGGAGTGTGTGTGTGTGTGTGTGTGTGTGTGTGTGTGTGTGTGTGTGTGTGTGTGTGTGTGTGTGAGTGTGTGTGTGTGCTGTATGTAAAAGGGTTTGTGGGTAAACACTGGAACAGGTTTGTTTGAGCGTTAGGGGGAAAAGAGGGTTTTGTGAAATGAGATAAAGAGATACAAGTACATGTGAGCACACTTGCTGTCAGTATGCAGTGATCAGTAGTATAACTTAACATCTCACTCTTTCAGGTCTACAGTCTTTCTCTGATTACTTTTTAGAGTAGGATTTTCCTTTAGCATTTTTTCACATAGTGCAAAAAATACACAGTGGAGAATGTCCTATAATATCTAAAGCAAAAGTTGTTAATTAGCTTAAAATTGACAAGAAATGTACTTATTATTGCATTATTGCATTTTGTCCCACTAAAAGACAAAAGTTTACTTCACTACATTTTACAGAGAGTGGTTGTATTTTTTTATACATGTTCCCTTGGCTTACTTAACACGCATGGCAAGCTCATAAAAGCTGATGCATCGCCATATCTGCTCAACAAATTGCCACCTAAACTAGCTACTCACACAGGGAAGATACCCTGTGTCATTTCCGTGCTGTTACCTTCAAAGGCACCTTTTTACCACCTATTACCAGTGTGCATTACTGCCCTCACTGTCACGTCACCACTTCCGGGATTGCTCCGGTGCCGCCGGAAATTCTGCCGGATGTCCCCCTTTTCGGCCAGATGTCCCTCACCTTCCGCTTTCTTTGTGTTGGCTTCTAAACTCCGGTGGATTTCTGAGGACTATGGTTAACTACTCCTCAGATCTCTGCAGGGTAAATCCAGACAGCTAGCTAGACTATCTGTCCAATCTGAGTCTTCTGTTGCACGACTAAAACATCTTTTGAACGTACACGTTCCATCAAAACAAGTTCCTTCCCGAGGCTATTTTGCAGAGGCACCGTGGCTCCGTCCGGCGCTTAGCACAAGCCAAGACAATTGTGATTGGTTTAAAGAAATTTCAATAAACCAGAGATTGTTTTTCTCCCATCACAGAAAGCTGTGTGGACTAGTAGCATTGTGGAGGAAGGACTGACAATGCCAGACAACATCACCCCTTTACTCGTGGTTTCGCTCGAGCACAAGATTCACACATTATGACCTACTTATTAAAGAAAAGCTTGAGAGCTCCACTGGTGTTCAAAAACTGTGGATCTTTAATAAATCGATAATTAAACACTAAAATACTTACCTCCCTCTGACATAAGTACTCGACTACATAGTTACAGTTAGTGTACTTGCTTTTACTTCATCTGAAAACCGTAAAAGATCGAAATACTTCTTCCAATACTGAAAACCAGAATAACTTTCAAGGCAGCACAAAACAATGAGTTATTTTCAGTTCAAATCAACATTTGAACATACAGCAGCTGGTTAAATTAAATTACACTCTCAAACAAAAGACTCAGTGTATAATATGGAACATTTTCCATGTTTTCTCTGTCTCGTGTGGACACACGCTTCTGCAAAGCTCGTCTTTAAGCACTTATGTCTTGTGTCTTGAGTGTGTGTGTGTGTGTGTGTGTGTGTGTGTGTGTGTGTGTGTGTGTGTGTGTGTGTGTGTGTGTTTGTACAGTGAATGTGTGTGCACTGTATGAGTGTGTGTATGTGTATGGATGGTCCAAGGTGCTGTTTCCCTGCTGATAGTCCTGTGACTAGGATCTTCTCCCTCCATCCTCCTTGGCATCTTCCTCCACCTCCCTTATACTTGGTCTAATGAAAAACCTTCTGCCCTGTCTCAGAAACACCCACACACACACACACCCACACACTTGAACACACAGAAACTTGCACACACAGACAGACAGAAATGTGTTTACTGATATGCAGACACAGAAGCACGAGCGTGTACAGTATAGGTTCACAAACACAATCAGAATGTGAAGTGCACATACATTGCACTCAGTGTTGGGAAGGATACTTTCAAAACGTATTCCGTTACAGAATGCAAAATACATGCCCAAAAAATGTAATTTGTAACGTATTCCGTTATGTTACTCAATCTGAGTAACGTATTCTGAATACTTGGATTACTTCCACAATGAATTGAATTTTATAAGTGTAGGAATGCGGCCATCACATACAGCTTACTAAACAGGCCTATTCTGGTGTGTTCTTCTGTTCCAACTGGCTGAATGTGTACCTAAACAAGCGGAAAGATTTTTGTATTTGTAGTCCCGAACTGCATGCTACAAAAATCTAACCGCAGTCTAAGCTACCACGAGCTAATTTTAGCTAACGCTAGCTAGCATGTCAAACGGGGCCAGTCAGTCTTTCAACGGCTCTGGGGCTAGTAAATCAGCACATAGGAGAATGTAAAGTCGCACGTCAACTATAACCAACACATTCTCACACTCATCTCGTAAAATATGGACCCTTGGTCAGGTGCCTTTGTCGTTCTTGTTGACACTAAAAGTCTCCTTTAGTGCTTTAAGTAAACGCGCTTGGTCGGGACTATTGCCGTCCCTTTAGCGCTTTAAGTAAACGCGCTTGGTCGGGACTATTACCGTCCCTTTTGACGCAGTTATGTTAAGGAAAAGGACGTGGGTGGGCTTACGGTTCCATGACACGCGGGAACTACGGGACGGTTGGGTTTAGGAAAGGGTCGTGGGTGGGCATACGGTTCTGTGACACGCGGGAGGAAAGAAAAAAGCGACTATAGCAACCGTGACAAGCGGGACACGAATCCCGCTCTCCTGGGTGAAAGTCCTGTGTTTGACCCATCCACCACCCCAATCAACCTCCTTATGTGGAAATTTGCCCTTACATACTACTCGCTAACTGCTGCTCTCCCCGGTGCGTTACACAAACACGCAGAAAGACGGCTTTTTCGTTGAATCAGACGCTGACAGCCACTGTCCAAACGCCCTTATTTTACGAGTTCGGAATGAGAACGGGTTGACTATAACATAGCAAGGTGACCAGTAAAACTAAAGCAGACGACTACCCTTGGCTAATTAAAAAAATAACTTACTTTAAGATGCTTCTTCAGGTTGGAGGTGGAGTAATTGAGACGCTGAAAGGAGGTTGGTTGCTGGCAAGCAGAGGTTGCACTGTTCTTTCTTTAATGTGAAATGCTGTCTGAATTTCCAAGATAGAAACGCATTCCTGCCCTGGCTCTGTTGTGCTGGTTCCGGCTCCATCTCTAGCTCTATCAGTGATCACGCAAATAGCTCATTTTTTTCGTTTTCATGTTGGGGCTTCTGGGAAATGTATGGAGTTGCCTTAATTTATCCAGAGAGTGAATCAACTCGTGAAACAGAGAAGTATCATCATGTAATCCATTTATTTCAACAATGTAGCTCTATTCTAAATACCAACTATTTAAATTGTAACTGTAACGGAATACAGTTATTCATAATTTGTATTCTGAATACGTAATGCCGGTACATGTATTCCGTTACTCCCCAACACTGATTGCACTCGTCCAACGGCTCCCCATGTGAGAGCAAAGAGCCGCTTTGAGTCCAACTCCACAGAGATCGCTCTTCTTTCCCTCCTCCCAGCAGCACTCGCTCACAAAAACACAATTGTTCTCACTGATGATTTTAGAGTCAAAAAATCTAAATGAAAAATTCATCAAATCGGAAGAGAAGTCCTTTCTGTCCGTTACAAGAGGAGGAGGTGGTTTGTGTGTGTGTGTGTGTGTGTATGTATGTGTGTGTGTGTGTGTGCGCGCGCACGCACGCACCACAAGAAATGGAACTGATGCATCGTTTCTGTGTCACTGCTAATGTTGCATGTCACAAGAACCTCTGGGGGGGCTGCAGTCTACACACACATGGTATGCACACACACACACACACACACCAGACAGAATGCACACCCTCACACGTCAATAATCATATGGAACACACTTGTGCACACAGACCCATCTTACTCTTATACACACAAACACAGCTCACAGACACTCAAATGTTTCAGCATCGTAATACACACACACACACACACACACACACACACACACACACACACACACACACACACACGCACACACACACACACACTCACACACACACACACACACACACATACTTCATGTCATGTTCATGCTCGGCATCATGGGAGTTTAAACCTCAGTACATGTTCTGCTGTTGGAATTGAGTCAAGGAAATCAGTTCTGCTTGTCATAACACACACACACACACACACACACACACACACACACACACACACACAAAAAGTGTATTTATATGTGTGTGCATGTAAGTGTGAGTGTGTGTTTGTGTGTGCTAATGCAGAGGATCAGAGGTTTACCTCAGGCTATCAGCTAATTAAAACTGAGAAATGAGGGAGGGAGAGGAAGAGAGAGGGAGGGAGAGAAGGAAAACATAGAAACAGCAAAGTAGTTCTTAGGAGAAAGATTGAAAAGAGAGAGACAGAGAGAAGGAGGAGAAAATAAGAAAAAAAGAAGGCAAAGAGAGCGTGTGAGAGTTTTCATGTTTTTTGTTTTTCCTTATTTCAATCGAGGGTCTACGGACAGGCCTGTTGTATGCTGTACAGATTGGAAAGCCCTCTGACAAACTTGTGACTTTGTGCTATCTTAATTGGATTGGGTGCACAAATGACCAATTCATGCTCCCAAATGAATCATCTGTGCCAATGAATTTATAGAACACAACACACTATTGTTTAAATGTCAGAAACAAGTTCAGAAAAGAAAAGAAAAACGCTGCTTGTCCGTGCCTCTTAGAACGACACATAGATTGTTTTCTGATCTGACACCCTAATGGCAGGACGACATCATTTGTCTGTGCCTTTCAAACCGTTACAAATCACTGTTTAAGAATAAATCAGTTGTATGACAACACTATGTTTAAGGTTTGGTTAGGGTAAGGGAAAGGTCATGGTGTGGATTAAAATACGGGCACTATGACAATATTTTGCTTTCCACTAGATTTTGGAACCTGGCAGAAGATATTTGCCTGCATTGAGCGACAAGAGCAACCCTGAAATTCCACCAACTGCGGAACGACTGCAGATCGGCTACAGAACGGCTTCGCTGCGTGTCGGCTCCGTGCTCCGCCGTCCTTCAATACCCACCAGGTCCGGATTTGTTGCGATACGGCTGCGGCCATGACTGACAGCTGTAGTCACAAGGACCCACAATATCTCGCAAATTCACATAGAATAGAACCACAAAACCAACAACAGTTTGTTTCTATCCAGAGGAGTAGAGGGGAAACAACTCTGTGCTGTGTTTTCAAGGTGTAGTGCAGGAAATATGATCTGCCGTGAGTACGGTGTATTTTATTTTGAAAATTAACCGGATGTTTTATTTTGCTTCTGTGCTCGACTTCCTGTCCCACACTATCTGCCCTGTGCTGAATTGTTGCGGAGGACTGCGGATCGCTGGAGCTGTGCTGGAGTCAGAACGCAGCCATTCTGCAGTCAGTGAAAATACACACATTGACTTTAATGGAAACCTATTGACTCTGCCACCGTTCCGGAGCGGATCCACAGACGTTCTGCAGCCGGTGGAAATTGGGGGTTAGTAAGCTTGGGTATTGATGTTGCGCAACTTACAAGTTCATCCCAAAGGTGTTGGAGGGGCTGAAGTCAATGTTCTGTGCAGGCCACGCAAGTTCTTCATCAAACGGGGAAAAACATTTCTTTATAGACTTGTTTGTGCACAAGAGAATGATCATATTCAAGCAGGAAAAAGACATTCCCTAAACTGTTGCCACTACGCTGGAAGAACACTGTTGTTGCTGTCCTTGACAACTTATACGCGTGGTATGTGTGCCCCTAAAGATATTATGTGAGAAATGATTTCAGTATTCATGGGAAACATCAACACTGAAACACCAACTTGTGGTCATGAGTTATTAGTTTGAAAACAGAAATCAAAAACCTTGTGACATCAGCCAGGCTCCATACAGGAGTTTGATAGACAGAGTGAAAGAAAAATGGAGAGGGTGTGTTGAGAGAAAGACAGTAAGCAAGAGAGAGACAGAGCTGGAGTGAGGTCTGAAAATGTGTGAACAGACAGTGACACAGTAGCTAGTCCACGCAGCATTCTGGGACAGGAGAAAAACATGCTCTGTTTTATTGTCATTTCTTTAAACCAATCACAATCGTCTTGGCCCGTGCTAAGCACCGGACAGAGCCACAGTGCCGCTGCAAACTTGTTTTGATGGAACATGTGTATGTTCAAAAGTAGTTTTAGTCGTGCAACAGAAAACTCAGATTGGTCAGATAGTCTAGCTAGCTGTCTGGATTTACCCTGCAGAGATCTGTGGAGCAGTTAACCGTAGTCCTCAGAAATCCACCAGAGTTTAAAATTCCAACACAAAGAAAGAGGAAGGTAACGGACATCCGGGCTAAAAAGAGGGGCATCCGGCAGAATTTCCGGCAGCACCAGAGCAATCCCGGAAGCGGAAGGTCGTGGATATAGACTAGAGACACAGTGACCTGGACGGGTTGAGGGAATCTGGGAGCTGAGAGAGAGAAACTATGTAGTCACTTGTCTCACTCCATAGCAATACTTTTTGGTTTGTTTATTATTTTCTTCACTCTGTATATATATTGTTATTTGATCTAACATAATGCCAGTAAAGCTTTATTGAACTGAATTCAATTTGATTGCGAGACAGGGAGAGGGGGTTGAAGCACACAGGAGACAGAAGAAACACGGGGCGTTCATGTTTTATTCACGCAGCAAATATACAATCGATGTCTCTTTATATTATTCATGGTTCTTTTTAAATATTTCACTGTCAACAAGCCAATTAGCAATTTTAGATGGCTGTGTGTTCGTGTGTAATGCAATTTTTATCATGTGTGTGTGTCTATTTGTGTGTGTGCTTGTTTGTGTATGTTTTTAAGTTTTTGCATATTTCCCCCGCTCACTTTCAGTGTGTTTGTGTACATGTGTACCATGGGCTGTGTATGTGTGTGTGTGTGTGTGTTTGTTTGAAACAAGCCGACCCTGCCAAACAGGCTGCTGGGTCTGGGGAAAGGAGAGCGTGTCGAGGAGGGAAAGAAGGAGGGGAGGAAAAACAGGAGGAGGAGGAGGATGTGTGTGTGTATGTGTGTGTCAGCAGTTTGAGTGGGGGGGGGGAGGGGGGGAGGAAAGAGTGAAAAGCCTAGATTGAAGTTTGATCAGTTTGTCTCCCCCTTGTCCCACTTACGTATCCCCGTGGAGCCCAGAGCAGGAAGGCAGGCTGGTGTGTGTGTGTTCATGTGTCTGTGCATGTGAAACGCATCGGCACAACCTCGAAGAGAAAAAAATGAGCCAAAACAGATCAAGATAAACAGATAAATAGATGGATTGAAACAGACAGACTGACAGTGAGACAGGCAAAGATAAGAGAGGAGAGACATGAGCTGGATAGGGAACACAGATAGAGAGATGAAGACAGTGGGAGATTAGTTTGAATCACACACACACACACACACACACACACACACACAGCAGCCGCAGCAGCAGCAGGGAGTGATTGACAAAGACCGACAGACACGCCTACAGACTGAAAAAAACGATGAGCGGAAAAAGAGTGATGGAGGGAAAGGGAATAACAGAGATAGACGCAGTGATCCACAGCTGGATACAAATTGAATCAGACAGCAGAGAGACAAACAAAAAACCAGACAGACAGACAGACAGTCACTTGCTGTATTTGTCTGTTTGTGTCCTTGGTTGCTCTATTGAACACCTTGTGATCAACTCGTTTGGTCCCAAACATTGGTTTTGCCTGGACAGCAGGGATTTATGAGAGAATCCCAGTTCATGAGGGCTGGTATATTTGCTGTTGTAAGCTCTCAGTCTTTGGTAGTGTCGGTCTTTTGCAGGGAAATCATCTGCAGCACAGGAATTGATGCATCCTCTGTTTGTTTGTTTTGAATATATAGAACAAGATCTCAAGTAGCAGCCTAATGTTGCAGCCAGTGTGGAAATGCTTTAAAATAAGAAATGCTTAAATGTCTAATGGATGCTGGCACCAAGGAAACTCATGCTGCGTCCCAATTTAGGAGTCACAAGGTCTTTGGAAAAGCCTTCAAAGTCTGCATTTCTAGTCTGTTGATGCCCTGACAAGTTGAGTTTGTTTTTTCACATAGTATTTTTGTAATGTGCGCTCACGTGATCATCTGTCATTGGTGAATATGGGTTTTTTGGGCCCTAAAAACTTGCATGATGGTGGACTGTTGAAGTGCCGCCGGAAATTCCGCCAGATTTCTGTCACCTTCCGTTGTCTTTTCATTCTAAACTTCGGTGGAGTTTTGAGGACTATGGTTAACTGCTCCTCAGATCTCTGCAGGGTAAATCCAGACAGCTAGCTAGACTATCTGTCCAATCTGAGTTTTCTGTTGCACGACTAAAACAACTTTTGAACATACCCATGTTCCACCAAAACAAGTTCCTTCCCGAGGCTATTTTGCAGCGGCACCGTTGCTCCGTCCGGCGCTTAGTGCCGCCCAAGACAATTGTGATTGGTTTAAAGAAATGCCAATAAACCAGAGCACATTTTTCCCCCATCCCGTAATGCTGTGTGGACTAGCTAGACCCTCCTCCGCTGCGCTGTGGAGTAAGGTCTGGCAATGCGAGAATAGCGCAAGCAGTGATAGCCGGAGAGAAAAGGTGCCTCCAACTCAAGACTCAAATTTCATTAACAGAAAATAAAACTTCATCCACAGGAAATGCATGGTCTGAGAGTGTCTTTGCTTTTCCTCGCTACTGCTGCAGTGATAGAGAGAGAGAGAGAGTAAAAGAAAGACAGTTAATATAGAGCAGGGATCCAACCTATTACCTTTATTCTGCCCTCGCAGCAAATTTCACTAAGATTACTTTTAAAAATGTATTTTCCAAAAGACAAACTTAATTCAGCCTAATTATCAGGGCAAAGAGAGTCCGGCTCTCAAATGCTTGGAAACCATGAGTCCCCTAATAGAATCACGATGCCTGTAGTCACTGTACCGCAACACTGATTGACTGACAGATGATCTCTGGGAAATGCAGTACAGTAATGGCACATAACCGAGCTCTGAGCACCTTAGATGTCACAAGATTAACAGAAAACACACAAATCTTGAGTTTTTTTTCAAAAAGAAAATAGCCTAAAGTGCTAATTTGTCTCTTTATAACTTTGTTTAACAAGTTAGATTATTATTTCAACTTTCTTTAACAATGAAAAAAAATAGGATGAATCTATCTATGATGATAGATTCAAACTCTCCATTACTGCTCTTAAATTACACATTAGG
>CM042324.1:34826856-34941856 GCA_023566125.1 Zingel zingel
GTGTGTAGGCAAAGGAAAATCTCTGCATTTATATCCAGACGTGCAGTCTTGGAGTGATTTTGGGAGTGTAATTAAGTATATTTGTTTTAGATTTGATTGTACATTCAACTCTGCAGGCATTTGTGCAATATGTGTGTGTTTATGTGTGTGTGTGTGTGTGTGTGTGTGTGTGTGTGTGTGTGTGTGTGTGTGTTTGTGTATTGGTAATTGTCCCTGCTTTAATGTTTGTATGTGTGTGCTTGTGAATCATGCATGCAGTTGTCTTCGTAGCTTTAAGCACACAGTGTCTGTGTGTATGAGTGTGTGTTTCTGCATCTACACGTTAGTAATTGCCCCAGGATGAGCTTGTAAGTGTGTGTGTGTGTGTGTGTGTGTGTGTGTGTGTGTGTGTGTGTGTGTGTGTGTGTGTGTGTGTGTGTGATTTCCAATAACTGCTCAGTTTGCTCAGGATCTCCTCTGCGGTCGGCGTCCCGCTGGTCCTCAGTTCTGCTGAAAGTGTTTGTGAGGGGAAATAAAAGTAGAGTTTGGTGGAGAGAGTTACACTGGGAAATCACTAAGCCACTGTTTACAGCAAACACTGAGCGAGCCGGGACACACAGTGACAACGTTATGATCCCGGTGTCTGTCCCTCTGTGTTTGTCTTGCTCAGTCCTTCTCTGTCTCTCTGTCTGCTCTCGTGTTTGTCTCTTGTCAGTTTAATGCAGTATGCTTCGGGAGCATAAATGGTACATGGATGATATTCCCCAAAACACCAAAATAAACAAGGAAGCAGTAAACATATCATCCCACAGGAATGATGCATCAGAAACAAACAGGTTGCTGTATACTGACCTTAGTTAAATGACTGCAGGGACACGTGGCTTTGTAATGTGACACAGAAGTCCGATTACTTTTCTGTAGTTACTTTGTGTGTGTCTAGCTTCTCTATACTGTTTAACCCACTACAGACCTTAAGGGACCGTTAATGTCTTCCCATAAGGAAGACAAATACAGCAGAAACATTCAAATAGAAAATTATAGCAAACACCAATTAATAAGCAAATCTAATAAGATGCAGTGATGCGTTAAACATTGTTTGCATGCAAATGCAATTTCTAACTCTGTATCTATAATGAATCTATCCTTTATCTGCTGTCATATGAGGACATTCTTTCATGCAGCACTTCTTCCAGCTTGTGTTTTTTACCTTCTCTACAAGATGGCGTTAAGACAGGAAACAGCCCTGTGTTACGAAGCTGCTTGGAAAGAGGTATGGGTGTTTTAGATTAGGGCACACAAAAGTGATTTGCGAGCACTGCTTACTGTACATGCAGATCTCATATTGCAGAGGCGTCACGTTTTACAAATGGTTGTCACTCATAAATTGCACATAAATGTGTCCTACAAAGCTCTTGCATGTTCATACCTGGATCACAGGTATGGTGTTTGTACTAAGTAAAACATTAAAATGAACACAAGAGGAAATTATCTCTTGTCGCAAATGGCAGCAAAATATTTGAATGCAATCACAGCAACAATCTTTTTTATCGCTCTTGAAGTACACAGAAATACTAACCTGACGAGCCAGATGGTTTGTTACACAGAACTATCCGCGAAAATGGAAAATTTTTGGAAAAGGGCAGGCACTTTCAAAAAATACCTGGCTGTTGATTGCAAGAACCATCTGTCCTAACGAACAGTCTCAGCCGTCACACACACCTAAACCACGCCCGTAGCTGCCAGCAGCCCCTCACCGGACGCTGATTGGTTCGGTAAGCTGGTAGTTCAGACACAAATGCATTATTTAAAGCCTGACAAGATGGATTTTCCTGTGATATGTGATCCCGCGATTCTCGCGTGATCTTGTGATATCGTAACAATCTAGCTGCCGTGTAAGGATACTAGAAATATAGTGTTCAAGTTATAAAGTCATCTCCCAGGAACATATTTATTGGCCAAAAGTGCACCTTTCTGGATGACACATGTATTCTAGCAAACATTAAGCTTGGTTTAAAAAAATTTCAGGTCCCCCTTGTGTGTTTTTTGCTGGAGCCCTTTGCGTCTGAACCCCCACTGCATCTAGGCAGTCATCTCATTGAAATAAGTGAGGGTGCTGCGTTTTGTACACAGTGCTGTTGCCTGCTTGAAAGAGGCCAAAATCTGTTTCTACCCAACTACTAGTTCATTTTAAACATTTTGAAATGTAGTATTATAAAAAAATTGTGTTATTTTTGTATTAGCTGAAAACATGAAATTATGTTATACAGTATGTAAAAAAAAAAAGAAGAAGCATTTTAACTGTTAAAGAATGTCTATTGAGAATGGAAAATGCTTTATTTCACAGCTGACACGTTTGAGTCAACATGATATGTCATGCTTGATAATGGCATTAATGTAAGTTCAAAAAGTCTAGAGCCTCTTCGAACTGACCACATGTGCACTGTTACAGAACTTGAGCCTGCAGTTTTTCAGAAAATTCTTTATCAACAAACACATTTATTCACTTATTTTTTGGACTGCTGATGATTTTTGTTGGGATGATTTTAGTGTAGTCTATATACACGGGTTTCCACTTCCGGGATTGTTTAGGTGCCGCCGGATATTCCGCTGAATGTCGCTCATTTAGGCCAGATGTCCGTTACTTTCCTCTTTTTTTGTGTTGGCGCAAACTCTGGTGGATTTATGAGGACTATGGTTAACTGCTCCTCAGATCTCTGCAGGGTAAATCCAGACAGCTAGCTAGACTATCTGTCCAATCTGAGTTTTCTGTTGCACGACTAAAACTACTTTTGAATGTACACACGTTCCACCAAAACAAGTTCCTTCCCTTCTCCGTCCGGAGCTTAGCGCCGCCCATGATGATTGTGATTGGTTTAAAGAAATGCCAATAAACCAGAGCACGTTTTTCTTCCATCCTAGAATGCTGTGTGGACTAACCAGACCCTCCTCCTCCGCAGCGCTGTGGAGGAAGGTCTGGCAATGTGAGACTAATTTTAGTGTAATGACCCTCCAAACTTCCATTCAACTTTCTGAGTCCAATAGTTAGCCAAGAAATGTCACAAAAAAGCTTGAAGTGAAACCTAGCGACAGAGGAGTCTTTCTTTATTTCTCCAAATACTGGTTTTACTGTGTCTCTCCATCCCTTGCTTTTTTTCCCCTTTCTCTTTTCTGTGGTTTATCCCTCCCCCTTCCCTCTGTTCCACTCACTCTCACTCACACACACACACACACACACACACACACACACACACACACACACACACACACACACACACACACACACACACACACACACACACACAATTTCACTCTCTTTTCAATCTCTCATGCAAACACCTTTTCTTTTTTTTACTCTCCTGTCCACACTTTGCCCTTTGCTGCCTTTTCAGAAATGGCAAATATATGCACACAGCATACACAACACAACAATGACAGATATGTATGCAGGCATGCGTGTAAACATGGACAAAACACACACACACACACACACACACACACACACAAACACACACACACATACACACACACACATACAAAACACACACACACACACACACACAAACATAGCGTGGTGGAGAGAGTAGTGTGCAGCAGTTGAAATGGGAGCGAGTTGTAGCCCGGAGGCAGAGCTGGGACATGAATACACTGAGAGGGTCAGCGTGGCAGTTTTTAGGGGCGGGGGTTAGGAGGATCAGGGCTTCAGGGTGTGGAGGAGTGCAGTTTAGGGTTACAAACCTCACAAACTGTCCTTTCATTTCTATATAGGAATGGTTTGCTTGGAGGATATTGTATTTGGCCTTTGGTGGCCCCATTAGAGGTTTTGAAGTTTAAGGCAACAGGAATTAGTAATTTCTCAATGAATAATGGGACTGTCTGATAAGATAACAAAAAGTCCCACTTTGAAGTCCAGAAATAATATTTTTTACTGACTTTTTTATGTTTAACAAAGACCTTTTCTGATTTGAGTGAGCAGTATTGTAATTGTTGCCGGGAATACCAGTTTGTACATTCTTTCGTTCTGATCCTCGAGCCAAACAAAAGCTTCTGAATTGCTTGGAAAATGTGAAGCTACCTGAACTATCTCATCAAATATTGGATTGCAATGAATTTCTGTTTAGACATTCATGTCTTTCTACGAACGACCCCTGACTTTTCCCCCATCGAGAGGTTGATCGTTTTGGCTTTGAGTGAAATGTTTCCACAACTAGTAGATGGATTGCCATGGACTTCTGTTCAGACATTAAGAGGTTGACAGTGATATGTTTCGCCAACTAGTGGATGGATTGCCATTCAATTTGAAAAATATATTTATTCCACTAGCAGGTCAAACCTTTCACCTATCCACTGAAATATCTCAACATCTACTGCATGGATTGGGACAAAATTTGGTAAGATATTTATGATCCCCAGAGGATGAATCTCAATGACTTTGGTGATTCCATGACTTTTAATCTACCATCAGCATGTCAAAATGTTCAATACTTTGATTTATGACCAAATACATGCAAAAATAATGACATTCCCATTAATGTTCATTGTACATTGTGTTTAGTACTAATTAACAAATGTTAGCATGTTAAGCAGGTCCCCATACTTGAGACCCTGTGACACATATCGCCGCCGTCAGGGGGAAAACCTTGTATGTCCAAAACTATCAGGCTACTTTGAAAACATTTTATTGTGCTATTTACCTCAGACAAAGTCAGACGAAATCTCCATGTCACTGATTAAATATAATATATGATTTGTAAAATCCACAGACAGACATAAAGGCTGACCAATAGCATTGACGAAATTTGGAGATACAAGGTTTCTGCCTGACAGCGATGATATGTTCCTTGTATCTAAGTAAGTATAACTAACTAATAATAAGATTGAAATGATAATTAAGACAACGCAAGTGACATTTACCTAAATCAAGACAAACAGCCTTGCATAGTCACCACCAGATAATCAACCCATACTCACAACATAACTAAATATAGATTATCTCACATCATTGTCATTTATGTTTGTTATGTGAGTCAGGCCGTGTATCAAATGATGCAACACAATGAAATGCAGCCGGTGTGTGTTGCTCATGAGCAATATGAGGGAGGGTTCAAACCTGGAAGTTACCTACTTGGCTAATTGCCTGCATACACGTATGAGTAAACTCATGTCTACTTAGACTGTAAACATACAACTTAACTGTCAATCAAAATCATGCTCACTGTTGAGCTTTGCTAGTCCCTCAGGAGTTAACCGGCATCTGTTTGAGTTTATAGCTCATCTATTCTTAGGGGATATTTCACACCTACCTCGTTTAGTTCGTTCAAATCGCACTAGAGTTGTTTGCCCCGCTGGTGCGGTTTGTTTGGGCAGGTGAAAACACGACAATCTCACTGCGCATTAAAAGCGGACTAAACAAGCGTACCGAGACCTGCTTGATGAGGTGGTCTCAGTGCGCTTTCAAACGAATGAATCGAACGCTTTCAATTCAACTGCACCAACTATATATATATATATATACTCCTCCAGTCTGAGCTAATGTCTCCTGTAGTCAGATGTGTTTTTCTCACAGAAATAGACAGCAGTCAAGCTCGCCATCCATCACTCACATCTCCGTGGTCAAACCAGCCGCCGCTAAAGTTGAAGACAGACAAACTGAGTGCTGTTGGTCGATAATTTTTTGGATCTGTGGGTCAAAGCCCATGTTCAGCATTCTGTCACCCTCATCCATCAAGAGATAAGAACGAAGCACAAGCAGAGCAGAGTGAAGTGACCAGAGCACACGTAGCAACGTCGCTCACGAAACAATGTCTGATTATTGAAATGAAATGAGCTGGTTTGACCATGAAGATGCAAGAAATATGCACTAGTCCAGAACACAGGACCAGCTTTCTGTATTTTTCTTACTTTCTTGCTCACGCCCAAGACACAGCCAACCAATAAGAGGAGTGAAAGTTCTTTTGTGATTTGTAATAACGCATTTTAGTACGTTTGGATTTTTCCAGGTGTGAAACCAAACCAAACCAAGGGTAAATCACTCCAAGTTTACAAACTCATCAACTGATTCGGACCAAAGCAAAGAAACTATAGGGGTGAAAACGCCCTTAGTTTGGTTGAATCGCACTAGAGTTGGTTTTACCCTTTGGTACTTTTATTTGGGGCAGGTGTGAATGCAGCAATAATACTTGGGTGCGCATCAGAAGTGGACCAAACATGCTCAGACACATCTGGCCAATAAGCGGAGTAAATGTTCTTGCGAGGTTTGTAGTGATGCTTTTTGTTTCAAGATTACAAACTCATCAACTGATTTGGACCAGAGCAAACTAACTATAGGTGTGAAAACCCTAAGAGAGTCAATGTTTTCCATCAAATATTAATACTTCAACTCATGTCTAATGGAATACGTCGAAATGTCTTTGAAAAGTTGTGAATACTTCACACTTAAATGTTAAGTGCAGTTGATAAAGGGCTAGTTATATAGCAATTGTATAGATGTTTAATTAGGCTCAGTCTGATGGGGGAAAAAGAGGACAACGTGAATAAAAGATATCAAAGACATTAAGGATAATATGTTTGGACACTGAGGCTGTTATTGTGAAGCTCTGTCTATTGTACCAGGTCATTACGCAATGAGCGGGAGAGAGAGGATGATATGATATACCTAACATCATCCCTCAGGGTAATGGTGCAGGGCAGCAAGGATGGAGAGGACAGGGAAAGACAGAGGGAGAGGAAGGGAAGAAGTGAGAAAAAGAAACACAGGATGAAAGAAATTCTCAAAGATATGGAGAGAGATCTATATAAAGAGGATGAGAGATGATGGAGAACTATAGAGAAGTAAGGAAAGAGAGAAGGTGGAGAGAGGAGAGGAAGAGAAACAGAAATGGTCAAGCGCAAGAGATTTTAAAAGACAGAAAACTTGCTATGTTGAAAAAGACAAAGAAAGAAAGAAAGAAAGTTAGACAAAGTTAGACAAGAAGAGAGAAGTAAAGAAACAAAGAATGAGAGGGAAAAAGAGAGAGAAATGGGGTAAACCTGGAAGGGGGAGCGAGATAGAAACGAAAGAGAAAATGAGGGATGAAAGGAAAGTGAGGAAGGAAAGGGATTAAAGAGAGAAGGGGTTAGCACATGGGAGAGGAAATACACAGGGTATTTGAAAGTGGAGGGGGAAGAAGAGATGGAGCAGTGTGTGTGTGTGTGTGTGTGTGTGTGTGTGTGTGTGTGTGTGTGTGTGTGTGTGTGTGTGTGTGTGTGTTGGGGGGAGGAGGAGGAGGAGGGGGAGTATCCCGTAGGGTTAATTACATCTCTGTTCTCTGTCAGTGCGGCTCTCTCCTCCGCGATCTGAGTCCCTGCTGCAGGCTGACAGGCCACACACAACACACACACACACACACACACACACACACACACACACACACACACACACATATATATATATACAGTATATATATATATATATATACCCACACACTCATAAACACAGATAAATACACACATACATTCATGCACACTCAAATATCTAAACACACAAAAATAAATGTTCTCTGTCTCCTCCTTTTTGTATTCCTGTCGCTATTTCTCTCTCTCTCTCTCTCTCTCTCTCTCTCTCTCTCTCTCTCTCTCTCTCTTTCACACACACACACACACACACACACACACACACACACACACACACACACACACACACACACACAATAACACACTGTCCCAGGAGACTGTGTGCTGGTCTGAACAGAGTTATACACAAGGAAGTGGGCCCCTAACTCGTAATAGCTGTTAATTTTTCCATAAATCATGCATAACATGACCCACATGTAAATCACTCATGTCAGCAGGATATCACATCCCAGCAACTCCATCTTCTTCTTCTCTATAGGAAACAGCAGTAGCTTCCATTTCCATTGTTTTGTCTCTGACTCCTGCAGATGAAAGATGCACACGGTTCCAGTCTGGGAAAATCACAGTCACTGTCTGCCTCTGTATGTTGGTGTGTTGGATGATGCATTTCAAGTGTGATTTGTTATTTGTTTAACCTATATTGTTCAAAATGCCTGAGCACAAGCTGAGAACAAGTGAACTTGTGTTGAACTATGGCTTATATACAGTACTTGTATGTCAAGAGTGTGACAGTGATGAGGGTTGTTTTTGTAGAGACAAAGTAAGAGTTGTACCATTCACTGAAAATGTCTTACAACTGCATCGCATTCTAGTCTACTGAGGCTTTTTTGAGTTGCAAAATTTGCACAATTGTGTGTTCTTATTAGTCCCCATTTGATTGTTTAAGGGGTATTTTAGGGGGCCGAAGTAAGATAAATTAAGTAAAAGACCATTTGAATTAATATGGCCAACTAAATAAAGGCTTTTAACGTAGCTTTTCTTCTTCTCGCTTTGCCTAAAAGTGCTTAAAGAACTTTCCTGTGGACAGTACCTTTGGAGCATTCTGTAGAGAGGGAGAGGTATGGAAGGAGGCAGGCAACAAAGGTCCCTGGCCCTATTTGACTGTTAGAACATCAGAGCAAATTGGTGGCTATAATAAGAAGCCATGGCTCTTTAATTTGGTGAGCTGACACCAGAAGTAAGTCACTAAAACTAAACTTATATAGCACTCAAAACTGGATTACAAAATGTTTCACAAAGGTACAGAAATAGGGAATAGGTAAATTAAAAATAGGCCTGTAGCTTGGATTTCAAATATTCAACAGAGTTTACTGACCTGATCCCCGGGGGAAGATTTTTCTATAACCTGGGAGCTGGAACAGCAAACGTCTTGGTCAACACAAACTCTGATACAGTCTGTAAAACTTCCTTGTATCTTGTGTTGGATACAATATTTCAACCTCACATCATCCGCTTCATGTTTGTCCAGAACAACCCAACCAAACAACAGCAATAGTTGAGTGTTTTAAGGTGGATTTTCTCTCAAACTTCAAAAGTCACAGTCACAGCAGTTGTCTTCTTGATTCAGTATTCAAAAGGAGGGCTGATGAACATCAAAGTGCTTCTTGTGAAGTCTGAAGATTCCTGTCTTCAATAAAGGAGCCTTCTCCACAAATAACACGACAGGTCGTGTAATCCTCCTGACAAATCGGTAAATCTCCCTGTTGTTTGCACCTTTGTGGTTCAATCCCACTGAGACGTGTCCCTCAGAGCCACAGCCTGCTTTATTAACCAGTTCTGCCTTAATTAGCTAATATGATTGTTTTAACCATGATCCAAGAACAGAAAAGCCCACGGGAAGACAAACACCAACTCTGTGCTAGTGTGTGTGTGTGTGTGTGTGTGTGTGTGTGTGTGTGTGTGTGTGCGTGCGTGTGTGTGAGTGTGTGTGCATGTGCGTGCATGCATGTGTGTGTGTGTGTGTGTGTGTGTGTGTGTGTGTGTGTTGTAAGATTGTGTTTGTGTGCGTGGATGTATCCTTAGCTGTGTGACTGTGCAATTGCAAATTACTCAGTGAGGTGTGTGTGTTGTGTGTGTATGATTGCATAAATTAAGTGTGATTTAATGTTGCATGTGTGCAGGAGCTTCTGTTTATGTGAGATAGTGTATGTTTGTGTGCCCACGCACGTGCGTGTGCCTGTGTCATATAAGGCACCACAGTCTCCTTCTCTGCCTTAATTAACGCGCCTTCTTGCAAGACTTTCTCTGGAATATGAAACAATTTTACCTGATGATGCAAACGGCTGAAAACAGCGCAGGGTGGGTGCTTCGCCTCCTCACCTGACACTTTCTCTTTATGCGAGAGCGTTAATATATGCCGGTGCTACACTTGTAGTTTTTATATCCATGTATTTTAGCTCCACTGCAATAGCCAAAAGGCTTATTTAGCTGGAGGAAATGTGTGTGTGTAAGCAAAATCCTTTGTACTTTGATGAAAAAGACCAGGCTGTATCACAGCTTGGCAATGATGTTCTTGCTACACAAGTGCACTTACCCATCCCTGCAGACACACACACACACACACACACACACACACACACACACACACACACACACACACACACACACACTTTCACTCACACGTACCCACACAGAGACAAACCAAAGCCTCATTAAAGTCCAGGGAAAACTTGAAAAGGGGGCAAGAAAGAGACAAAACAAATGCAGAAGGCACAGATGAATGACAAATATGCAAATGTGATCAATTGAGCTCTGGGTCCAGTTAAAAAGAGAAATGATTCAAACCAGATAGAATATAATAGATATTTATTGTCAACACAGAAACACAGTTTAGCAGTTCTCAGTTTGACCGCATAAATAACAAACAAACAATAAACAAAAATAGCTCAATTTAAATAGTAAAATATAAAAATCAAGATAAATAAGCACGATGATTGGTACTATATACATATATGAGGTTATTGCCCTTCCAGTTCTTGGGGTTTATTGCAAATTAGTCTTATAGAGGGAGGATATGGAGAGGAGGACGGTTTGTGCATTTTACTGCCTCTAGGAAAAAGCAGTTTCTTAGTGTGCTTGTTCTGGATCTGATTGTCCTGTATTTTATTCCAGAAGGCAGGGGGGAGAACACGTGATGTCCAGAGTGAGTTGGGTCCTTTATGATACAGCTGGCTTTCTTTTGGAGTCGGCCAGTGTTTGTTGTCCCAATGACACTGCTCTGCTGCCTATTTTATGGAATAAAAGCTGTCAAATCTCCTGGGTCCCTCCATTTGGCCAATGCATATGTGCATAAATGCAGGCAATTCAATTCCAAACCTTACCGTGCCCAGAAGAGAAATTTCACTCACAGACAGGGTTCATATTTAAACACACTCGCAATAAAAAATACATAATAAAAAAGGAGAATAAAAACACCATATACACTATAAAGACGTATAACAAATCAGCCCAACAGCCACCATATGGACAAGCACCAGTCGATAAGACTGGAGAGGGACTGTGTAGCTCGATACAGTGCAATAAAAGATGGAAGCTCATGGCCAGGTCACAAGAAAAGGAACTTCTCATTGATTTCCCCTCTCTGTGTTGCAGTGTGGTGCATTCACTTCTCTCAGGAGCCGGCGGACCAGTCGGTGGTACTGGGAGAACAGGTGGTGTTGTCCTGCGTGGTCTTCAACTACAGTGGCATCGTCCAGTGGACCAAGGACGGCCTGGCCCTCGGCGTCGGAGAGGGTCTCCGAGGTAAGGGCATGGTGGAATGTAACTAAGTACATTTACTCAAGTACTGTACTTAAGTACACATTTGAAGTACTTGTACTTTGCTTGAGTCTTTTCTTTTCATGCAGTTTATAAAATATGATGTTTTATTATAAATCAAACTACACAACAATATGCTGTATAGCCCTGCAAGTCCAGCTGAAATGATTAGAACATTAAACACACAACTGTTTGGATCATTTCCAGTTTCCGTAATGTAAGGATTTAAGTACTTTTACTTTTAATACTTTAAGTACAATGTCCTGATGATACTTCCATACCTTTTCTTATGTAACATTTTCAATGTAGGACTTTTACTATTTTTAGAGTTGTATTAGTACTTTTACTGAAGGGTCTGAATACTTCTTACACCTCTGGGTGAGGGAGAGGAAAGAAATCCTGTGGTGGGAGGAAAAAAACCTTGCAGCTTCACCGAGCTGCAGGGATCAAAGTGAAGGGAAGAAGGGGAATAACTCAGACACGGTTTCGGTTCAGTTTTGACTGTAAGCACCCTGACAAAAGCTTTTATGGCTGAAAAGTGTAGTTTCTTTTAACATTAAGGGAATGAACACTGACCAGAGAGAGGGAGAGAGAGAGAGTTAAGAGCCAAGAGGCGTGTGAGTGACAATCTGGGCAAAAATGAGTCCTGTATATCATGCCGAATTAGAGAAAATCCCTCACAGTGCTGACAAAAGCAGACGCACATTCACATTTACATTTTAAGCCGACACACACATCCAGTATGACTTACTGTGAGTGCAACAGTAAAATACACTTCATTTTAGAGATGGGGATGTATCACATGCAACCAAAAGTGAGGAGAGCCAAAGAGTCAAAACCACAAGAGACGGAGAAGAGGGTTTTTTCTGCATTCAGAAGATGGTCAGAGGAAACTGAGAAGTGCCAGAATAAGAGGCTAGGACTGGGAGAATAGGAAGAAAAAAATGTCCTTTTTTCTTCTATTGACCTGACAAATGACTACAGCTACTGATAGCTCTTACTCTTTGCCCAGACACATTTTGGCAAAATATTTCAGAATCAAAAAATTAGCTTTCAGACTTTTGTCTGGGCAGCTTTGGCTCAGGTGGTAGAGCAGAAGGTCGGTGGTTTGATCGCTGGTCTCTGCAGTCTCAGGGGCGGGTCTAGAAGGTGGGATCGACGCTGTGCAGAACAGGCAGAAAAGCTTTAGTCAACCAGTTTGTAACTTTGGAATCTTGTAATCGACCGCTTTATGGTACATTTAGATCGAACCAGGGGTCAGCGTATCAATGTAGTCCCATCTTTAATGTTACAACTGGTTTCTGATTCGTATCTGTAAATCGTTAACCCCCCTTGTAATCAAACAATTGTTTTATTGTTTATTGTTTGTTTTTTAATCTTTTATCCATCAATGGCATCCGATATCTTTGATGCTAAGCATCATTGCTGTTGCTATTTCTGCTCTGCCTGTCAAGGACTATGACATCTTGGTTCTTACGTGTTGTTTTGAAGCTTAAGTTTCTGTCGGTGACACTACAAGGACCCAAACTCAAATGTCACACACTGTTATTTCCAAACTTACAACTGAGACTGTAAAAACTTAGAAAAAGCTTTCATGACCCACATGGAACCCTATTCTCAAATCATTCGGTGATAAAGGGTAAAACAAAGCATTTATTCATATATGAAAATGTCACAGATATTTACTTTAATGAAAAATCTAATAATAGAGTATGCTCAACAAAACGTACCATTATAAATGATAAGTCCATCAGCACTCGCATACTTTGTGCCCTTTCAGCTCTACAGCGCACATCACATTGTAAATTAATCCACAAAGAAGACATACACACACACACACACACACACACACTACAGCACACATATCACATACACATCCACCCACATACACACAGACGCACACAGACAGACACACACAGACAGACACACATAGACAGACACACATAGACACACACACAGGCACTCAAGTGATAATCTGACATGTGATGTGAATCTTGTGTTCAACTCAATTTAATTCAGAGGTTCAGTAAAGGTCAGCACGTCTCTCTCTCTCTCCCCCACCCTTCTCTTATTTTGTGCTCCTCCATCTTTCAAACTACAGCTCCATCATCACTTGCTTTATGCGTTCCCCAGATCCCCTCCGTTGCTTTTCATTTCTCTTCCTCTGCTCTTCTCTCACCCGTTCCTCTTTCCTCCCTCTCTCTCTTTATGTCAGCAATGCTGTCTTTGTCCTTGCAGCCTTTTTGCGAGCATGCGTCCAGTGATAAACACACCAGCATTTGATAAACATGTCCTCTCTGTCTCCTTTTCTCTGCTTTTCAACCATCCATCATCGCCTTCCATCCGTTATTTATCCATCAGCTGTCTGCGCTGCCATTCCTCCCTGCATCCTTGACATACCATCTCAATCTTTTGCTTTTCATGTAAACAAGAGGTCATGTCCACGTGCGGAGGAAAGTCTGCAAGTCGTTCCTATGTCCACTGACAAATAATGTATATTTATTCTGATCTACTAAGGTGTTGTTGGTGCATGAAACGTGTGACACATAAGAGATTGTTGCCATGTGCCCTGTTGGATTTCAAACCGCTGTTGATGACAGTGTGGGAGTGCAGATAAATGTGCATTAAATTCAAACCTGCAGTTTGCACACACACACAACACACACACACCCACACATACACACACACACAGAGGAGATTATCATTTGTTCATTCACTGACAATATTTTTTTTTCCAACACCACATAGTGGGTGTGTAAATCTTAAATACATGCAATACAAAGCAACCCCTTTTAGAATTTGATTAATGCAGAATAAAATGTAGCGACATACACACGCAGGAGATCTCCGTTCATTCAGTGACAAAAACATTTTTTATGACATAGTTGTGTACTGTATGTAAATATTAAATCCATGAAATAAAAAGAAAACCCTTTTAGTATTTGATCAATGCAAAGTAACATGTAGCTACATACACATGTGTCTATCATGTTTACATGTATCAGTGCAAATACCTATAAAACACACATGCTCATCTGCTCACTACCTGCAGGCATTAGTGGCAGTTTATTATTCCTCCTCCTCCACTTTCTTCTGCTTCTCCCTGGGGTGCTTTCACCTCTGTGGTTGCTATGCTGCGAGGTGCTAGAGTGGATGATGTAATCTTCACCAATACTTTTGTCACCCCCCCCCCCACTCACCCAACCTCCTTCTTCCTCTGCACACCCAAACTGCCTGCCTGCTTGCCTGCCTGCCAGCCTGCCTTTGCTATCTGAATCCATGATGTCATGTTAGGATTGGGCACGGAGGATCAATGAGTGCCCCCTAGTGGGACGTCACGCTCAATTATGTCTTTGTCTGAGAGCCGAGGGTTCAAACAGTGAGAAAAGCGGCTGTTGTAATTGGAACGGCGCTGCTTAGTGTGTCATACAGGAACTGATGTGGCATCATTATAGGACTGTGCAATTAATCAAATTTTATTCGTGATTAAGATTTCGGCTCCTAACAGTCACAAAAACAATGTCATCAAGAAAAATGATTTTTTTTTTTTTAGTAAACTCTTATTTTGTCTTATGTTCTCAATAAAGAAAAACTGGAAAAGTATGATGGGAAATTTCACTGTTTAAGGTGTTTTCACTGTTGATTTGTTGAACTGTTTCACTTTTTTAAGTTCAATAATTGCAACATCTTTCCAAAAGTCAATGTAATCGTGTTCGATCATTGTGATTTCAATTTTGACCAAAATAATCGCGGTTATGATCATCTTTTCCATAATCTGGCGGCCCTACATCATGTTGGATGAGTGTTTGTGCTAAAACCCTTCAGCTGTTTACCTCTGACTGTGCTGCTGCATAGCCCTGTGTGTGTGCTCCTGCGTTCATTACACCGTCCTCTGTGTTGTTTGTGTAACGGACATTACTATCTTGATCTCCCGAGGCTCTGCTTAATGCAAAAAGGTCTTCAAAACTTCTGAAATAAATGCTATTACTGTAATGCTAAATGCCATCTGCATGTTATGACTAAATGCTTTGACATTTTCACATAAATACATGTCCATTTGCTGCTCTCTGTCTCTGATTGGCGTAATGCAATTGTGATTCAGTTTTTAGCCATTTCATGAGAGCTTTTACATCAGATTTATGTTGTAAACGAGTCAGGCATCAGCAGAGGACAGGAAAACAGTCACTGACGTTGAATAAAAGAAGATGATGAGTGGATGTAGAATTGTTTTGAAAGGTTTTCTTTGCCTTTTCCCTATTCCTGTATGTTTTTTTGTTGTGTTCCTTAACCTGAAATCAAAGCTTTAGAAATTACAATTTAAAGTGTTATTTTACCAAAATTATTAAAAACTATATTTTCCTCACTTACCTATAGTGGTATTTGTCTGCCCATTTATTTATTCGAGGTTTGGACATATCCGTGTCGGAGATTTCTGCTTCAACCGCAGTAGGCTACAATAGAGAATTGTATTAGTGCAACTCATAACATTATATGTCATTTAGCTGATGCTTTTATCCAAAGCAACATACAATGTCTATACATGTCAGAGGTCATATGCCTCTGGAGCAACTACGGGTTAAGTGTCTTGCTCAGGGACACATTAGCTGATGTATTGCAGTGGGAATTGAACCCAGATCTCCCACACCATAGGCACGTGTCATATCCACTGTGCCACCCTCCACAGTTATTAAGCAACATCTAGACAATTTAAAGCAACATATCTTTCCAGAAAAGGTGTCATGTAAATAATCCACAGAAGACACTGAACAGTTTCCACAGGGACTACTTTTATCGGCAACTGTTCACAATGTTTTCAGTGGATTATTAATTTGGTTGAACTACCCCTTTAAATTAACTCTATTTCTTACATGATTTTTACCTGTCCAGCCTGAACTTTCTTGGCAGGAATTAAAGACTTGGGACAACTAAAAATGTCAATAAAACTATGTTCCCACAGATTCTTCATAACAGAAAACATATCATAAGTGAGAAAGTGCCAGTTCTAAAATGTGAACCTGGAGCTTTCTTTCCCCTGTGAGTTTAACTTTTAGTCTGGTTTTCGAGACCAGCAGATGGAAATAAAAAGTTTTCTTCCAGTGTTTCATTATTACTCCCTGAAACGTGTCACTCAGAGTTTCTAAAATAAAGGTGATATTATCCTTAGATAATCTGTAAAGGCAGTGCGGATGACTCATGACAGTAATAGCAGCGTGTAATGAGCCTCTTTCTTCATGCCGGCAATAATCTCTGAAACAGTAGGTCATGTTTTTTCAGGTGGCACCACTATTTTTTTTTTTTTTATTACATTCCTGAAGTTAATATTCTAAACTCGTCAAGCTTTTTTGACCTGCAAATAAACTGCATGACTCACAGTGGAACTGAAACAGAAACTCCAACAAGTGCATGAATCACAATGTGAGTGTTCTGCTGGATGTCTCTCCATCTATTTAACTGTAACCCGGTGTGTGTGTGTGTGTGTGTGTGTGTGTGTGTGTGTGTGTGTGTGTGTGTGTGTGTGTGTGTGTGTGTGTGTGTGTGTGTGTGTGTGTGTGTGTGTGTGTGTGTGTGTGTGTCCTGCAGCTTGGCCTAGATACCGTGTGCTGCGGGCTCTGGACATCGGCCAGTACAACTTGGAGATCTCCAACGCGGAGCTGTCTGATGACTCTCTGTACGAGTGTCAAGCCACAGAGGCTGCCCTGCGCTCCAGGAGGGCCAAACTCAACGTACTCAGTAAGTGCAAATACTGCTGCCATTGTTTGGATAATTTCTTTCTTTTAAACCACCACAGTTTAAGCAAAGGACCTTTTCATTCCAATGAGAGCGGAAATGATTATCAAATCAAAGAAAGAGAGAGAGAGAAAGAGCTTCACACTTAGAGGCACCCTTAGTTTAGTTTAGTCTATATCTACGACGTTCTACTACCAGGATTGTTCAGGTGCCGGATGTCCCACTTTTCGGCCGGATGTCCGTCCCCTTCCTCTTTCTTTGTGTTGGCATTCTAAACTGGTGGATTTGTGAGGACTATGGTTAACTGCTCCTCAGATCTCTGCAGGGTAAATCCAGACAGCTAGCTAGACTATCTGTCCAATCCGAGTTTTCTGTTGCACGTAGGGGTGTAAGAAAAAATCGATACACTTAAGTATTGCAATATTTTATTTTGCAATACTGTATCGATTTTCAAAAAAGCAATATTGATTTTTTTTAGTTTACGTGCAAAAATATTCATGTAAGACAGTGGTTGACGTTTATGTTGTATTTAAACCCCCTACCGCTAGATGGCTATGCTGGACGCACCACTAGTGTCCTCGCCTAGCAGTGCCTAGCAGTGCCTGACTTTTTGCTAGAAGCTAACAGTGTAGCTATGGCTGAACCCCGTGTAAGACCGGCTCCCGCTGCATTCCGTGCTGAAGTGTGGAATCATTTTGGTTTCCAGAGTAAAGAGGGCACTACCGATATCGACAGGAACCATGCAGTTTGTACACTGTGTCTGGCAAAAATCAAGTACTCGGGTAATACCACGAATTTGAGGGCACATTTAGCAAGACACCATTTAGACACTCCGTTAAGCGAACAGCAAGCTAAACGAGTCGACCCCTCACAACTCACCCTTGCTCAAGCTCAAACGCACAATTTATCACCGACTTCAACTCGTGCAACCAAAATAACCCAGTCGGTAGTTTATTTCATTTGTAAAGGCATTCACCCTCTCAGTGTGGTTGAAAACGAAGGTTTCCGTAATATGGTGCAAACGATGGAGCCTCGTCACGCTATACCCTCCCGGCACCACATCACTGATATCGCTGTGCCCAATGTTTACAAGGAGGTTAAAACAAATGTGCTGGAATGTCTAGCTTTAGCTGAGAAGGTTGGCTTGATATGCGACGCTTGGACGTCTAGGGCAATCGAGTCATATGTGACTATTATGGTTCATCACATAAGTGACAAATGTATGTATTGCAGAGATGTCACAGTCAGGGACTATGTATTTTCTTTACCTGACAGTTTACATTTGTTTCTCAGTGTTTCCTTTAGGAATCGTGTTTTTGCAACACAAAACGTGCTATGTGTTGGATGTATCCTGTGTAGGAATAGTGCAAGGATTTTTTTTATTGACATAGACAGATGTCTTTTCTTTTTTCAGATTGCACATAATGTGTTATGTATTGTGACAGGGGCTATGTATTTTCTTTTATTATGGCCTACTAAATTTGCTCACTAAGAACCTGTGAACCACAATCTCAAACTGGCAGTTTGATTTTCCGTGTATTGCATTGTTTACCTAAACTACTTTGACTTTTATGCACATCATGTCTTTTTTAAATATTAGTTTTTCTAAAATTAAATTAAAAAAATCCCAGTATATTGCCTTACGTACAGTATTGAAATATATTGCAATATATGGAATCGTGACCCATGTATTGTGATACAGTGCCTTGCGAAAGTATTCGGCCCCCTTGAACTTTTCGACCTTTTGCCACATTTCAGGCTTCAAACATAAAGATATAAAACTGTAATTGTGAAGAATCAACAACAAGTGGGACACAATCATGAAGTGGAACGAAGTTTGATATTTCAAACTTTTTTAACAGATAAAAAACTGAAAAATTGGGCGTGCAAAATTATTCAGCCCCCTTAAGTTAATACTTTGTAGCGCCACCTTTTGCTGCGATTACAACTGTAAGTCTCTTGGGGTATGTCTCTATCAGTTCTGCACATCGAGAGACTGAAATTTTTGCCCATTCCTCCTTGCAAAACAGCTCGAGCTCAGTGAGGTTGGATGGAGAGCGTTTGTGAACAGCAGTTTTCAGTTCTTTCCACAGATTCTCGATTGGATTCAGGTCTGGACTTTGACTTGGTCATTCTAACACCTGGATATGTTTATTTGTGAACCATTCCATTGTAGATTTTGCTTTATGTTTTGGATCATTGTCTTGTTGGAAGACAAATCTCCGTCCCAGTCTCAGGTCTTTTGCAGACTCCATCAGGTTTTCTTCCAGAATGGTCCTCTATTTGGCTCCATCCATCTTCCCATCAATTTGAACCATCTTCCCTGTCCCTGCTGAAGAAAAGCAGGCCCAAACCATGATGCTGCCACCACCATGTTTGACAGTGGGGATGGTGTGTTCAGGGTGATGAGCTGTGTTGCTTTTACGCCAAACATAACGTTTTGCATTGTTGCCAAAAAGTTTGATTTTGGTTTTATCTGACCAGAGCACCTTCTTCCACATGTTTGGTGTGTCTCCCAGGTGGCTTGTGGCAAACTTTAAATGACACTTTTTATGGATATCATTAAGAAACGGCTTTCTTCTTGCCACTCTTCCATAAAGGCCAGATTTGTGCAGTATACGACTGATTGTTGTCCTATGGACAGAGTCTCCAACCTCAGCTGTAGATCTCTCCAGTTCATCCAGAGTGATCATGGGCCTCTTGGCTGCATCTCTGATCAGTCTTCTCCTTGTATGAGCTGAAAGTTTAGAGGGACGGCCGGGTCTTCGTAGATTTGCAGTGGTCTGATACTCCTTCCATTTCAATATTATCGCTTGCATAGTGCTCCTTGGGATGTTTAAAGCTTGGGAAATCTTTTTGTATCCAAATCCGGCTTTAAACTTCTCCACAACAGTATCTGGGACCTGCCTGGTGTGTTCCTTGTTCTTCATGATGCTCTCTGCTCTTTAAACGGACCTCTGAGACTATCACAGAGCAGGTGCATTCATACGGAGACTTGATTACACACAGGTGGATTCTATTTTTCATCATTAGTCATTTAGGTCAACATTGGATCATTCAGAGATCCTCACTGAACTTCTGGAGAGAGTTTGCTGCACTGAAAGTAAAGGGGCTGAATAATTTTGCACGCCCAATTTTTCAGTTTTTTATCTGTTAAAAAAGTTTGAAATATCCAATAAATTTCGTTCCACTTTATGATTGTGTCCCACTTGTTGGCACTGTACGTATCGTATCACCAGATTCTTGCCAATACACAGCCCTAGTTGCATGACTAAAACAACTTTTGAACGTACACGTTTCACCAAAACAAGTTCCTTCCTGAGGCTATTTTGCAGAGGCACCGTTGCTCCGTCCGGCACTTAGCACCGCCCAAGACAATTGTGATTGGTTTAAAGAAATGCCAATAAACCAGAGCATGTTTTTCTCCCATCCCAGAATGCTGTGTGGACTAGTCAGACGAGACTAAGTTTAGTTTAGTTTAATTTGAACATGTTAAAAAAAAGATGAATAAGAACATGTACATTTGAGTACAGGCACACCCACACACACAATAAAATCGTCAGCAGACATATCTTTCAAAATTCCAGTAACTGTTTCAAATAAAAAAAGCAGTAGAAAGAAGTTTAAAAAAACAACTTTACAGGGGCTTACCAGATGAGCAGTGTGGTTAAAAGTGCATTATGAGTTTAGATGCACACATGTTAACACCTGGTTCAACTGACTCTATACTGCTGACTGTATTTCATATGTCATTCTTGCAATAAATCTTTGGATTATCTATGTGTTTCAATAAGCTTCCAGAATCCATGAGTTTCTTTGGTGTGAGAAACAGAAACTGCCAATATAACAACAGAAAACTTGAGCTCACAGATGTTGGTAAAGATGGAGAAAGTTAAGGAAAAACCATAAACAGCCGGTGTTACGTGGCTCTTGAGCAAGGCATTTACTGTATCCAGTGGTGAAATGTAACTAAGTACATTTAATCAAGTACTGTACTTAACTAGAAATTTGAGGTAATTCTACTAAACTAACGGCCTGCAAGTCCAGATGAAATAATTAGCAGATGAAACACTTGATACAACTGTTTGGATCGTTTCCAGTTTCTAAAATGTAAAGATTTTTCTGCATTGAGTACTTTTACTTTTAATACTTAAAGAACAATTTCCTGATGATACTTACATACTTTTATTTAAGTAAAGGATCTGAATACTTCTTCCACCACTGCTATCAGACTAGTTACCAGCTTAACGTTAGCCATAGCCTTAATTGTGCAACGGGCAGAAGGAATGAAATGTCAAAGAAAAACAAGAGGAGGGATTTAGAAATCGCACACTCCCAGCAAAGAGGTTAAAGGTCAAACAGTTCAAACCTCCTGAGGAAAATGCTGTACAGCAGATTTGGATATCACAACAACATGGTGTAAACTTTGTCCTAATTCTCCAAAGAGCGGAGCAGTTTAACATTACATTTTGCTGTTGTATGCTGAAAACCACATGCTGTTGTATGCTGAAAACCATGTGCTATATATGTGAACTTTAAAGGAACACAGCCTTGCTTGTTTTAGGTTCATCAAACTTTAGGTTAATCAGAATCTTCCTGTCAACTGAAGCAGCCAAAGTAAACTTTTTCTCAATGGTTACCTCCCACATCACATACTTTCTGATAACTTGGTCTAACACACTGTACTGCAATGCAAGCACTGGACTCATTATACTGCACAAATCAGCACTTAAAATATTAGATTACAACCCTTCAGATTTCATTATTGCCATATCCTGAAAAAAAAAACTTCACATGGGAAAACACCATTGAGTTTAAAAATATCTGTCAAAGATGCCAACACTGATCCATCTGATATTCCTTTTACATTATTCATTTGTCTGTTGTATATGTTTTTTAAACTATAATGTAATGTGCTTGTATTTCTTGTACATAAAACAAGAATGCTTTTATCAGATATACATGGGTTTGTATTTTATGTTGTTTTGTTACCTTAGGATACCTATTACAGTAACAATAGATGAATAAATAAAAACTAGCATTTCAACTACCTTGGGTGCATTTTTTTTTAAATTTGTTTTTCCAAAGAACGTTGATTAATTTACACTGCTATTTTTTTTTTTTAAATATAGAATTAAATATTTGAAGTATGATGGTAATGCTTCCTAAGGAAATCCAATGTTGACGCTCTTCTGTTTTAAATCACCCAAACTAGGCAGTATTTTGTGTATATATGTTTATATACTGTACATGTACAGATTTGCCTGTATATGCATGAGTTCACACTTGCATTAATGTGTCCTTTTTTAAAGCTTGGGTTTGTGTCTTTTCCTCCAGTCCCCCCTGAGGATCCAGTGGTGGATGGATCCCCGGAGCTCCTGCTGATGGCCGGGACTCCATTCAACCTGACCTGTGTGACCCGCGGGGCCAAGCCTGCAGCACACATCCAGTGGACCAAGGATGGAGTCCCTGTAGAGGGGGCCTACCAGTCTACGGTGACTCACACACACCCATGCATACATGCAGATAATAGCAAGCACACGTGTATGGGTCATGCAACATAAAACCACATAAGAGTTTATTACACCATATTGACAACATTTCATTTCCGGGATTGTTCAGGTAACAGATGTCCCTTTTTGGCCGGATGTCCGTCCCCTTCTTCTTTCTTTGTGTTGGCATTTTAAACTCTGGTGGATTTCTGAGGACTATGGTTAACTGCTCCTCAGATCTCTGCAGGGTAAATCCAGACAGCTAGCTAGACTATCTGTCCAATCTGAGTTTTCTGTTGCACGACTAAAACAAGTTTTGAATGTACACAGGTTCCACCAAAACAAGTTCCTTCCCGAGGCTATTTTGCAGAGGCACCGATGCTTCGTGCAGGGTTTAGCGCCGCCCAAGACGATTGTGATTGGTTTAAAGAAATGCCAATAAACCAGAGCATGTTTTTCTCCCATCCAGGAATGCTGTGTGGACTAGCCAGACCCTCCTCCACAGCGCCATGGAGGAAGGTCTGGCAATGCGAGACTAATTACACCAAAATAAGGTCTGCATAATCTCACAAGCCTACTAGGGGCTTCAAAAGAGTTTGTAACACAAATTCTCATCAGACTTTAAATTTTTTTTAGTGTCATCAATAAATTGTGATCTGATGTGAAATTTTCCAACGCACCTGCATTTAAGAAGTGTTGTGCACATTTTTTCTTCGTAAAGAACACATTGTAGTACCTACAGTCTGCTCCTCAATAACAGTCTGCTTGTTTGTTTGTTCAGATGCTGTAGACAATTACAGTGTGTACACCTCAGGCCGTACATCACCCCTGAAGTCCTGCATTAGGGAAATTCAGTGCAAAGTCAGCACGAGACTCTTGGTTCCTGGTTGACATAATGATAACCAGTGTTGGGGAAGTTACTTTTAAAAAGTAGTGTTTGCTCGTTACTCGTTACTTCTTAACAAAGTAATCCGTTACTTTAATGAGTTACCCCCTATGGAAAGTAACTTTTTACTTTACTTGTTACTTTTACATTACTTTTAAAAGTAGGGGTCTCTGGCAGAGACTGAAGTTAATTATACAAAAACTATCTTTGACCATAAAGCCAATCTATGGTTTATCAGTGAAGTGTCTGAACTACAATGCAGGCTGGATTTTCTACTCACAGAGTGACGGCTGATTCATTATAAACGAATCCAGCGCGAGTTGAATGCACATCGGCAGGTCATCGGCGTTACACGGGGTTAGTGTATGTAATGTCTGTATCGACTTGTACCGGTCGTGCAGTCATGATGGTCCATGCATTGTCGTAGACACATGCAGCCTCTTTTCTGGAAATCCCTGCGTGTCCGTGCATTTTCAGCAGTAGCGCGTTACACTACTTTTTACCCAAAAAACGTAGTACGTTACTGTAACGCGTTACTTTGTACACCCAACACTGATGATAACATCTCGGCAGATGGGGACCGTATTTTTTATTGAATGTTTTGGAATGCGCACAGATTGCATATTCTGACCTGCTAACCAGCAGGCAGCAGCATTGTGTGCCTTGAAACCTTGGAGGAGACGATTACTGCAGAATGTATTTTCCATAAAGGCAAATCAAAAGGGAACAAACATCGCTAAAATGCATCACACTAATTAACACACTCACTAGGAGAAAACCATGACTGCTCTGCCGTTTGATGAAAGGCACAACAGCCAAACAAAATGAAATTAAAACACAAAGTGCTGTCATTGCTACGTCATACTATCACATTTTTGGACCAAGATGAGTCACACGAAACTGAAAATTGAAAAGAACTTGGCAAGCCCAAATTCCCCCTCCCTGGCTCAGCTACACAATGATGCCACAGTCGACATTGCCAAAAAAACATTGCCTTTTAAGGCCAAAATATGAGGTTTATGTGATAAACAACAGCATGATATGAGAGTGTCACACCTCTCCTTTATACTTCATTTATCATTTCAGGATATTTTTTGGCCTGAAATGTGTTAGTGCAGACATCCACACTCAGTCAGAACAAACTGTTACTCACTCAATATTCATGAGCTCTTTAACATTTCAGTTGTGTTTTCAGAAGTGTTTGAGCACGTTGACTATATGGAAGATTCATAGTAATTGTGCCTTTGGTTTCTCTCCATTTAAGCAGATTAAGTTGAATAAAAGGCAATGAGGTTTGGACTAATGGCGACTAGACCCCAAGTTCGTCCTGAAATGACAACTGACAGCAGCAGGGAGGAGAACGGATTTAATGTTTGACAGGAAGGATATGATTGGCTAAGAGAGATCAACATCAAGTTGGACTACTGGAGTAAATGTCCACAGAGTAGAAATCAGAGAGAGAGAGAGAGAGAGAGGCAGAGAGAGATGAGAATGAATGAGTAAAGGGAGTCTTCATGTCTGTATAATTACACTACCTCTTCAAAAAAAATTGGTATTCCCATCGTAAATCACAAGAAAAGAGAAGCATATGTGGATACAGAACACACGCATCCTAGATATCAGTCGCTTTGCACATTTTATAGTCGTAACAAAACTTGGAAGATGCTCAGATGCAAGACTAATTAACCCACGTGCACAGCCACACACACACACACACACGCACGCACACACACATGGCAGGAACTGTGCTGAATGACACTTATAATCAGTGATATATTCTGCACTCTTTTTTCCCACATCCACACTCTTCACACTCCCATATACTATAATATCAAATTATTCCCACACACACACACACACACACACACACACACACACACACACACACACACACACACACACACACATACGCACACATATGCACACAGAAGCAGCAGGCAACACTGACTCACACACTCAAACACAGATGTTTTTACATCTCTTGCAGCTAGTTCTATGCCCCCCATACATGCTCATACATATTACATGTTGCTCTCATGTTACCGTGTTACTGACCACACTTGTACACTACAGCAAAGGCTGTACACACTTTCTTGACAGAATGTGTAGCTGCATTGCAAAGCACCTCACCTCCAAATTCCAACAACACTGAATTGTATTGTTCTTATTGCACATAACAAAATTTATTGCTTATGTTTTATGGCTGCAACCAAGAATGAATTATTAAAGAATCTATCAATTATTTTCAGATGAATAAAGAAATCCTTTCCTGTAATCTATAAAATGTCAAACAGAACAATGCCCGATGCAAATTCACAAAGCCTAAAGCTTGATTTATACTTCTGCGTTAAATCTAAGTACGTGGACACGCAAACCTATGCCGGACCCTACGCCGTAGCCTGAAAAATGTAACTACATGTCGCGGCGACATGTCGTTGCATTTCCCACCAACTCATTTCCTGGTTCTCTTCTCCATAAACAACATGAAATCAAGGAGAGGGTTAACTTTTCCTGCTACAGATTTCCCACAGATTCTTCCACACAGGGGAGACAGTGTCTGTGCTTTCTGACCACGGTGGCTCTATGACTCTAGAGTCACTTCTCGCTACAAAGCTAATCACCATAACTCTCTCACTTTCTCCCTCGCTCTATCACCCACTCCCCACACACACACACACACACACACACACATGCCGGCTCGACTCACAAGTATAAACTTCAGGCCATTTACGTAGGCTATGGCAGAAGCTCTGCGTGGAGCCTCCGCAGAAGCTTATGTCTTCTTCAAATTGCTTCTTCTCTGATCCATTAACCAACACCCAAATACATATTTACCGTGATCGAAAATGATATGAAAGTGAGCATAAAAATAGTTGTTTTAACTGATTACAGTTTTTTCCAATTGCTAAACGACAGTGGGCACAACTGAAGCCACATGTGCAAAACTCTAACTACAGTCTGCACTACCAACAGTCACCTGAGCTAAACAGTTCACATCACCTGCAAAACTCATTCCAAGCAACACAACTCTTAACACACTTCTCAAAACAGGCTCAGTGCAGCCAAACACTCAGAACAATCCTGATCTCCCAACACTGAGATAACACACACTGTCACACAGAGTAAAAACACTAGCATCAAACACAGGAATTACAAACTTTCTCATCTTTACAGTTTGAATAGTTTGAGTGACTTCACATTACTCAATAGTTTCTTTAAAGAAAAATATAGATTTTACAATATACCAATTTTTACATAAGGTAAACAAGAAGGAATAAAAATCAGCAATGTGCTTCAATATAGTATTTTGTCTCTAGTAATTTATGGAATTACTGGAAAAAAAAAACTGAAGGTGCATAACAGTAACAAAGAATAGTGTGACTAATCCTGCCTCTCTCCAGCATCATGCAGCAGGTTTTTTTCATCACACTGGATGTCTGCATCATCTCTAAATACTAAAGAATGTGGTCTTTCCATTGCTTTCATCTCCAATACTTTCTGAAAAACAGAAAGCAGTATTACTATAGTAAAGATATAGTGTTTTTCACATTTATTTTTATAGCTGTGTATGTAACTTCAGACATCTTACCTGGACATATTGGTATCGTTTCTCTCAAACGGTACAGTGTATAATTGTCTCATTCTTATTTGGTGTTTGTATACAAAAAAGGATTTCTGAGCTTTCTCTATATAAATACCGTATATTAGGGGTGCACGATTCAGAAAATGTCATGATTCGATATCGATTTTCAGGCTCAAGATTCGATTCAAAATCGATTTTTGATTCAAAAACGATTCTCGATTAAAAAAACAATTCACAGTATGTACAGTAAATGTAGTTACTTTTCCCATGCGATTGCAGTAGACTTACAATTAAAAAAATAAAAAAAAATATATATGAATCGATTTTTGGAATTCTATGAATCGATTTTGAATCGGTAGAGCTTGAATTTTTGCACACCCCTACCGTACATGTTCACTAACTAGTCTAAAACAAGACACCTGCTTAGGCTTTCAGCTAAAATTGCAGTGTTTGATAGGCACCAGACTGAAATCTATTGTGTTTTGAATGTGTGGTTAACAGTGTTGACAGCAGTGTGTTACCATTTGAACAAAGTGCTGTAAATCCACAGTGTTGTGCAGGTTGTGGTTAAAGTCATGGGATAAGTCTGTAAGTCTGCTGCAGTGCAGACTGTAGTTAAAATTTTGCACATTACTCCAGTTGTGCCCACTATCGTTTAGCAATCAAAATAAACTGTAATCAGTTAAATGTTTTAGCACTACTGTGTTTTCCGTTTTATGTAAGTATTTCACTCTTATTTTGACTTCAGAGTCAAGTGTCCTTGTAAAACTGAATTGCTTGCAGTAATTGAAAGAACCTTTTGCAGACAGTTATTTTCCTGCACCAACATGAAATGTCAGAATTATGATTATAAAAGTCCTAGCATGGATTTCTGTAACAATGTATCATTTAAACAGTTTGTCCTTTGCACTTTTTAAGTTTCCAACTTCTTATATCTTTCCTGCACCATGTCTAAAATGTTTTATTTCTACCTCCAGATTGATGTTTCATATACCCATGTTATGCCATATCTTTATCTCTCTTGGCTCCATTAGTAACCTTGCTATGTCTATCTCCTTCCTCCTCCCCTTCTTCTCTCTTATTTCTCCTATGATATTTCCCAATCCATCCTTTTTTTTGTCCTTTTTGTCCTTCCCCATCCACCGTGCTCCTCCTCCTCTTATTTGATCTGTTTCTGTCTGCTCCCCTCTCTAAATTCCACCCACACCATCCTCTTTCTATTTCTTTGTCGAACAGGAAGTGCTACCGGACAGGAAGAGGGTGACAACCAGGAGCTACTTGCACATCATACCTGTTGACAAAGACAGCAGCAGCAATTTCACCTGTGTGGCCAGCAACCCGGCGATGCCGATGGGCAAACGAGCCACTGTTACCCTCAACGTGCACCGTATGTTGCCCTTTTTCTCTGTCAGAGTGTAAAGGCCCTAACACACCAAGGCGACCGTCAGCCGTCGGTCCAAGTTGGGCCGACAGTGAGCGACCATAGACTGTTAATATTAATGGACAAAGCATCCGGTTCAGCGAAGTGCTGCAAATGCGTAAGAGCCTTAAACCCGCATCCTATCTGAATTCCAGCAGGGGGCGACATCCCCCATCCATTAATATATACAATCAATGTGAGCGGCCCAACCCGTTCTCACTCCCAACTCGTAAAATACTGATGCTTGGTCAGTGGCTCTCAGCGTCGGTGTAAGATGACGTAGTATTAAGAGAGACGACGGTAGCGAGTAGTATGAAAGACCGAAAATCTGCGTAGGGAGGTTGGTTAGGGTGGTGGATGGGTCAAACAACACAGGACTTTCACCCAGATGACAGGGGTTCATGTCCCACGTTTTTGACGCGATGGGAGTGAGAATGTGTTGGTGTGACTGTTGCCACGCATTGGCCTTTGTCTGCCTCTTTCGTTTGATTCACCGTTGGCAGTCGGCTGAACAGCCAATCCATCTGACTGGCTGTTCAGCCTGAAATCTGTAGTGAGGAAAGCAAACAAACGACTGTGAGAGCGCACACAGAAGGCTCTTTTTTTCATGTCCTCTGATCAATCCAAGAGATGTCAAAACTAGCCAAACATGATGTTCGAATGTTCCTTCTAAAAAACACATAAGTTTGAACGATCGGAATATCTATTTTTTCACATTATGTCCATAAGATGGCAAACGTTCAACGAGAAACTAATGTTCTACCGTCAAATTTAATATAAATTGGGCTGTTTTTGTGCAGGCGCATAGCAAAATCACACTATAATTTGAATTAACTGCACCTGGAACGTAATCGTTATCGAAAAACTAAACACGTGCCTTGTTGATGAATTTACAGCTCCTATTTGTCACCATTCTCTAACTTGGGCTGGTTCCAGGTTTGATTCAGCTGTTTGCATTGATTTGGCACCATCTTTGGAGCCAGTAAGCTCATTTTCCCCTGAAGCAGTTGAGCAAGTTGATTTTCTTCAACATCTGGAAATCCTGATACTTTTTGTGTTTTAAGGGATTTCAGTCGTGTCCCTGAAGAAATAAGGAATGATTGCTCACAGGGAAACTGTAGTTTGAATTTTCAATCAAAAAGATTTATTTGTTTTTCCAACCCAATGTAGTTAGTAATTACTGTGAGAATAACTGCAGTAACAGTAGATGTTGATGCAGAGCTGTGTTAGTACAGAGGGCTGTAGAAAAGTAGGGTTTTAAAATAACATAGTTAATTGTGAAATGTACAATTTGTGTGACTTATTTGTGTAGGAAATCAGTTTTCATGCTGCTTGGCACAGCTAAACCTTAACAGTCATTCAGTTTAACTTTAGTTTTACATTGACTATGTATCTCTCTGTATCTCTTTGTGTAGACCCTCCTACGGTGACCCTGTCCATCGAGCCTCGTTCCGTCCTGGAGGGCGAGAGAGTCACCTTCACCTGCCAGGCCATTGGCAACCCTCCCATCATCGGCTTCAGGTCTGAATTACACTTCATCAGAATTTATACCCAGTTGACTTTGAAGAGCCCCTATTATGCTTTTGGGGATCTTTTTTTGTGAATGTAATAGTACAAAACACATATTACTCCAAATGGAGGTTTCTCTCCCACAGACAGCACTTTTTCATAACTGCCTGAAACGCCTCGCCCACATTCCTGTTTGAAATTCCTCAATTAGTGATGTCACTGATTGAGAAAGCCAGCCCAGTTTTTCATATGTGCTGCCCATGTATTTGCACAGCCAGCCCTGGCTTGTTTGGATGTGGTTGACCAATCACAACAGAGTGGGCCAGCTGACCAATCAGAGCAGACTGGGCTTTTTTTAAAGCAGAGGAGCTGCAGCAACGGCAGTATGAGAAACATTATGTTTTTTGAACATCAAAGTATATAAACCTATTCTAGTAGACCTTAAGAATACAAATGTGATGCTGAAAAGGAGTATTAAGAGGGCTTTTTAATATAAGAAAAATCTGTACTTTCAAACAAACAAAATGTTACCACTCCCTTTGACATCATTGTTGCAACTTTATGTCTAGTTCAGGATGTGATGGACTTTTTGATGGTGCTCAATGTTTTTTTAGGGACAGTGTTTCATTTGATTCCTGCAGTCCAGCATCAGGAGCCAGAGTGCAATTATGTTAAATGCCAATAGATTTCTCTTTCATCTATTCCGATCTGCTTGTAACCAGCGTCTGAGGCGATCCTGAATTGTAATTTCTGCTTGCAGAAACAGAATTGGAGAAAGTATTGAACGGTCAAACAATTAAACACAGACTTTAATCTTAAGTGACAGCACCGAAGTACTGAAATTGCTAAATGCTGGACTTAAACGGTGGTTTTAATCTGAGGTTTGAGACTCCAGCAGAGGTCCCAGTGTGGGAGCACTGCCAGGCACTAGGCTTATTGAGTGTGTATTAAAATGTCATCTAATGTGCTTTATGGTTATATGGTTTTGAGCTATATATCTGGACAACAGAAATGATAAGAAATATAGCTGTCCCTCAGGTTTTGACATCAAGGCTTTTTAAATATTAGTTTAATAGCTTTAATTAATTATATAAAAACACCCATTGTCTAATAGTGGAAATCTAACATTTGGCTCACATAATGATTTGTAAAGCTTGGAAACTGCTGAAATGGTGACGTGTTTCTATGCCAGGTGGGCCAAAGGGGGCGTGCTGCTGGAGGGGGCGAGGGAAAGTGTGTTCGTCACCACGGCAGATCACTCCTTCTTCACCGAGCCCGTGTCCTGTCAGGTTTTCAACGTCGTGGGAAGCACCAACGTCAGCATCCTGGTGGACGTGCACTGTGAGTAGAGTGCAAACCAGAGTTAGATGGGGACTCGAGTTTGAGACTCGGACATGAGTCGCACCTAAAGGAACACGCCGACTTATTGGGTCTTTAGCTTATCTAATAAACTCATTAATTTTAGAATAGATAGCTGTATTCTTCAGTTGTTTTACAAAGCTCTCTTGCAGAGTGTCTTATCATTTGGCATTATTTGTGCCTTTGGTAACATGTATATTAAGGACCAGAAGAAACTGCAATGAATAGTCAAAACAGCCAGAAAGATCATTGGAGTTGATCAGGTATCTGTAGCTCAACTGTGACCTTAGTTTAAAAAAAATAGAACGAATTCTAAATGATTCAATCCACCCTCTTCATCAGAATTTTTTAAGAAGTAACAGGTCAAGTGGCAGACTCCTGCAAAGGAAAATTAGGACTACAACGTACAGCAAGTCTTTTGTGCCTACAGCAATTAGACTGTACAACAATAGACTTATAAGCTCTTAGGCATTTTAAACTATGAGCATATTATATATATCAACACTCAACTTCTAAATACTTGCTTGTCATGTTTCTTCAATGTTTTTACTGCCTTGCCTGTCTTGTCCTTGTTTTCCTGTCTTTTAATGTTTTGTATTTATGTTTTTAATGTTATGCAGTAGGCTGTATAACGATGGAGCGTGTAATGGTGACCACATGAATTTCCTACTTGTGGATAATAAAGTTTACCTTGACCTTGACCTTGACCTTATTCACCGTAACCCCCAGAGTTAGACAAGTCAAATCATACCGTTCTCATCTTGGTGCGTGTTGTAACTCTGTCTGACGCCCCCAGCGCTAGCTAAACCTAGCACAGATCCTGGAGGTAACCCGTTCCAACTAGCCTACTGCTCTGAATAAGTGACAAAATAACGCAAACATGTTCCTGTTTCCATGTTGTGATTTGTATAGTCACAGGGTGTACAAATAACAAGGTCACTATGCTTTTACTATCTAGTAATTGTTGACTCTATTACTCCAACTCTGAGCGAACTCCAGGCGAACTCTCTGCTCCTCAATACAGGGCTTCAGGTGCTGCTAGCAAATCACTCTGCGTTATTTTGTCACATAGAGTTGGAGTAATAGAGTCAACAATTACTAGATAGTAAAAGCATAGTGACCTTGTTATTTGTACACCCTGTGACTCTACAAATCACAACATGTAAATAGGAACATGTTGGCGTTATTTTGTCACTTATTCAGAGCAGTAGGCTAGTTGGAACCAGTTACCTCCACGATCTGTGCTAGGCTTAGCTAGGGCTGGGGGCGTCAGACAGAGTTACAACACGCACAGAGATGAGAAGGGTACGTATCGACTTATCTAACTCTGGGGGTTACGGCGAATAAGCTAAAGTCCCAATAAGTTGGCGTGTTCCTTTAAGTCGCACACACAGTGACATCAGACTTGACTTGAGACTCATCCTCAAAAGACTTAAGATTCGACTCGGACTCGAGATTGGGGACATGTAAATATCTGATGAATGTTATTCCCCTCCCTGCGTAACCTATACTCTACCTACGTAACATATCATCTGTAACGTTTCTGCTGCGATCAGCCACATGAGAGAGGACAGCAGACATGTTGACCGCACTGGCAGCTGCTGTGCCATTCATAAGAAGCTTTGGCTTTATAAACTTCAGACAACAAGGCCCAAACAAAAGAAGCACTGAATGCAAAATATGTGGACTCTAGCTACAAGACTGGAGACTTGACTTAGACTCTGTGGTGCAAACCCTCCCGAGCTGAGTGGGACTCTACTTTAGAACTGTATTTTCCACGCTGCATTTATTTTGTTACTACCACAGTGTTCATGTTTTGTGCGGAATACATTTGCAATAGATGTTTACTGTATACTCTCTTCTCTCAGGCCAGTCACAGTCAAATACAACGCTTTGTGGAATTTATTGTCAATAGGGCTGTAGTCTATGGCGACAACGTTTCATTTCCGGGATTGTTCAGATGCCGCCGGAAATTCCGCCAGATGTCCCTCATTTTGGCCGGATGTCCGTTACCTTCCTCTGTCTCTGTGTTGGCATTCTAACCTCTGGTGGATTTGTGAGGACTATGGTTAACTGCTCCTCAGATCTCTGCAGGGTAAATCCAGACAGCTAGCTAGACTATCTGTCCAATCTGAGTTTTCTGTTACACGAATAAAACAACCTTTGAGCGTACACGTTCCACCAGAACAAGTTCCTTCCCGAGACTATTTTGCAGCGGCACCGGGGCTCTGTTCGGCACTTAGCACCACCCAAGACGATTGTGATTGGTTTAAAGAAATGTCAATAAGCATGTTTTTCTCCCATCCCAGACTGCTGTGTGGACTAGTCAGACCCTCCTCCGCAACGCTGTGGAGGAAGGACTGGCAATGCGAGACTGGTTGGGTTACAACTAACAATTCTTTTTATTGTCGATTAATCTGTCAGTTATTTTCTCAATAAATCAATTACTTGTTTGGTCTATAAAATGTCAGAAAATGGTGAAAAATGTCGATCATTGTTTCCCAAAGCCCGAGATGACGTTCTCAAATGTCTTGTTTTGTCCACAACTCAAAGATATTCAGTTTACTGTGACAGAGGAGTGAAGAAACTAGAAAATATTCGCATTAAGCAGGAATCAGATAATTTTTACCTTTTTTGTCATAAACAATGACTCAAACTGATTAGCAAAATTAAAGAAAAAGTATGCCCATTGAACTATATATAATTAAATTATAAAAATAAGTAAATAGGAAAATGTATTAAAACATGTCTTACTTTATTATAAGAGGTTATATTATCCTGCCAGCAACATGAACAGGTTCACCAAGAAGAAGTTCAATTCAATTTTATTTTATTTATAGTATTAAATCATAACAATAGTTATCTCAGGACTGTTTACACATAGAGTAGGTCTAGAACACACTCTACAATTTACAAAGACCCAACAATTTACCCCCAAGAGCAAGCATTTGATGCGACAGCAGGCAGAAACCTCAGACAAAACCTGACTCTTGGTGGGCGACTGACACAAGTCTAATAACTTCTATAAAAAGTTGGGGGGCAACTCTGGGGCAAAATATATTTGTAATCTTTTTTTATACTTCAGGTATTTTTACTTTTTTTTTAAACCACTTGGTGATCACCAAGTCTGTATTTCATTAACATGTATTCACGCACAGGGGTTTTAATTCTCTTCCTCTCTTACTTTCAGTTGGCCCGATACTGGTAGTGGAGCCCAGGCCAGTTTCTGTAGATGTGGACTCTGACGTAGCTCTGAACTGCAAGTGGTCTGGAAACCCCCCACTCACCCTCACTTGGACCAAGAAGGGCTCCAGCATGGTGAGAACAAACCATCAGACATTCCCCTGACTTTTGAGCTTAAACCCTTACATTTTATATTCATGGCTGATTTAAGTTTTTATTCCACTAAAATGTCAAACATTTAAATGTATGCAGGAAGAATAAGAAAGCCAGAGCACCACATACAGTATGGGTGTAAATCTTACTGCTAGCACCACAGCCAAATCCTCCAGAAAAGCCCAATCTCAGCCTACATGTACAGTATAGGGCTGCACAATAAGAGGAAAATATGCGATATTCAATAGCGATTTTACCTGCGATACATAAACAGATATTAAAGTGTACTCAGTTCTGCTGCTTTCAGTATTTGGCCAAAATACAACAAACTGCTTGTTGAATTTAGAACAAATGAAAGGAAATCCTTTCTAACTTTCCTTTATTGAACAAATTAAACATTTAATTGAAAATAAAAAGCAGTACTAAAAAAGAACGACTTTCTACTGATATTTTTTTTAACTTGAAAAAAAAAAAAAAATGTGTCTTTCACGATGTGTGGCAGCCTGTCACTGTGTGTTTATTGCACCAGTTGATATCGCGATGCCGATAAAAAAACGATATGCAGCCCTACTACAGTATATTAATGTCTGGACTTCATAAATGTTTGCTCAGTTGTAAAGCACACAATAAGAATGGAGACTCCGTCTTCATATCTTAAATCTTTAATTCATGCCTAACAAGTTACGAAAAAGCTCCAGGAAAGAACTAATGGAGCCTGCTGAGTAAATCAACATGTTTTATGAATTAAATATTCTCTTTTTTTAACATCTCTTTTCCCCCGTCTGTCTATATCTACTCTCCACCGCGCAATGCTACTAACCCAGCTTCTCATGCATACTTGTACTTGTGTTTGTGTGTCCAGGTGCTCAGCAACAACAACCAGCTGTATCTGAAGTCTGTGAGCCAGGCCGATGCAGGCCAGTATGTCTGCAAGGCCATTGTGCCGCGGATTGGAGTGGGAGAGACTGAGGTTACACTCACTGTCAACGGTCTGTTACTATCTAATTACTATGGAAGAGGTTTAGGGACAGATGTGAAAAAATGTATTTGAGTTCTGAAAATAAAGTCAGAATTCTGAGATTTTTTTCTTCTCAGAATTCATACTTCATTCTAAGAATTATGACTTTAAGAAGAACTCAGTAAATTTGAGCCCACGCCTTTTCCGCAAATTACAGTGGTGATATTAGAAAGAATTATAAAAATGTATAGTTCATCCAAGGGCTGGGCAATATATCGATATTATATCCACATCGATATATGAGGCTAGTCTTACATTTTGGATATGGTAATATCGTGATATGACATAAGTGTTGTCTTTTCCTGGTTTTACAGGCTGCATTACAGTAAAGTGATGTCATTTTCTGAACATACCAGACTGTTCTAGCTGTTCTATTGTTTGCCTTTACCCACTTAGTCATTGTATCTACATTATTGGTGAATATTTTACTCTCATTGTGTTAATTTTTTATGAAAGCACCAATTGTCAACCCTACAATATTGCCGCAATATCGACATTGATGTTTTTGGTCAAAAATATTGTGATATTTAATATTTTTCCATATGGCCCAGCTTTACTTGATCCTACGCATGGTAAAGCCCTGCTTCTGTGTCAAACATGAATAATGAAAGCACATGGACCATCATAATGTGTTTGTTTAATCTCGAATCATTCTGCATTTACATTTACTCAAGTACTGTACTCAAGTACAACTTTGACGTACTTGTACTTTACTTGAGTCTTTTCTTTTCATGCCACTTTCTACTTCTACTCTGCTACATTTCAGAAAGAAATATTGTACTTTTTACTCCACTACATTCATCTGACAGCTTTAGTTACTAGTTACTTTATGAATTAAGATGTTTGCACACAAAACACATGTAGATTATAAATTATGATTATTTATTATAATTGAAACTAGCCAACAATATAACGGCCTACAAGTCCAGCTGAAATGATTAGACCATTAAATACACAACTGTTTGGATCGTTTCCAGTTTCTAAAATGTGAGGATTTTTCTACATTGAGTACTTTTACTTTTAATACTTTAAGTACATTTTCCTGATGATACTTACATACTTTTAATTAAGTAACATTTTCAGTGCAGGACTTTTACTTGTAACAGAGTATTTTTACAGTGTGGTATTGGTACTTCTACTTAAGTAAAGGATCTGAATACTTCCTCCACCACTGGTATCTCTCTGCCTGTATCTCTCTGGCAGCTGAAGCCACTGAATGTACAGAGTAGAGTTCTGCATGGGCTTAGTATTTCTGTCGATCCAGCCTGATTCATTCCAGCCTAAGCCTGACCCAAACCCAAACACTATTTTTTCAGCCCTAAACAGGCCCAAAGCCAACATTTCAATGTCAAAACTCTCTCCCACCAGAGACCGGCAAATACTTAATAAATAAAAACTGATTCACCAAGAACACAATGACGAAAAAGGGAGTTTACAAATGCTCCTTAAATCCTAGCCAGTTCACAAAGTTCAACATTCATTGGCATGTCCTTGCAAATTACCTGTTGCTGAAAGCTTGGTAGTGGCTATACTTTGACGCTCGTCCACTAAAGACCAGACCATGTGTGACGGACAATAAAGTTTTATCTTATCATACAGTCATCGGGCTATAATGAAGCCATTTTTCATAACTCTTCATACAGTCTACATTACTAACATATATCATGGCCAAACAGTTACATAATCTCTCCTCCAAAACTCACTCAAACCACCAGAACACTTCATACATGTCTCTAAATAAGCTCGCTGGACCAAAATACTGGAAACACCTCTCACATTTAGAAAGCACACACTGACCTAAAAACACTAAGAACAGGGAGCATTACATAAATGATCAACTTTTATCTTTGAAGTTTGAATGATTTACACATAAATCATTCAAATTATAAGCATTTCACCTTTCACTTTGACTGTACTAAAGTTGTTTCAATACTATGTTAACAAAGATAATACAAACATATTTGCACCTTCCACTCCTTTCTCGTCATAGACTGCAGACCCTGATGCATCGCTTTTCTGGAGCCATTATACTCCAGCAGAAGAAAGTTATTGGATAGTTGTACCACAGCTAATATGATCACTTTCTGTTTGGGGATTATACACAATTTGATACAAGAGGTGAACAGTAGTCCTGCTGTAGATACTTATGGCATAGGTTTCGACTTTATAGTTCAGCATCAGATTTCCACACACATATAAATATCACAATATTTGGGCTGGGCGATAATTGTATTACATCTATGAAATCTACTCCTGCTGGTCCATGGTTCTTATAGTAAGGGTAGATGTGTTGATTTGTTGGTAAGTTGAATGCAAGTGTACTTCTCAAATCTTGTGCTTTGTTGTAGTAATCCTCTTATGTCTCTGATTTCTCCATCCCTCCCTTTCTCTCTCTCTCTCTCTCTCTCTCTCTCTCTCTCTCTCTCTCTCTCTCTCTCTCTCTCTCTCGTCCTGCCTCCCTCGCTCAGGCCCCCCCATCATCTCCAGTGATCCAGTCCAGTACGCTATCAGAGGGCAAAGAGGAGAAATCAAGTGTTACATCGCGAGCACCCCCCCACCTGATAAGATTGTAAGTCCATCCTTGGAAGTTGTAATCTGCTGCAGAGGTGCACGACCTTTTTCAAATTGCATACACCTCAAACGTAATCACAATGCCTCCTCAAACTAAATGATTTCTGCGTTCTCTCTTCTGCTCTTTTTACGTTCTAAACTGTCGGCACAAGTGGCACTGTTCTCCAACTGTGTCACGAGTATTCAAGAACAATCTGTTCCTCCTCTTTGGCGGAAGGTGTGACTCATCAAAAACAGCTGCTGTAGTGTTTGGTTGAAATAAAAAGGGGAGACGCAGAGTACTGAATGTTGGAGTGCAGCAGATAAGAGAACACGGCTTCTGGTCTAACTTGTAGTAATAGTTACCTTATTATCTTCACCATTAAAGGGCCAGTGCAGCGCTTATGCCATCTTGAGTTTAGTATGAATTGGACCAACCAGCCAATATCGTTCCAATTCAGTGATCCCTTTCAAAGTGGTACCCATCTTTTCCAGATTGCCTAGGCAGCAAACTGTAATGGAATATCCTCCTGAATGTGCCATAACTGCACGCTGTTTTTTCATTCCTCTTTTCTTAAAGTCGCTGAGTTCAACCCCTTATCAAACTACAGTTTAATGTAAAGTGTCTGTGCATTATATACTGTAAGTTACAAAATGAGCTTCAATGCATGTGATACAAACCTTTAAAAAAAGGAAATCAGACTGATCATAAATCACACAAAAAAAGGCCATAAAATGGGAATAAATCCAGTGACGACATTTGGGTTTGAAGGCTAGAATGAGTGAGAAAGGGTGTGGGGGCTAAACAGACTGAAATGAGAGGGAGAGTGATGGAGGTAGAGTAAAATTCTGTACCTTTCAGCGTCAATTATCCAATTGTGCAGTGCCGACATGACAGAAATCAGAGCTTTTAGGAAGCTTCAGCCCTCTGCTGCACGGGCAGGGAGCTCAGAGCGTATAATGTGATACGACATTATAGTTTCGGCTTAATGCAGAGACAAGGACTTATAAAATATGGAGTGTGATGCCGTGTGTGTGTGTGTGTGTGTGTGTGTGTGTGTGTGTGTGTGTGTGTGTGTGTGTGTGTGTGTATGTGTGTGTGTGTGTGTGTGTGTGTGTGTGTGTGTGTGTGTGTGTGTGTGTGTGTGTGTAAAAGAGGCAAAATGAGAGATTGAGAAAGAGAGACAGAGGTGGTGCAACAAAATTGTGAGGACAAAAGAAAGAAAGTGAAGGATTTTGCAAGGCAGACAGTGGAGACAGAAAAGACGCATTATGTAAGATTTGGGTCTTTTTTAATTTCTCCCTCCCACTCTTGATCACATTCTTGCTCATTTTTTTCTAAATCAGGTTAAAAGGTACATTAGCCCAACATATGTAATCTATGTATATTTGATATCACCTTGTTCCATATGTAGTACGCTCAAATTTCTACCTCAGCAGATTTTAAGCAGAAAAACCTGCTTAAGTTTTTATTGCTCATGTACACTTGCTGCACTCTGTGTAGCTGTTTGTGTGTGTGTAACTGTGTGAGTGTCTGTCTGTACTCTGTTTATTTTATTTCATGTTTCATTTGAGGAATTTCTTTCTTTTCCAGCCTGAAAAGTTGCTGCACAAACTTTAATTAGGCACATACTGCACCAGGAGGGAAAAAAGCGTATAGCAAGGTGTGAGAATATAATTTGTTTTGCTTAAAAAGTATTTCTGCCCAGTCTCGCTTTAGTCTCTCTTAACCTTTCTCCAACCTCGGCCCACTTGTTTCCTGAATGTTCACTTGTGATTATGTTTGTGTGTGTGTGTGTGTGTGTGTGTGTGTGTGTGTGTGTGTGTGTGTGTGTGTGTGTGTGTGTGTGTGTGTTTGTGTGTGTGTTTGTGTCTGGATTTGAGCCTATTGTAGTTAATTCTACAGTACATAAGATAAGATAAGGTGAACTTAGCATTATTGATCCCAGAGGGGAAATCGGTGACTGCAGCAGTAAAGAGTGACGTTTAGATAAAAATCAAACGAATGAAACATATTGGAAATTGGTCTTCATCCCTCTCGCTCCTATCAGCTTGAAGGACTTTTCATGCTGTGTTGATTAGGAACAGATTCATAGATTTGCAAATGTTTTAGTCTAGCCTTTGATCTTATCTGAATCCAAAATTGGTCTACACCTGCTTTACCAGTTTCATTTTAAAGCAATCCTTTTTAAGTGGCAGATCACACGGAGTGAGTTTGAGAGCAAGTTTTGCCTACAAAGTGCTTTCTAGTGGCCTGTATCCATTGATCACATATGTGTTCATACAGTATAAACACTTTTTAAACACATTTACAGAATGCTTTACATCTCACAAAAGAGACCACAACAAACAATGTCAAAAACAATATTAAGTTATAGTTCTTACAAAACTCAGATTACAGTAAATGTATAGGTAGATAAAAGAAGAGTAAATAAAAGACAGGAAAAGAATACTACAAAAACACACTAAAGGTGCTGTAGGTAGGATTGAGAAGATCCAGGACTTAGCCCAAAAAATTGAACATCGACAACTTCTCAGTCTCTCCCCCCTTTCTGCTAAAGCCCAAAATGGTCTCCTAAGCCCCTCCCCCCACAAGGGAGAATGAATGTGTGGGCATGAGCAGTGATTGACATGCAGTTAGACACCCCCCTGGCCCTGATTGGTGCATCTGAACAGGGAGCGGTGGATTTTTGCAAATCTCACTACAGGCTGTAGGTGGTTCCAGAGGAGCCGGATATTTTTTAAATTACCTGCTTCATGTAGTTCTACTCGAACATAGGGTCAGTTTCAGCAAATATGACAGAAAGTTAGTTTTATAAGGCTTACCAACTGCACCTTTAATTAGCAAAGAGATTTAAAAATAGATGCCAACTTGGTTAACCTGAAATATTCAGCAGGGAGTTCCAACCACCCTTAATAATCAGAGGGTAATCTGTAAATATAAATACATGCAGTATGTAACAGCTCAACTTGATATACTAGGTGTATATATCCATCCTCCTCTCTATTATTTGGTCAACTTCCCGAACCAAGTCATCAGGAAACAGCTAAACTAAATAATCCTCCTGAAATGTTTCAGGTTTGGGCGTGGAAGGAGAACGTGTGGGAGAAGGAGAAGGGCACTCTGATGGAGAGGTACACTGTGGAGCAGAGTAAGCCTCCATCCCAGGGCGGGGCCGTCCTCTCCACCCTCACCATCAACAACGTGATGGAGTCTGACTTCCACTCGCCCTACAACTGCACCGCTTGGAACTCCTTCGGACCCGGCACCATGATCATCACCCTGGAGGAGAGGGGTATTGAAAAAGAAAAAAATAAATTATATTAGTCACATGGACTGTCATACTGTACCTAAGGGTTTAATAAATGATAGGTTAGGTACCCTGTGAAGTTTTTCACCATTAGTGTCTGTAAACACACAGCGTTGGAAGTTGGCCCCTCCTCGCCTGCTCAACGAGCCAGGAAGAGAGAGAGCAGCGCTGGTTAAGCGAGCTTGAGAGCAGTGGCGGTTCTAGACCATTTCAAATGGAGGGCCAGGCTGGGGCCACATGAGGTTAAGGCGGTAGCATATATATTAAGCACACGTGTTACATACCACCAATCCTCCAGGTTTGGTTCTGCAAAAGACTAATGATACACATATAACAATAAACACAACAATACTCATTCAGTGTTAACCTACATTTTATTTATCACTGTACATGAATAATATCCCCTCTTTGGTGAGAAAGGTGGGGTTCAAATGTATGAAAAAAATGCCACAATTAGGAGGGCCGGAGGGGGGTCGAGGCCTCCTAGAACCGCCACTGCTAGAGAGTGAACGATGGGAGCCACGCTGGCAAGAACAAAGCCTTGAAACAGAGCAATAAACCTTTATTTTCTGATTGTTTCACTGCGGTTACATTCTAAGGCACAACTAAACACAACCACACTTTCCGCACAACTCTGCGGGTTGGTGTCGCTTTGCCAGATTTTGTGTGAATGCAGAACTTAATTCTGTTGCTGCATTTGTGTGTGTGTGTGTGTGTGTGTGTGTGTGTGTGTGTGTGTGTGTGTGTGTGTGTGTGTGTGTGATGAACATCAAAGTGCTTCTTGTGAAGTCTGAAGATTCCTGTCTTCAATAAAGGAGCCTTCATTACAAATAACACGACAGGTCGTGTAATCCTCCTGACAAATCGGTAAATCTCCCTGTTGTTTGCACCTTTGTGGTTCAATCCCACTGAGACGTGTCCCTCAGAGCCACAGCCTGCTTTATTAACCAGTTCTGCCTTAATTAGCTAATATGATTGTTTTAACCATGATCCAAGAACAGAAAAGCACACGGGAAGACAAACACCAACTCTGTGCTAGTGTGGGTGTGTCTGTGTGTGTGTGTGTGTGTATGTGTGTGTGTGTGTGTGTGTGTGTGTGTGTGTGTGTGTGTGTGTGTGTGTGTGTTTGTGTGTGTGTGTTTGTTTGTGTCGGTCAAAGAGACGCAGCACAACTCACGGTGACATTGATGTGAATGGGCTGCATGCCCTGTGTGCTGATATTGGTTGCACACCCACATTGGGCCCAGAGACTGGTTGGCGCCCAGAAACGTCCCAAATACAGCAAAATAAGAAGAAAATACAGCAGAAGGCAGGGTCTCTGCCGATATAGACACCGCCTCACACTCCTAGTGGGTCAAAGGTGATGTAAGGGAGTACGTTTGTATAAGTCTATACATTGTTTTTTAGGAAAACCCTGCTTAGTATACATTAAAAAGTAGCATTGTGTTTGTAAAAGACGAGCATAAGAAGACCGCCCATGTAAAGAAATCAAGTTTTTATAACCTTATAGAAAAGTCTTTGCAAATATTCCAAAAGACACACATTTGAGCTGTTTGTAAGAATTTAAAGTACGTGGGGGGGGGGGGGGGGGGGGGATGTAATACACAGTCTTCTACTTCGATACGGCAGCAAAAGACAGGGAAGAAGAAAACGTATACATAAAGCCAGCACACATGGACGTAAACGATGCAGGCCTTCAAAAAAAATTTTTACAATCGGCTTTGCAAATGTTTTATGAGGAAGAAAATTTATACATCACGTTTGTTAGGCTTCAAGGACATGCACAAAGCATTTTATTGAGAAACAGAGTGTAAACAAAGCAGTGTTGGTTTACAATGAAAAATCCACACGCTATCATTCCTGTCCCTGAGTAAGATGTGTTTTTTAGTCCATTCTGGATGGTTACGCATTTGATTGTGAGGACTTGGTATATCACATTACATTGAGAGAATGATTTCTTCATGCTCCGTCAGTCTTATCTAGCTCTTTTTCTTTCAGCTGTCAGATTTCAAGAGAGCAAAACATCTTCAAGAGAGAGAGCGAGAGAGAGAGAGAGAGAGAGAGAGAGAGAGAGAGAGAGAGAGAGAGAGAGAGAGAGAGGGGGCTTTTTTATCCCTCGTCTGACTTGCATGCCTTATCAACATATAAGCAGCCTTCAGAGATTCAATATGAAGCTAGGACAAATGGTTTATGCTTAACCGATACAAGATCCGTGCTGGTTTCTTTAACAATGAGGCAGCAGCTGTCCCTCAACCCTCACACTTCTCTGCTTGTGTTTGTTTCAGATACTGTTCCAGTTGGAATTATCGCTGGTGGTACGGTGGGCTCCTCCATTCTGCTGCTTTTGTTTCTAATGGCGCTGGCCTTCCTCTTCTACCGCCAACGCAAAGGCAGTGAGTGCACACAGTGCTTCTCTAGTGTGTGTGTGTGTGTGTGTGTGTGTGTGTGTGTGTGTGTGTGTGTGTGTGTACTGTATACTGTATGTGTCTATCAGTCTTTCTTCCATTCACTCACCCTATCTCATCATTCTGCCTCTCCGTGGGTAAAGAAAGGAACATATGCCAGCTGTATAGCATTTTATTCAAATGAGATTAATGAATATTCATATAATATGGCAAACTGCCTTAAAACCCTTTAATTTTTTTTAAATAAATCATATTTACATACCGCTTTTACACTTGATAAAGTACATAAATAACAGAGCAGAAAACAAGAGCCTTTAAAGGTGAATAGTATTTATATTATGAATTCCTATATGTTATTTCAACAGCCGAGGGCAATCCAATTAAGATTTATGAGCACAAGCCCCACTTCTGCGAGCCAGAGAGCTATGTGGCGTCTTTAAGTTGTTTCATTTTGAGCTGCTCCACAGCAAGTAAAGAATTGGCAAAGACAATAAAGGTGACTGGCAGAGTCCCCAGAGGGATTTTCTGGGGATACGAGTATATTTTCTGCTTCAGAGCTGATAACACCACTACAGAAAAGATACCGTTTGGCAATAGAAACTCAAACAAACATTGTTGTGGCTCCAGATAAGCTGTCTCTCATTTGATACTACAGCTCAAGACTTCACAGACTTAAATCTTTACTTTTTATTTCTCTGCTTTTGGAAGGGAGTTGTTCATGTTGACAAATTGACTGCTCTGTGCTGGGGATGTGTAGATTAAAATGAGTAGAATTGTCATTTCAGGTTACACAGGCAATTTTAAAGATATGAATTATTGCACAATAGATCGTGTTTTTTTTTTATCGTCATATATATCAACTGATGTAATAAATGATGATGCCTTTTGTGTTCAGTTCAATTTGTGCAATAAAATGTTGGAAATTATTTCCTTTCATTTCTTTTAAATTCAGCAAGCAATTTGTCGTATTTTAGCAGAATATTGAAAGCAGCAGAAAGGCAGAACTGAGTATACTTTAATATATGTTTATTTATCGCAAGTATCATTATCGCGAAACAACATTATCGCATACCGCATATTTTCCTCATATCATGCAGCCCTAATAGATATATACCTGTATTATTGGCCTAAAATCCACATTATTGCTGTGATATAGAAGATTGTCCTACTCTACATAACTAACCTAACTAAAAACATTTTAATGAAATGACATGAAATATGTTTAATCTCTGCCTGTGCATTATGTAACCTTGCGCTGCTGTAGCATTTATGTTAATGTGACGCCACTCAATTCAGACTTAAGCCACGTTGGAAGTGTAACAGAAATATCACTAGGTCGTTATAATATTGCCGCCGTGACTTTTATGTGAAAATAATTCCGAAGCTTATTCAAATATGAGACTTAACATATACATTTGCCAGCACTTGTATGTATAGTAACAGGGTACATGTAAAATGGGCTTAAAAATACTGACGATTCATCTTTTTGCTCAGAATATTGCATCAATCTTTCTGTTGCATGTGGTCTGTACTGACACACACTACCCTTCCGCTCCACCAGAAACTAAGAAGACGTGTCTAAATGTTAAGTAAAGTATACAGTTAAGTGACCCTTCAGTATTGTGTATGATTTCTGAGTGGTAAAGTCGTCAGACATGCAGTGGCATTTGAGATAAAATGACCTAATGAAGCATTTAAGCCTCAATATGTAACATCTTTAATTTTTTTTAAATTGCATAAGTTTTTGTGTCTTTTGTGAAATCGCCACTAGGATTCACTGATGTCAGAAATGTAGAAACCCTACAAATGTAACGGATTAAAACTACGTAAAATACCATGAAAAGAAAATTGGCTTTTAGTCCAAGTTAAATGTTTGAATTAAAAGAAACAATCATCAGACAAATATATTTATCTTCACTTTCAACCCTTGCATCTTCTGAAAGGATATTCGGTAACACTTTACTTGAAGGTATCTACATAAGAGTGACATAACACTGTCATGAACTCATGACACTGTCATGTCACATGAAACCTAACTCTAACCATAACCATAACTTGTCATGACAAAAACCGAATGACACTTACTAAAAGAAGCGTTATGTCATAAACGTTTATGACTTGTTTATAATGTTTATGACACGTTGATGACAGTGTCATGTCACTCTTATGTAGACACCCTCAAGTAAAGTGTAACCGGATATTCATACCAACGTATTCTGACTTGTTCCATGAATACTGAAGAAAATAAAAGAGACATAGAAAATAATGGATGCGACAAGTCAGACGACACCAGCATTAAATAGAGTAAAGTGTTGTCTTTGTTGCTTTTTTCAATACACCTTTTATTTATCTTGACCCAGAATATGACCGGAGGTTGTGCTTTTCTTCCAGGTCGCCGGGGTGTCACACTCGGTAAGCCAGACATCAAGGTAGAGACAGTCAACAAAGAGACCCACAGCCTGGAGGAGGAGGCGGCCGACGTCTCCACGGCAACCCGGATGGTCAAGGCCATGTACTCCGTGAGTAGACACCCATCTGAGTCACCGGGGGCCGTGGAGAGGAGGCGCATGGGTCAATGGGCTTCAGTGTACAGATACGCCAAAACAAAGGGCGAGAGGGCAGGAGAGGCACACACACACACACACACACACACACACACACACAAATATTCACACTTTAAAGTACATGCACACACACTAAAACAGATGCCAAGGGTTTGCCAGCAAATACACACAAAACTACATAAAAGAATATATGCACACAAACACAGACGCTCTACCCAATATCAAGAAAGCTCATAGTATACTGTACATACACACACACAGATACACCATAAAGTACCGTCCATGCACAAACAACCTTTCAAATATATACACACACACACACACACACACACACACACACAATGCAATTTAAATTGATGCTACACACGCATTCATTCTCACTCTTTAAATTGCACACACTAACACAGAGATAACGGACATTAACACAGACACATACACACAGGCACACAGACACACACACAAACACACACACACACACACACTCTCTCTTTAACATTGTGTTCCCTTTAGAACAGCGTTCTAACGGAGAATCTAATCGGCGAGCGGTTTTAAAGTTCGGTCCAAACCCTTTTTCCAACAACTAACCCATTTCTCGTCTTCCACTCTCTAGGGATGAAAAACCTGAAACTCTGTTTTCCTCTCCCCTCCCTCTCTTCCTCCTCCTCTCCTTTCTCACCCTCCCTCTTTCCGTGTGTGTGTTTCGTTGTTTGATGGTTTAGTTTCTGCCCTCTGTTTCCCTCTCTCCCTCCACTCAGCCGTTCAAAGATGACATGGACCTGAAGCAGGACATCAGGAGCGAGGGCGACACCAGGGAGGAGTACGAGCTCAAGGTAAGATACACATTTTAGACTTCTGACTTTGGATTTTTTTCAGCAGCGTCTCGAACATTATATCCTGCATGGTGCACAGACATATCATATGTCATGAACTTTGTGGTCATATCCATCATTAAGTGCCAATTACGTTTTCCTCATGTTCGGCATTCCTACGGCAGGAGTTAAAAACTTGGTTTTCATAACACTGTCACTTTTTTCACAATCTGTGCCACTGAAGTTCCCAAAAACTGATTTTGGTGATTCTTAATGCATCATTTGCAGGATTCTGCAAGTGCAGAGCAGAATCAACCCCTAATTTGGGTTTCTTAAGCTGGACTAGAGCTAAAATCTCCTTATAACCTCAAAACCTTGTGTTTCTCACTACCATGAAGCACAAACTAACCAAACTAAGGAAATAAACCGTGTGAAATCCCCCCAGTAGAACTTGTATTCCAGAAGTAGTTTTTGCCCAGGTGAGCTTCCTGTCACCTTGCATTGGAAACCATGTTCATCCTGGTAAAATAAGGTTATATCATTATGTCTCGTGTCACATTATGTGCGCTGCATCGATCACACGCCATTACGTTTTTAGACATAGCATGAGCAACAGCACGCCACCAACTGCACCGACGTCACCAACCATATCAGCCTGCAATGTGACAATACACTCCATACAATCAGGGGTGGAGCCAAATGTTGTAAACATTCAGGGCTCAGGCCAAACCGGGGGGTCTCCGGGGGTCTTCGGGGGGCATGCTCCATTTACGGCAGCTATATGCACCATTTTTCAAGCCATTTGATGAAAGATTTCCTAAAAATCTTTACAACATTTGGGAAAAACATCAAAGTTGCCAAGGAAAAGAAACATCCTGTAGAGTCTACATCCTATTTTGTATCGAATTGCTCTCCAACTGTCTTTATCATTCTAAAACCAGAACACAGCAAAAAAAAAATGTAATCCTGCCACCTAAAGAAAAACATTTTTCTGACATTTTATAGACCAAACAACTACAACTACAGATTAATCGACAACGAAAATAATCGTTAGTTGCAGCTCTTGTCTCATGTTACTATTTTAAAGTAACATAACGTAGGTAGGGTAGGAATTTGGTGTAAACAGCAATACTAATCTTTGAAACCAATTTTCAGTAGAGTTCAACGAATGAATGGCGATATTTCCCAAGTAATAGAACTTTTGTACCATTGATTTGGGAGCCCCAAAAGCCACCCCCTCGCTATATAACATAAGGCCAAGCTAACCACCAGAGGTTAGCTGTCTGTATCACTTATCCCAATGTTGTTGCTTTTTATATTAACTGCTAAAAACTAATAATCTCCCCTCTGATCACAGGATCCAACCAACGGTTACTACAACGTCCGAGCCACCACCCATGACGAGGCACGCCCCCAGTCCCGTGCCATCCACTACCAGGGCGAGTTCCGCTCCCCAAATCCAAACAGCGGGCCAGCCGGGGCATCTTCCAGCGGAGCCCCAGCTGGTGCCAGCGGTGCCGTTCCCCCCAGTGCAGTGCCAGGCTCAAGGGCAGGCTGCTACGACCCACGCCCACCTTCCAGGATGTCCCATGCCACCTACGCCCAGTTCAATACCTTCACCAGGGTGGCGCAGAGCCAGCAAGCACCTCCCAATCCAGCTCTTCAATCGCCTGGAGATTATCCTGGAGACTGCGGCCTGCTGGACAGCACCACCCAGCTGACCTATGACAACTACGGATACCCCTCCCAGTATCCCAGCTACCGTATGGGCTTTGCTCCACCCATAGAGGAAGGGCCATCCTATGAGATGTATCCAACAGGACAAGGACCAGGGCCAGGGCCAGGGCCGGGGCCAGGGCCAGGGCCGGGGCCGGGGCCAGGGCCGGGGCTAGGGCCAGGTCCAGGACAACAAAGTCCTGAAACAGGACTAGGGCAGTATGGAACCTCCACCCGCTTCTCATATTCATCTCCCCCCTCTGACTATTCCCAAAGACACACGCAGCGGATGCAGACTCATGTTTGAGAAACACACATTCACACACTTTGACTTGCTTTTTTCAGCTGCAGTACTTATCACACATTAAACAAAAACATAGATGTAAAAAAAAAAAAGAAAAACATAAACATTCAAGAATCCATGTTCTGTTTCCGTAGCATCCAGTGCATGGAATTTGGTTCATTTTCTGAACCAATGAAACACCACAGCAACAACTCACAGCAGTTAGCAGCATCATGTATAATACAGTTAGCAGCAATACACACGTACATACAACACACATTTGCGCAGACCTTCTGTTGTGTGCAGTTTTTTTGCTCCAACAAAAGCAACAGCGAGAGCCACAATCAAGACAAAAGAGACAAAAAATAAAGAAGAAGCGCACTTTGAAGACGAGAAGAAGAAAAACACCAGAAGCTTAAGGAGGAGCTGCAGAGAAACCTTTTTCTTCCTGCAGTCCTCACCCTGCTCTATGATCATCTCCCTGCATCGCATCTTCCTCCCACCCCATCTCTGTAAATAAGTGCAAATGGAGATTTGGGTAATTTTAAAGTTATTTCCTTGTACAAACCTATACAGTGTGATGCAGTACAGTGACCTACAGCAAACCTCCCTGCAATCCACTCACATTTTGCATTTTCTGACTCTCAAATAATGCAAAAAACACACAGATCTTTAAAGACTTGTTTGTTTCGATATATTGCAGCAACGGGGCAGCTTGGACTATATATATTTGGCACTTTTTCATCCCTTTTCCTCACTCAAACCTGCCCAGTGGCCATTTCTTTACAAGATCTACCTTGATTTAAGTGGGACAGTTAGTGACCAGAGTGCCAATGCTTTTGTGCCAACACACACAAACTATTATTGTAAAGTGGGTCTTCTTTTGTAAAGTGTGGACAATAAGATGGTCTGGACAATGAGGTTTTGTACGTCTTACAGGAAAGCAAAGGAGTGGTAGCAAGTGTCTCTATATGCTCATTCTTCTCATCATCAGTCATTTTTAATCATCATGATGCATTTCTATTCTTAACATTTCACTCAAGGTCAATGCTGTGTACAGTATTTGTGAAACGAGGTGTGGCAGGAGCGCTTTTTTCATTCAATGAATTTCTGCAATTTGTACAAAAAGATACCTCCCCTACCCTCAAGTGTCAAAAAGTAATTGTTTCACTCACTTGCACAGTAGACTAGTTTTTCTTTTCCATATTTATACCGAAACGTATGAAAAAAAAATGGCATTCAGAAACATTTTATAATATTTTTATAAGGAGTTGTGGACCAAAGGTTCAGCGTTTTGGGTGAAACTCACTTTTTAATGTGTATGTGGTGAAGTGAACGTTATTGGAAACGTTTTGAGTTTCTTTAAGAAGCGACGGATGGTGTTTCTAAAGTGGACGTTGTAGACTTAAATTAGAACATTCAAAGAGCTTCATTCCAAAATGATAAATATCCAGCGAGGGCAAATCCAAAGGTGGATATCTCTGTTTGGTGTGAAACTCTTTCATTGACTTCCAGCCTTCTGACTGGACTGCCTTTTTCAAAACGTCAACGAGATTCAAAGTGATGGCTGGAGAACCAGCAGTTGCTCACTTTGAGCTGTGCTGTGAACTTTGTAAGCAAAGGTTCAAGTGTAGTCTAACATATCAAAATGAAGGTACAGATGGTTCTATCTAGCTCATATGGTACTTTGTACATTTCTATGTAAGTACTGGTTTGTTCACTGCAACAGACAATTTGGTGGTATTTTATGTTTATGAGATTTTTTCCATTATATTGTGTCAGCTTTGGTACGTGTGATTGGCCTTTAATGATCAGCGTTTAAAATGTTGCTACTAATCTCAAACCTCTACTGATACAGCTACTGTACTAAGTCCCATGTTTAAATGGATTTGATTTTCCCCCGTGAGAGAAAATCGAATGTGTCTGTCTGGTAAGATCTTGCAGTGTCTGCAACAGTAGTTTTGCTTACTTACCCAACACCAACTAAGTCCAAATTCCCACTATGATCAGCTTACAAAAGGCTTACAAAAGCAGTGTGGGTTGTACTTGTCTACTCAGTGCAGCTGCAAAGTTGGAACCGTCAAAAAATGTCTTGCTTGATAGAAATGTCTCGATGAGTTATTATAAGTAAGAAGTTATTAAAAAAAAGAAAGCCTTCTAAAAAAAGTTGTTTCAACGCCAACTATGGATGCAATCATTGAGCCCGCTCCGGTTTGAAGACATTTATTCGACAGTTGTACAGAACCGAAAGCTTTGAATGACTGTTGTTGGCTCCAATTTGTATTCTCTGCGTAGACAAAAGAAGTTCAGGTGACAAAATCACATATTTAGGCAAACAAAGAAACTTTTGATTGGCTCTTGAACACTGAGCACAGTTTTGGCCAACTTATGCAAGATATTTCCTTGGACGTTCCCCTCTACAGGAATTAATTTGACTTCCACCCCCTTAATAATGTTGCTCACAGTGTGAACACAGAACTGAAAACATTTGTCCAAAGCAGCAACCCGTTCTTACTGTAAGTAACATCAGTGAAAGACAGTTGGCACACAAAAGTGTGCCAACTGTCCTCCCCGGTTGCACACTGAGCTTTGCCAGTGAGATTGGATTGCACTCTCCATCGTACCATCGCACAACTTCACCTGTTACGGTGACAGTGTTGATTAGACTCCACATCTGTGGCAGCAATCTTTACTTCATACTGAGCTGGGAATTATAAGGTTCCATCTCTAATGTTCTTCAGTTAGGGACTTTAAATAATACATGACTCTTTAAAAACTTGTTTTGGCGACCCCGAGGAATTGCTTCGACTTTGTCTTGATGTTTTACCTTTGCTTAAGGGCACATGTGCTTTACTGAATAGTCAAAGTAAAGAGGGACTGTATGAAGAGTCACGCACTTGTATCTCTAGCATACAATTTTAAGCAGTTAAAAATGATAGCAGATGAGACGGTGTTTTACAGAAGACCTGAGGCTGCGAAGTGAAGCCAGACATTTCAGCACCTCCAGAGGTAATCATTGAGTCTTTATACTTATCAGCCATCCTATCAACCCTTCACAGATACAGTATATTATGGTAATTCTGTGCCGAGGGGCAGTAAAAATGATATTTATTGCCCCTATTTGGAATAAACACTTTCAGAAAGGAATCGGCAGCCACGCCATTTCTAATTAGAATATCAGATAGAACCCTGTAGCTGCAAGGTCACTATGTAAACCGTTTCAGTAGTTATAGAGAGAAGAACGGCAGATGGAGCACCCTTTTAAATTTATATGGTTATCGCAGCCTTGGTGCTGCATACTATTACCTCTTTAGAACCTTTTTACAGAGTTGTAGCTCTGCAGTATTTTGCATTGACTTGAAATGTCCTTATGACCTTGTGTAGAATGAGTACACATGACACGGAGGAGGTACAAATACACGGCTGGGCCATTAGTCATTACCTCTTAACTACTTACAGTCTGCTGACAGTGGGGATATATACTGTAAAAGACACCCTGGATGCCAACAAAATGCAAAACAGATGTTTAGATTTGGTACGGTGATGAAAAAATATGCAGTTTAGAATGGAATCTGGAAGCGTTTACTTAACTAAGTTGTTATTTCATGTCTTTTTCCCCTCTTTTCCATACGTACCTCTCAGCGCGTTGTGTACTGATACGCTTTACTCTCTCCCGTGTCATATTAACAGCCACCTACCAGCTTCCAAATATAGAACCTGTCTTTACATGAAGAAAAAAAAACCTCATCACAACATAACCAACCTTCTCTCACAGCTTTCTTCCAAATATTCTTCAAGCTGGTAACATATGAAGTAGGTATAGCAATCTTAGCTTGCATTAATGTGTGTGTGTGTTGGGGGGTTGAGAGTCTGCTTTTAGAGACTATATAGCTTCATGAGGTCATGACATCATCCTCATTTATTTCTCTCTGAAAATCAGTATTTTGAATCTTCTTTTCTTGGTATTACTTTGTGGTGTTACCTCACCAGTGAAGGAAATGACTTTGGTCAAAAATATGTGTCTAAACTTTTATATACAGTATTTTATTTTGTATGCATCGGATAGGGGGGTTGTGATTTATCAACCCAGCGAGAAAAAGAGAGAGCATGTATGTGTCTGTGGCCAAAACGACTGCTCAGCCAGGCCACAAATAGCCAAAACTCTGTCTCAACTAGGCCAACCCAGGCAAGATCCAGGCCAGACCCACAGCTAACTGCTCTGTTCCATGCTGTGCTGTGCCGCGCCATCCCTGGCCAAGACTGACTCGAGTGGCTCGGTGTCCATTTTTACCTTGTGGAGTCTTCAGCGAGTGCCAAAAGACTGCAAAAAACTGAACTGAGCAGACAAACAAATGCAGCAACCATTTGTGTTCATTGTGTGTGTGTGTGTGTGTGTGTGTGTGTCTGTGTGTGTGTGTGTGTGTGTGTGTGTGTGTGTGTGTGTGTGTGTGTGCGCGCGCGCACATTTGTGTTTGTGTGTGTGTGTGCGCGTGCACCTGTTTATGAACATGCACATGTAAGTACGTGTCCATCTGTGAACATGCATGTGTGTATACATGTGTGTTTGCAGCCTGTAACACCTGTTTGTTTCCATAACATATATACATGTGTTAGGACCACTGGACTGCAGACTTTAGGGTTTGACTGAATGTTTTTGCTAAATATCGCATATTATCAGCATATTTCCTCAGTGCTTTGTGAACAAAAAATGTTGATTGCTCCTAGCAACCACTAAAGCAGCGTCCGTGTCGACTAGAAATGACATACTGTAGGAGGGACAGGATACGGCACTTGCAGCTGATGGTTAGGGCAAAACAGAAGACAAAGATCGGCCAACATTACCACAGACTGTCAGACTAAATGATGAAGTGAAACGTAATGCCAATTCAGTCTGATTAACAGGCTAGTGATTGGACAGAAACACAAGTCACTCTCCTTCTGTAGCTATCCTGGTCTCTGCTGATTGGGTATCACCTGGGACACAGACATTAAACGAGAGATACACCAACCAGACGAGAGAAAACATATCTTGAAGCAGTTGCACACCGTTTCACACCATTCCGAGGACACATGTCGTTCAACCAGGAAACCGTAGCTTTGATTGAAGGTGCCCCTGAATTATCAAAAAGCACTTGCTGTTACCAACAGTCACCAAAAATCACCCAGGACTAAAATCGGAAGAATTACAACTTTAAACTGCTTTAAAGAGCTGCAAAGCGTAACAGACTTGTATCAACATTTTATTGTCAACTGACGCTTTAACCCCCCCCCCAATTTGGAAACGCTGTTTATTTGGAATGGAACTTGTACATTTCGAGGGTGTTTAATATTTTTGGAAAAGTAACCATACATCAGTCCAACCCTAGTGTAAATCAGGACAGCTGGTAAGACAGAGTGAAGGAGACATTGCGTGGCCTTAGGACACAAGGAAAGGAGGCGAGCTCGTCCCTCATCCAGCTGCTGAGCCTGTCTGCTCTCTGAAACAGCTGCACGAGCGAACAGGATTAATTGATGTTTAGCTCGGTATTGCTGAGCATATGAAGACGATGATCAGAGCAGTGGGAAGGATTCCATATTGCACTCGAAAATGTTGACGAGGTGTGCATGTGGGTGAGAGAGGGACAGTGTGGGTGTTCATATAAGCATATTCTCCATACTCAAATTCTTTCTTTTTATCCCTATATATTGTTCACGTGTATTATGTGTGTTTGATTTGAGTACTTGTTTATTCCTTTTATTCAAGAAAAAAAAACTGTATAAAAACATACAAGATATTATTGAAATTTTCTTTTCTTTTCATGTTTGATTTCTGTTATTTGTTTTCAAATTGTATGTAATTATTTTTCCACAGTATTACAGAAAATAAAAGAAGACACAGCTTTTCATATTAAAAGCAGCAAAGGTTCCTTTGTTTTAAATTTATTTGTTGTTTTTGTGCTGAAACCTAGTTTACAGAGAGTTTATTTTATGAAATTATACTTTGTATTTTTAGAAACAAGGCTCCAGGACGTGACTTAAAAATGCTCTTTGAATGAAGTTTGTGCATCACACATACTGCTGTTTATTCAGGTCAAACTCTGTTTGGCTGTGTCTATGTATAGCACTCCGGCGGCAGGGCATGCTCAGTGTTTACCTGAATGTGAGCCTGACAGTGGAGCTCGGAGCATGGCGCCAAGACAAACGTCTGCAGAGTCTCATTAAAAACTCATTTTTGCTCTGTCCTCTCCTCCTCTCTACTCTTTTTCGCTTCTTCTCTTTCTGTCCTCCCTTCTGCCTAGTCTCTTTACTGTTCCTCTAATGCAGGGATCTTCAACTAAATAATTTCCCTCAATCAATAAAGTATTCTGATTCTGATTCAACGTGTTTTAAACAAAAGACCTCTTAACTGAAAGAGACAGAGCAGGGATCCCCTACTTCATATATTGTATAAAATGAAGTGCATATTAAACTGGGCTTACAATAGGGTGACCTAAAGTCTTTAGGGACCGTTCGGTATTTATGGAATGGACCACCGGAGGAAAGGGTTAGGGTTAGGGTTAGGGTCTTTTTATTCTTTGTTGAGGGGAGGGTCATCCAACATTTTTCAGTCCAACTTTTGTATTAATGAAACAACAAAATTTTAAAGTGACTTGTTTGGTGCATTTTTTTCCATGTAGCTCTTAGTCTCGGCCCTCCTTCACTACCAGATGGGTCTGACCCATGAGTTTGCTGTGGGCAGGGGGAGCTGCCCCCCTGGTGGCTGAAACGGATAATTGCATTGTTTAAAAAATGAATGGAATAATTACGTCTGGCATGAACAGATCATACATACATCAGATTTCATATACTGCTTTAGTAAAAAAAAAAAAAAATTACCTGGCTGACGATGGGAGCAGCAGGACGCAAAAAACGAAAGTTATTGTTGCACTAGTCTGGACATCTTACCGTGCCAACGTTGCAATAAAGGTTTCCTAAATGCCACATTTGATGTCAGCTTACTAATTGATTGCGGGTTTTGTGTAGATTTGGACTTACGTTTATTCCACTTTGTTTAAACGGCGAAGAGGAGGAAGCCTAGTGACGAGTCCATAGCAACCAGTTTGTGTGTTGAATGTTACCCAGAGTGCCTTGTAGAATGGTCTCAATGTTTTATTGTTGTATGTGAATACAAGATTACTAGAGAAGTAACTTAGTATTTGAAGTAATGCCGTAATGCAGGAAGTCTGCATTTAGTTTCCATGCTTATTGTGTTTCCACAACCATGTTAGTGAGTAAATCTACTGAAATGGCCACCACACCATAACAGAGGAGTGGGATGCGTCAGATGAGAATGCAGAGGTTTAGTGATGTATGTCATGGCTGTAAAAAAAAAAAAAACAATGGGAATCTGTATGTTTTTGCCAAATGCAAACCAGTACAGAAGGTATCACTAAATTGTTGGGCAAGGGTCGTACCTGTTTTCCAAATAGTTTTGGAGAGCCATAAAAGTTTTTGTACTGGCGAGGGGATGGTCGTGTCTTTTTTGGCTAAAGGTCCCAAAACTCCTCCAGTGGCCCCTTAAATAAATAACAAACAGTCCCTTATACATACCTTTTTTATGTTGCATAGAATACTAAGGTGATCAAATAATTATTGGCATGATTTTATAAATCATGTTTTAATGTTAACAAAACATGTGGCACAGTGAATCCTTATGAACTGCATCTGTGGATGGCCTTAGAGATTACCTTACCCAGTGCTTAATTTGTAAAGTGGGAGGTCCCGGAGTGCAGAGGGGGGGTGGACCCGGCGACTCAAAACGGGGGTTGGAGGTAACGGAACTGCTTACGTAGCTTCTCTGACTAAAAAAACCTAAACAACGCTGTGTGTACATCAGGGCAATGTTTATTTTTATTTCAGAACATGCACTGCATCGGTGCGAAATGTAATATATATATATATATATATATATATATATATATATATATATATATATATATACACAGTGGGGCAAAAAAGTATTTAGTCAGCCACCAATTGTACAAGTTCTCCCACTTAAAAAGATGAGAGAGGCCTGTAATTTTCATCATAGGTACACTTCAACTATGAGAGGCAAAATGAGAAAAAAATCCAGAAAATCACATTGTAGGATTTTTAATGAATTTATTGGTACATTATGGTGGAAAAAAAGTATTTGGTCAATAACAAAAGTTAATCTCAATACTTTGTTATATACCCTTTGTTGGCAATGACAGAGGTCAAACGTTTTCTGTTCACAAGGTTTTCACACACTGTTGCTGGTATTTTGGCCCATTCCTCCATGCAGAGCTCCTCTAGAGCAGTGATGTTTTGGGGCTGTCGCTGGGCAACACAGACTTTCAACTCCCCCCAAAGATTTTCTATGGGGTTGAGATCTGGAGACTGGCTAGGCCACTCCAGGACCTTGAAATGCTTCTTACGAAGCCACTCCTTCGTTGCCCGGGCGGTGTGTTTGGGATCATTGCCATGCTGAAAGACCCAGCCACGTTTCATCTTCAATGCCCTTGCTGATGGAAGGAGGTTTTCACTCAAAATCTCACGATACATGGCCCCATTCATTCTTTCCTTTACACGGATCAGTCGTCCTGGTCCCTTTGCAGAAAAACAGCCCCAAAGCATGATGTTTCCACCCCCATGCTTCACAGTAGGTATGGTGTTCTTTGGATGCAACTCAGCATTTTTTCTCCTCCAAACACAACAAGTTGAGTTTTTACCAAAAAGTTCTATTTTGGTTTCATCTGACCATATGCCATTCTCCCAATCCTCTTCTGGATCATCCAAATGCTCTCTAGCAAACCTCAGACGGGCCTGGACATGTACTGGCTTAAGCAGGGGGACACGTCTGGCACTGCAGGATTTGAGTCCCTGGCGGCGTAGTGTGTTACTGATGGTAGCTTTTGTTACTTTGGTCCCAGCTCTCTGCAGGTCATTCACTAGGTCCCCCAGGTTCTTTTTTTTCACTAGGTTCTGGGATTTTTGCTCACCGTTCTTGTGATCATTTTGACCCCACGGGGTGAGATATTGCGTGGAGCCCCGGATCGAGGGAGATTATCAGTGGTCTTGTATGTCTTCCATTTTCTTATAATTGCTCCCACAGTTGATTTCTTCACACCAAGCTGCTTACCTATTGCAGATTCAGTCTTCCCAGCCTGGTGCAGGTCTACAATTTTGTTTCTGGTGTCCTTTGACAGCTCTATGGTCTTGGCCATAGTGATGTTTGGAGTGTCACTGTTTGAGGTTGTGGACAGGTGTCTTTTATACTGATAACAAGTTCAAACAGGTGCCATTAATACAGGTAACGAGTGGAGGACAGAGGAGCCTCTTAAAGAAGAAGTTTCAGGTCTGTGAGAGCCAGAAATCTTGCTTGTTTGTAGGTGACCAAATACTTATTTTACCGAGGAATTTACCAATAAATTCATAACAAATCCTACAATGTGATTTTCTGGATTTTTTTTCTCATTTTGCCTCTCATAGTTGAAGTGTACCTATGATGAAAATTACAGGCCTCTCTCATCTTTTTAAGTGGGAGAACTTGCACAATTGGTGGCTGACTAAATACTTTTTTGCCCCACTGTATATATATATATATATATATATATATATATATATATATATATATATATATATATATATATATATATATATATATATATATAGGCTAGAGATACACTGCAACAAGATACACTGCAACAATCGTTTTCACAAGCAGCAAGTATCCATCGGACTATTAAATTAACCAAAAAACCCACCGTGGTCGGTGCAAAACGGTTTTTGCTTGTTTGGGATCCGACTGGCCAGCGTAGCCTATTAGAAAAAGTTAAGCAAACTTTGTTGATTTACAGTATATCTGCTAATAATGTGTTGGATTCATGTTAAGACATTTTAATTTTTTGAAAATAACTTTCAAAAAAATGATCAATAATTTGGTGGCCCCCCTGCAGTAAGAGAACCAGTCGAAAGCATCAGAAAAGCGTTAAACTTTACTAAACCGCTGTGGCTGGAAATGGCAAAAGAAGACTTTGTGCACATGAAAAACATGCAGAGCAACTCTCCTCTCCCCTCCTTCAGTCTTGTCTTTGCTCTCTCTCCTTAAATCATCCTGTCAGTCCTTCTCTCATCTTTGTAACGTTTTCCTTTCCTTTCTTCTTTCTCCATTTTGTCTCTCCTTTCTTCTTCTCTTTCACTCCTTCGCCTTGTCTCTCTTTGTTTTGCTTTGCCCTGTGTGTCCACTCCTTCTCCTTCTTCTCTTCAGTCCTCCTATCACATCACATCTCGTCTCCTCCTCAGTCTTTTCCTCACGTCTCCAACCTTCTCCTTTCCCTTCTTTTCTACCTCTCTTACCCTCTTCTGTGTCATCCTTTTGCATTTCTCCCCTCCTACTGTCCTTTCACTTCTTGTACTGTCTGATCTTTCATCTTTCCTTGCATCATATTGTCAATCATCCTCTCTCTCCTCTTTTTTCACCTCTTTTCCTCCGTCCATGTATTTTCTCTCCTCTTCTTTTGCCTCATCTTCTCATTCCTTTTTACATTACCTTCACCTCTCCCACTTTTTTTCTTCTACATGTTCTGAGTCCTTTTTGTTTTTTGTTATTGTAATTCTTCTCTGAAAATGGTCCAATAAAGGGACTTTGAAAACCCCAAAACCCTCCTTTCACCTCTCTCTCTTCTTCTATCCTCACCTCCCCTTTTCTTCTTTGTTTTCTTCCCATTTCAATGGTTTCTCTTTAAGTTGTGTCCTCAGTCCTTCTTTCACGTCCCCTACCCTTGTCTCTCCACTCCTTACTCCTCATTTCACAATTTCTCTGTTCACCTCCTTACCTCCTCCTCTCATCTCTCCATCCTTCGGCAGATCTCCTCTCCTATTTCCTCTTCTCAGTCCTCCTTTCACATCTTCTGTTTTGTTTCTACGCTCCTCTCCTGCCTCATCATTTCCCTTTTCCTCTCCTCTCTTCCCTAACTTAATTTTGTCACTTCTTCTCACATCACAGCAACTTTTTCCTCCTCTCCTTTGCATCTTCCCTCGCTCTTCCTTTCTCCTTTTGTCTCCTCATTCATCCTCTCACCTCTCCTCTTTTCAGATGTTGCGATAGCTCTTCAATTCTCTCCAACTTTCTCCTCCTATCCCCTTTTCTCCCATTGTCTACCTTTTTCTCCCTTTTCATTCTTCTCTGTTTCCTCTCATTTCCGCACCTCTCCTCTCTCAATTATTCTACTCCCTCACTCTCTCACCTCTTACATCTTTTTCAAATCCTCCCTTTTCCGACTTGTCAGTCCTTATCTCGACTGCAACCTTTTTCTTACACACCTTTGTCTCCTTTCTCTCCTCAGTCTTCCTCTCCTCTGAATGACAGGAAAAATGAGGGTGGACAAAAAGCGAAAGCAAGAAAGAAACAACAAATACGACAGGAAAAACAAAGACAAAGGACAGAAGACAGACAGGAAGCGTTTTAGCCTTCCTTCCTCATCTTTACTTAGTGTGTAATAGTGATGATCCTCTCCTCTCTCCTCCTGCTCTCATTGAGGAATAATGTCTGGAATAACCTTCAGCACTGCACTCCCGACTCCAGCAGACCCCCCCCCCCCTCCTTCTCCACCACCACCTCCACTTTCATTTTATCCCCTTGTTCACATTTGAAGCAGTCGTATGGATTATGGCCCCTCTCATGCTTGGCACTGCACTCGCAGCCTGAGATATATTATCATATTAGTGCAGAATGATGTAATGCATTTCAGGACATTTGTCCTTCGCACACCCTCTGTCCCTCCACAGATGATGTCACAGGCTTTGTGTCTCAGAGGCAGAGAAGTCGTCAAGTGGGTTGTGTTTTTCTTCTGTTTGATACTGTCTCCATCCTGTGGCGGAGGAGCTGTATTGAGCGCTGAGTGGAAAGACAAGGGAGCGTTTAAATTAAGATGTAGGCAATTATGTATGACTGAAGCAAAGGATGATGTGACTCATAATAGATGTCCTTGGTGTAAGTGTACCACCGTCGTCTGCTGGGTTCAGGGACAGAAGAATGGAGACAGACCCTTTGGATATGACTTGATTACAAATCAGGGTCTGACCGATATGTGTTCTTGGAGCTTGTTGCCAATGACAGGATTGTTGGAGGAAAGCTGTTGATCGCTGTTTCATGTAATAATCAAGATCTTTTAATTTGGCCATTTTCACCATTAAAATAAATCTACATTTGTATTTTTAAAAAGTGAATAAAGTTAATAAAAAAATATAAGAGCAAGATGTGAGCTCCATCACATCACAAAGAAGGACTTCCTGCACAAGCAGCTGTACTGTACGCAGGGATTTAGAAATACAGAGGTCCAAAAACTGAGGATTCCAAGGGGATTCGAGAAATTGTTATTTATTTGCCTAAATAAATAACAAAGCAAAAATTGTTAAGTTGTTAAGTGATCTATAAAAGCAGGAATATGTAATTTTTTATGTCATACTATACTATGACTTTTTATGATGTTTTTATGACATACTATACTGTGACTTTTATGATGTATTATATTATATCATACTATGACTTTTTAGGATATTGTCATGACATACTATACCATGACATTTTTATGACATACTATACTGTGACTTTTTCTAATATTCAATGACATTCTATACTTTTCATGACATTTTTTATGACATGCTATACTATGACTTTTTATGAAATACTATACTGTGACTTACTATACAATGCATGACTTTTAATGACATTTTATTTTTTATCTTACACTATGCTATGACTTTTTAAGATACGTTTATGACATACTATACTATGATATTTGATTACATACATACTTTTAGCACTTTTTTTTCAACGTGCTATACTATGACTATTTTTTACATACTATCCTATGACTTATTTCGATGTATCATGCTGTGACTTTTTAATGGCTTTTTACGACATTCCGTAATAGGATTGTTTTCGACATATGTCATTCAATGGATGGTTGCTCAGTGGTTAGCACTGCTGCAAATAACAGCAGCTGGTAGGCACTGCAGACTCTGACCTGGTCTGGGCAGGATCTTTTTTTCAAAACTATCCTGTGACTTTTTTTTCGACATGCTATATTGTGACTGTTTTTGACATACTATACTATGACTTTTTGTGACATACTATACTATAGCTTTTTTGACATACTATACTTTGATATTTTTATCACTTTTTACGACTTATCACTTTTTTTGACATACTATACTATGACTATGTTTTACATACTATACTACGACTCATGTCGACATAGCATACTATGACTTTTTTATCGCTTTTTAAGAAATTCTCTGATATGAGAATATGTGATATGTGTTTTCAGCACGTTCAGCAGTGGATGGTTGCTGGGTGGATTGCATCGCTGCAAATAACACCAGCTAGAAAGCAATGCAGACTCTGAACTTTGGATACATCCCTAGTCTGGGCAGGTTCTTTCTTGTGGAGTTTCATGTTCTTCAACACTTTCTTTGACACACTATACTATGACTTCTTATCAATTTTACATACTTTACTATGACTTATTTCGATGTATCATACTATGACTTTTTAACTGTTTGTACAACATTCTCTAATATGACAGTTTTCAACATGTTAATCAGTTGATGGTGGCTGAATGGTTTGCATTGCTGCAAATATCACCAGCTAGTAGGCACTGCCACTTTGACCTTTGGATTGATCCCCAATCTGGGCAGGGTCTTTTTTGTGTGAAGTTTGCATGTTCTTCCAGACTTTCTTTGAAATACTATACTATGACTTTTCATGACTTTTTTAGACATTTTATACTGTAACTATTTTTTATATACTATACTATGACTTATTTTGACGTATCATACTATGACTTTTTAATGGCTTTTACGACATTCTCTATGAATGTTGTCAATCTGTTAATCAGTGGGTGGTGGCTGAGTGGTTTGCATTGCTGCAAATAACACCAGGTAGAAATCAACACAGACTCTGAAGTTTGGATAGATACTCAGTCTGGGCAGGTTCTTCCTTGTGGAGCTTAATGTTCTTTGACATACTATACTATGACTTTTTGTCAATGTTTTTGACGTGCTGTACTATAACTATTTTTTACATACTAAACCATGACTTATTTAGACATATCTTACTATGACTTTTTCATTGTTTTTACGACATTCTCTAATATGACTGTTTTCAATACGTTAATCAGTTCTTGGTGGCTGAGTGGTTTGCTTTGCTCCAAATAATACAATAATAAAAAATGTAATAAAGTCATAGTATAGCATGTTGAAAAAAAGTAATAAAAAGTCATAGTGTGTCGAAAAATGTCTCAATATAGTAGGCCTATGTTGAAAAAAAATCATAAAAAAGTCATAGTACAGTATGTCAAAAATAGTTATAGTATAGTTTGTCAAAAAATGTCATAGTCTAGTATGTCAAAAAAGGTAAAAAAAAAAAAAAGTCATCATACAGTATGTCAAAAATAGTCATAGTATACTATGTTGAAAAAAAGTAATAAAAAGTCATAATATAGTATGTCAGAAAAGCGATGTTAAATATATATTTTTTTAAATCATAGTATAGTATGTCAAAAATAGTTAAAGTACAGTATTTAGAAAAAAAAGTCATGGTAAGGTATGTCAAAAAAAAAGTAATGTAGTATGTCGAAAAAAGTAATAAAAAAGTCATAGTATGTCAAAATAGTCATATTATAGTATGTCAAAAAAAAAGATAAAAGTCATAGTATAGCTTTTTTTTTTTAAATCATATAGTATATCCATCCATCCATCCATCCATCTTCGTCCGCTTATCCGGTATCGGGTCGCGGGGGCAGCAGCTCCAGCAGGGGACCCCAAACTTCCCTTTCCCGAGCCACATTAACCAGCTCCGACTGGGGGATCCCGAGGTGTTCCCAGGCCAGGTTAGAGATATAATCCCTCCACCTTGTCCTGGGTCTTCCCCGAGGCCTCCTCCCAGCTGGACGTGCCTGGAACACCTCCCTAGGGAGGCGCCCAGGGGGCATCCTTACAAGATGCCCGAACCACCTCAACTGGCTCCTTTCAACGCGAAGGAGCAGCGGCTCTACTCTGAGCTCCTCACGGATGACTGAGCTTCTCACCCTATCTCTAAGGGAGACGCCAGCCACCCTCCTGAGGAAACCCATTTTGGCCGCTTGTACCCTGGATCTTGGTCTTTTGGTCATGACCCAGCCTTCATGACCATAGGTGAGGGTAGGAAAGAAAACTGACCGGTAGATTGAGAGCTTTGCCTTCTGGCTCAGCTCTCTTTTCGTCACAACGGTGCGATAAATTAATGTAATACCGCACCCGCTGCGCCGATTCTCCGGCCAATCTCCCGCTCCATTGTCCCCTCACTCGCGAACAAGACCCCAAGGTACTTGAACTCCTTCACTTGGGGTAAGGACTCATTCCCTACCTGGAGAAGGCACTCCATCGGTTTCCTGCTGAGAACCATGGCCTCCGATTTAGAGGTGCTGATCCTCATCCCAGCCGCTTCACACTCGGCTGCGAACCGATCCAGTGAGTGCTGAAGGTCACAGGCCGATGATGCCATCAGGACCACATCATCTGCAAAAAGCAGCGATGAGATCCCCAGCCCACCGAACTGCAACCCCCCTCCACCCCGACTACGCCTCGATATCCTGTCCATAAATACTACAAACAGGATTGGTGACAAAGCGGAGCCCTGGCGGAGGCCAACTCTCACCTGAAACGAGTCCGACTTACTGCCGAGAACCCGGACACAGCTCTCGCTTTGGTCGTACGGAGATTGGATGGCCCTGAGAAGGGACCCCCTCACCCCATACTCCCGCAGCACCTCCCACAGTATCTCCCGGGGTACCCGGTCATAAGCCTTCTCCAGATCCACAAAGCACATGTAGACCGGTTGGGCATACTCCCAGGCTCCCTCCAGGATCCTTGCAAGAGTAAAGAGCTGGTCCGTTGTTCCACGACCAGGACGGAATCCGCATTGTTCCTCATCAACTTGAGGTTCGACTATCGACCGGGCCCTCCTTTCCAGCACCTTGGAGTAGACTTTACCGGGGAGGCTGAGAAGTGTGATACCCCTGTAATAGGCAAACACCCTCTGGTCCCCCTTTTTAAAAAGGGGAACCACCACGCCGGTCTGCCACTCCTTAGGCACCGTCCCAGACTTCCACGCAATGTTGAAGAGGCGTGTCAACCAAGACAACCCCTCCACACCCAGATCTCATCAATCCCTGGGGCTTTGCCACTGTGGAGTTGTTTAACTACCTCAGCAACTTCCACCAGGGAAATTGACGACAATCCCCCATCATCCTCCAGCTCTGCCTCTACCATAGAGGGCGTATTAGTCGGATCATATAGTATAGTATGTCAAAAATAGTCAAAGTACAGTATTTCAAAAAAAGTACTAAAAAAGTAATTGTACGTCAAAAATAGCCATAGTATAGTATTTTGAAAATAACTGATAAAAAGACATAGTATAAAAAAGAAAAAGAAAAAAAAAAAGCTCCTCCCTAAATAGAACAGATGAGAGTGTAAATAACTCAGACAGCAGTTGCTAAATTTAATGCACAAAGCCACTGGACTGATTTTGATTAAACATTGAGGAACAATGCATTCCGACAGCTGCATTTGGGCGCTATATTTAAAGGTCAGACTTAAACTTTGAAATGCCTCAACACCTACACCAGTAGTTCTCAAAGTGGGGTCCTCTGACCCATAGCTTGAGGGTCCGCGAAATAATTGGTTAGAAATTATGAAGAAAAACAATGAAACTGCATATGATATGATGGGGACCATTTGCGCCAATAAAACAAGTATCGTCCGTTACTCCAACTCACATTAACTTTGGGCCACATCAAGTCAATCTGTCGTGAATTAATCACTTTGCGCAAGCCACAACAAAGTGAATGAACCGTTATTGTTGGTGCGTAGCTTGAACAAATATCTGAGGCAGTCAACCTCGTCAAGTGCTGGGCCCAAACTAGCTAAATTGAGAAAATATGCTGACAGTCCAATTCGGTTTTATTGAGAACTGCGACGGGAGACCAAAATGCGTCATATGTCTTAAGGTGCTAGTTAACGAAGCCATGAAGCCAGCCAAGCTAAAGCGACATTTGATTACAAAGAACGGGGAATATAAGTGCAAAACAAAATCCTTTTTCTGTAGAAAGAGCGAGGAATACACGCATCAGAAAACACAGATGGTGACCCTGACCAAAACTTCTGAGAAAGCACAGAACACAATTGGACAAGAACTTACAGCGGCGGTTGAAATGTGTGAAGTTATCCTCGCGACAGAAGCAGCTAATAAACTGAAAGCAGTACCTCTCTCAAATGACACCGTGAGGAGGAGAATTGAAGAACTAGGGCCTACACATGCATCCAGATAGCCTCATAAATCATACTGACCGGCCCTTGATTTATGGTCCAAACAGGAACCTCATCAGACGTCTGATTTTGCTGTCTGATAAATCTTAACATTGTCCTCTAGTTTAATAAAAGATAATCATTAATTTGTGATCCTTGTCAAGAAAACCTTAATTCTGCTACTTCCTATCACTGAAAACATGTCATAGCATATTCAGTTTTGAATTGCTGGACACCTCACATGAGGAAAGCTTTGCACGCTGAAATAAAATATCAAACTCTATAAATATTATGCAAATCTACTGTACTGTAGTAGACGTGAATAAATTAAGTGGATGACAATGAGGATTCCTGGCTATATATAGACCTTTCTCTTGTGAACATTGACGTTCACTTTTTGGCAACAGTTTATAATGCATATGTATTCAGAATGTTGCATCCTTCCTCTATTTAAAGATGGATTATTTGAGTCATTTTGTAAACATCCCTGGCTAATAAGTGAACACTGGTGGCAGATTATTCCTCCTCAGTGTTAATGCCTCTAAAGCCTCTTCTTTCACAGAGAGTTTATAGATGCAGAGATTAATCTGATGAGGCTATAAACCAAACAGCGGGTCTGTGAACTGCTCTGGTTTAAGTACAAGGTTTGGCTGGGCAGGAGTCCAGCCTCGAACACTGGACCTGTAAAATATGCAGGCAGCGTTTGATCCTTCAAAGCACTTCCTTAAATGTATACAGCATGTGTGAATAAGGAAATAGAGCAGATATATAAACACTGCAAATTGGAAAGATACATGCAAACATTTATTCTGTTGGAAGACATCGTGCTGGCATTCCTACCTGGAGTGAAGCAATAAGCATGGGTTTGAGATTCAGGGGTTTGCGGATTGGGAAAGATTATGAGTGAATTGCATGTAATCGAAATGCAGATGATCCATTAAAGCCAAATCTGTCATTGTTTGTTCGACAGATTTGGCTTCTTTTCACTCGCTTCTTACTGTATGTCAGAATCAAAAGATTAATGTTGGGATTCTCTGAAGAAAACCTCTTCACTGTGATACACATCACAAGAAACGAACCATTATATAACCAGAACAGTGACAAACTGTCAGGGTTTTGGTATTTTGTTCTGTTTTATTGTGGTAGTCTTGTTTTTCTGTTATGTTCTGTTTCCTGTTTTATTTTGTAGTCTGTCTGGTCTCCCTTGTCTTGTCTAGCTTCTTCCTGTCTGTTTGTTTCCCGCCTTTTTTGATTGCTCTGCCCCACCCTGATTTGGTTCACCTGTTGTATCACCTGTCTTGTGTTAGTGCTCGTTACCTGGTGTATTTAGTTTCCCTATGTTTCTCTTGTCGGATTCCTGTATGCTGTTAGTGTAGTATGTTTTTCTGTTAGTGTGTTTTCTGTGTTTTGTGTGGCTTGTGTCGTGGGTTGCCTTTAGTGTTTTCCTCATTTAAATAAATCTCTATTTAAATTGCATTTGGGTCCTACCCTTCTCTTCAACCTGACACAAACATACAGTGCTTAACATACAGAATGTCAGGTATTACAGAGGAATCAACCAGGCAATATGATGTGAATTTAACTCAAACACTGTACATAGATTGGATTTAGAAAAACAATAACTTACACTGCATTTTAACACCTGATTTATTAACTACAGTATGTGGGGCGACGCCTGGGAGCTAGTATAGGAAGTCAACTCGAGCTGCACTGCTGTACACACACACGTGACATGCCTCACTCCCCGTATCATTTACCAAACACACCCCCTCAATTTGGCGGTCTATTTAAGCTGCACAATTTCCCCATCTCTGACTTGCTTCTGCCCCGCACCTGTATCGCTGCCTGCTTTCAGCCCCACCAGCATCCACCTGCAAGGGCGGGGGAGCTGCTTTATCTTCACTTCCCAATATCTCATGTAAACCCAAACTGCTGGGAGCTGGCCGCCAAACACAATGTTCTGCTGTTATGATAAACATAAATAAATAAACATTTCAAATGTGAGTTTTCTGACTGAAATTTGTTTGGTCTACAGTCCTGACAGAACCACTACCTCTGTCTAATAACAGTTTTAAATACCTGTATCTGCAATGCAATGTAACTAATATGAATACATTATAATTAGAATTAAAAAGAACTGTAAGTCAAAACCTAAACCTAATTCAGAAAACATTGGATGTGTTTCAGTCTAATGAGGGGAAGTCCAGATGTGTGATGATGTCACTAAATGGCCGTTTGGTTGTACTCTGCAGGAACTAAAACAAGCACTTTCTTAATCACTTTACAACATCTAGAAACTGTTGTGTCGAGCTTTGGCAACTTGTTGTTTATCTCTGGGTGGGTTTTGCTAAGCATGCATACTGCTTCACATGCTTATAGCCACATGCTGCACAGGGATCAGGGGCGCCGCCAGGAATTTTGGGCCCCATGACAAAAAATCGAATTGGGCCCCCTCTGCGCAGCTGTTGTCACCACATCTCTAGGACCTAACTGTCCAATCAAAAGCTTTACATAACTCTAATTAAAGGCTTGCAATTGTCTTGCTTCTTGTAGTTCAATACAGTTAATATTGTCTGTATCTTACATGCAGGCTCAGGTAAGCTACTCACTGTTTCCAACTGTCCAGCATCCAGTACAGAGAGTAGGTTTTTTATTTTTTATTTTATTTCATAATGATCATTATGTGAGAAAATAATTATTTGAATTTCTGTCATTAATACATATTTCATTTTCTTTTTTGTAATGGTAAAAAGAGCAAGAGAGACAGAGAAATACCCACAGACTCCCTGCAATGATGCTAACTGACATGTCATTGAACACGATCTTGTTCACCTTCTTCACTGGGACAGGGAGGGGCTCAGTTAGGGGGAGACTGGGCTGCTGCTGACTCATCTGTTGTTAAGTCTGCTAAAAGGGGCAGGGACAATGATTTAATATGAATATCTTGCTAAATGTTTCCCTGCACTGATTAAATGGTGATTAAATGTAGGCTAACACTAGTCTGTCGCTAGCTAGCTTATTTCACTATGGACATTAAGCCAACAAGTTAATACCACTCACAGACTATAGGCCACCCACCTTTCTTGGGTGAAAACTGGGTTACAGTTTGATACCCTTTCCTTTGTCTTTCCTCTCTCTCTTTTCTCTCTTTCCTTTTTTGAAAACCAGATTTAGATTTAACGTTACTTGGTATAACATTGTGGTCACTGTAGTTCTGGCGCATCTACTGACTGCAACTAAACACCATCAGAGTGCGCTAAGGCAGGACCAAACCATTTCATGCAGATACAGGGGGGGTGGCCAGTCAATATGGATGTTTGCTTTTTGGTCAATGTGGATATTTGACTTTTACTGCCAAAAACAAGTAAAAACAAAGAGATCATTAATTGTATTATTATATTTGAAATATATATACTTAATGATGGTTTAATAATTGTATATTAGTTTTTACCTATTTTTTGGGGCCCCTGTCAGTCATGAGCCCTTGGAATTGTCCTAACTAATACAGCGCCCCTGACAGGGATGGGTATACAGATCTCTGACTTGAGACTTCTCTGTGTCAAGTGTTTCAGATGTGTCTTTTTGTTATATATCACTGGTGCAACGTAAAGCACTCAAAAGTTCAGGTCAAATTAAATGCATGGCCTACATAAAAAACAGAAGACTCACTTTCTTTTTTGTTATACTTTTGGTTGGTTTTCTGTTAATTGTATCTCTGTTTCCTAGCGCAGAGTGATTCTTGTGTAAAGAGGCCTTTGCAGGTTCCCCTTTTTTCGGCAAACAAAAATTCAGTGGGAACATACAAGTACAGTTTAACAGTTTACCGCAGGTCTCTTCTGTTTTGTACACTGAGTCATCTGAGAATGCAAGAGCTATGAGAAAGGAAGTGGTTATTGTTGCAGTAAACACACAGTATTGTGTAGTTTTTTTTAATGCAATGTATCGACACAATTTAAATGTTTTTCTTCTTTTTTTCCTCATGGTTTGTTCCTCATCTTCTTGTCCTGACATGACAGGGGACATTATCCTGAAGCTAACTTGCAAAACTAGTTCCTCTTAAGTTAATTAAAAAAAACATAAATATTGTGCTAGTATTTATTCAAATTACCCAAAAGAGACTGCAGTTGACTTCAATGTTAAAATTGGCATGCTACATGAGGGACTGAATTTAATCCCTTCAGTCTTTCTCAACAGATCTTGAGCCTTATAGCAGAGCTTAGAGAGGAATGTCCAATAGGGAAGTTCATGAACATGGTAACATTCTGACAGTTTCTGTGGTTTTGACAGGAAGACTGTGTTTAACCCTGTAGTGTGTCTGTTAGAACAAAACACAACACCCACACTGTTGCATCGTGCAGTCAGGCAGGACAACTGGACAGAGACTCTGTCATGTCTATATTTGTGATACTGGGACTGCTGGTCTGCATAGAGGCACAAGGTAGGATCAGAACACTGTCTAATAACATCTGATTAACAGATACAGCAATGATACGGTAGGCTTCTTTATGAACTGAGCACCACAAGGATGCTTCAGATTTCATCTTATGATTAGACACACGTCAGGAGATTCATTAGATTTCCTTTGTTTGTATAACCAAACAAATTAACTATACTAAATGGTCACATATCATAGAGGGACTGATTTCTAAGAATTTATGTAAAGTGAGTAAAGTGATTTCATTCCAATAAATATTTCCTGATTCTTTGTGTAGATAAAAAAAAAAAATCAGTTACCAGTTTAAGACTTAAAACATTTAAAGGTTAGGGATTGGGTTTAGTTTCCCCTCTATCATGGGCCAGCTGTGTCTAAAATAAATATTATTAGTGGTCATAGTCACTTGGAATAGAATGGTGAGGCATTTGTTTTATTACACATATGTTCACAATGTATGTCATACATGAAGTACATAAATGGAGTAGCAGTCAGTATTGACTGAATGACTTTATAATATGTGGTATCGTATGGTGTGTCTACTGTTTTACAGAGCCCAGTGCTGTGACTCCTGTGTTTGTGCAGAAGGGAGAGGATGTGCTTCTGAATGTCACAATAGCTGATGATCCTAAAGACGATACTGTTATCTGGAGATTCAATAAAACAGTTAATTTAGTACAATTTTTTCCTGGTTTTGGAGCAAAAGTCTTTGATAATTACTCTGGAAGGATTGAGTTTCTTAAGAAATACTCTGTTAAATTGAAGAATCTACGAGAAACAGACAGTGGAGTTTATACTGCAGTAGTGTTTGGGAATAAAGAAAAACCAATAACTGGATACAAGGTCACAGTTCAAGGTGAGTTTGTAAACATTTCAGACACTGATGGAGAGTTTCTGCTGCCATGTTTCTAAAAGCTCTCCACCTGCCTCCCCCCCTCAGATCCAGTGTCTCCAGTTAAACTGTCAGTGGACTCTGTGTCCAGCAGCTCAGACTGGTGTAACCTGACAGTGAGCTGCAGAGCACAGGACTCTCACCACACCTGCAGTCAGGAGGGAGGAGAGAGACCACAGGTCACACCCTCTGCTGCTGATCTCCATGTCTACCTGTCCAATGGCTCCATCATATGTAACCATAGCAACCAGGTCAGCTGGACCAAGGACATCAAAATAATTCCGACATGCTGGTAAGACTGAAAGACTAAAACACAAACAGCTGATAATAGCCTAATGAACAGTTTGAAATTTAGACTTAGAGCATGAAAACACACAAACACATTGTTTTCAACAAAAACTTATATATAAGTTCTGAACATGACTAAACCACCTTGCAGGGTGAAATACAAACGCAACTAATGTACAGAAATGTTATGTAACCCTTGTGTTGTCCTCAGGTCAAATTTGACCTGTTTTCAAAGGTTTTTATCTGAAAAATATAGGTTTCTTTGAACCAAAATCTCCAAAAATAACAAGGATGTATGGGTGTATGTTGTGTGGTACCCATAGTATGTTCTTTGCAGGTAAAATTAATGATTACTTTCATTGAATTTTGGGTTTTGGGTTTTATTTAATTTATAGCATTTCAAAAAAATTGTTTAAATGGTTTTAAAACAGTATCCTGACTAAACTTTGACGTAAACCAGACACTCAGCATCCTCTGATCCTCTGATGAACTATTAGTCAACATAATTAATAATTAAAAAATGTATTAAAAATGAATGAATTCATTAAAAAGTGACAAAAACATTTTTAAAAAGTGAGAAAAGCATAGGAAAAAGCGACAAAAAAGTTCATTTTCAATTTGACCCGGAACGACAACAGGTTCATGGTCGACGGGAAGACAACACAAGGGTTGAAGGAACATTAAATGACGATAATATATATATATATATATATATATATATATATATATATAAATAAATGTGTTACTGTGTTTGGCATAGAATGGGTCATCTGCCTCTATTAAGCACAGAACATATGGGACAGCCCTATATACCTGTTAAAATGAAGAACAAATAAACAATGCATCAACATCATGCTGTTTAACAGTCTGTAGAACTTAACTGCACTTTACTGTGCATGTATTTTGAAATGTAGGAATTACAATACAAAGTACACAAAGATATCTTAACTGATATGTTGCGTCCAGTCCTGAAGCCCTGCAGAGTCACAGTGTGGATCTGTTGAGTGAGTTTTGTAATGTTGTGTTCCAGGTCCAGAGAGAGTCTCTGCTGGTCTCTCTGTGTGCCTGCTGAAGACAGCCGTGTTCTCCGTCTGTCTGATCATCATGGTGGCTGCTGTCATCACTGTTCACCTCATGGAGAAGCTCAAGAAGCAGAAATAAAAACTTAAAGTTAAAGGTACACTGTGCAACTTTTGACCACTAATAGCACCATTAAGCAGATATTTTTATTTTTATTTTTTTATGAGAGTCCCTGTTTTGTTTGTATTGTGTGTTGATGTCATGGTGTCCCACTGATTGACAGTAGGTGGCAGTAACATACCAGGAAATGCACCAACAAAGGAGAGGAGGTAGAAGGCTGCCAGCCAGATAACATGGATGCAAACAATGTAAATGTAAAAAATATTTGTACAAAATCTGCAAGAAATGTATTTCAACTCATTTGCAAAGCTTAAAAGATACTTTAAATACAATTTTGCAAGTGTAACTTCATGTAAATATTGTTTCTTTCCAAGAGATTTTATGCAAATGCTTATGATTCTTAATTATCCATTGATTATACCCAATAATCACTGTGCTCACTTTGTAGATAAAATTATTGTACAGAGATGTTCCAAAATGTTTTAGGAGCATGTTATCTCCTTAACAAAAAATAGATAGATAAACATACAGGTTTCCAGCCTGAGTGGCAGAGTGAAATCATATCGCCGGCAGATCAGGCTGAGTTTACCCAGTCTACAAAGATACAAGAAATAGCCTTGATGTAACCCTGAATGTTATTAACAATGTTCTAACCATATATATGTGTATGTTTATATGTACAGTATGTTATTATATTCGTTAATCTTTGGGTGAATGCAGTATCCGAGATTCATTAAAGCTATACTCATCTTATATTTTGTGGTGATTTTGTGAATTCATGGAAATATGACGGCCACTGACTCCAACAAAGGAGAGGAGGTAGAAGGCTGCCAGCCAGAAAACATAGATGTAAGATTTTAAATATGTGTACAAAATCTGGGAAAATACAAATCCCATCACATTTGTAAAGCTTCAATGGTTTTTACAATGCAATTTGGAGAATATATCATAATGTGCTTTGTAAATAAAATTATATATATATATATATATATATATATATATATATATATATATATATATATATATATATATATATATATATATATATATATACAGTTTCTACTACATGCGGATTTATTCAAGCTATCCTCATCCTATTTGTATTTTTTTGTGAATTAATGGAAGGATAACGGTCACCGACCTTTTCCCCCTCTGGTATATTGTGAGTTTTTCAACAAGGAATCCATCAGTGCTACTGTATTGTTATAGGAAACACACTTGACATATTGAATGTAAAACAAAATATGACCTGACATGGCTCAATTAAAAAACAATCATGAACTGAATTTGAAGGAATACTTCTAAAATCTATCTTTTGAGCTTAAGAAGCTTGAAAGTTTGAAGCTTGTTCAGAACAGCTGCAGACTTTGCAGAGTAACCTTTAAAGTCTACAAGAAGTCTACAAGAAGAACAATAAGTGATTACACATTGGATTTTCAGTTGAGAACTGTACCCAGTCTCACACCAGTTCGTGAAATGGTCCCGTTATTTAATGTATTGATTCGTGTACACGGACACGTTTAAGTCTTTTTTTTTCGTGGTGGTGAGCACGAATTTTAATCTAATGTATTTCAATAGGATGCATGTTTCGTGATCACAGCACGACTACCGTAGCGAGTAGTTTGAAAAGCCGAAAATCTGCGCAGGGAGGTTGGTTGGGGTGGTGGATGGATCAAACAACACAGGACTTTCACCGTGGATCGTGTCCCGACGTGTGACGTGTCCTTTCCCCGTTCTTCTTTTCCTAAACCCAACCTCAGTATACATGCTTCCCATTACGTGCTGAGCACCACAAAAAAAACTAGATGAACGTGTCCGTGTACACAAATCAATAGATTAAAAATAACGTGACCATTTTACAAACTGCCATGACCGTGTTGGAACAAGACAAGAACAAAATAGAGAAATGATAGGTATCCAAGGGTTGCCATAGGCTACATACATCAGTATTTCCTTTAGGATTTTTTTTAGCAGTGGGGGCAGGTCTGTCGGAACCCCCCCCCCCCCAGTCCCGCGCCCCGCCGCAAAATGTTTTACGTATTATACGGATCTGACACTTCGCTGCTACACAAACAAATATATTTATTCACCTCTATTCACACAGGCATATTTTCAGTTTTGATTGAACTGTATTTTTGAGGAACTGTAGGTCTACAAAATGAATTTTACAAGAAATTGTTCATAGGGAAACCAAAACCCAAAGTAGGCTATAGTATGAAACCATTCATAATGAAACTAATTGCATATTTACCTCAGTGGCAAAGTTGGCAGCCTTGCTGTGTGCATTTGATTTTTCTTGGCTTTTGGAAAAATAACTCCAAGGCTCGGTTATAGGGGAATTCAGAAAGAGGTGGCCCATTAACTTGGCTAAATAAAATAATACAATCCTGCTGGTACCTGACTTTTACTAAAAGAGTCTGTATTGTAATTTAAAATTGTTTGTATATACATTACACAAAATGCAAAGAAAATACAATCACTTTTACCTATTTTGGTCATACTGACCGCTCGCGGTTTTGTTTTTAATCTTTTGCGTGGTTGAAGATGCATCTTGGTTTCTTAGTAATAATCATAGTCTCTGTCAGAGAAACATAACTAGCGGTCTCGAGTAACAAGTGTGGGCATCACCGATGGGCCGAAGGCAAAGCCAGAGTCGGTAACGAAGGCTACTACGGCATGGATGGACTCTGTTCTGAATCAGAAGAAAAGCACCGGGCACTCGCTCTGTGAAAGGCGCGGTACACGTAGATGGCCGGTAGCTGTCTACGTGTTCATATAACTTTATACATGCTACAACTGGCTGGAATCATTGCACACATCCATGGGCGTAACTCTGATCTAACAGTAGGGGGGGACAATAAACATAACATTTCTGAAGAGCAAATTTTGAAGGGGACACAAATAATACAGCTACAATTATACTCGTAGAGTATGTGTACACAAGCCACAAAAATACCTTAAAACATAATGACTTATTTTCAAAAAGTGTCCACATATAAAAGAAATACAATACTTTTACACTTGTTAAATTAGCTGATCATAATGTAAATTAGTGAGCCACTAGTAAAGCTCATCAAATATGAATTAGGTTCATAGGTTCACCACGCGGTCAAATTATAATTATAAAATGATCTCCGCATAAATATTAGGTTTCGTCTGGGACGGAGGATAGCCTATATATTTAACTGCAGCAAACCCACTGATCAGCCACTTCAAACACAACTATAATATTAACCCTAATATCAGTTCACACACATAACGTTAGGCTTATCGCCGTGGTAACGTTAGTTGTAGTGGGTGCATTTCTATCCAACAAACTATTAAACAAGCTAGCTAACGTTACATTATATTACACATATAGCACAGCATCATTTCTATTTGAGAAAAGAACAACTTCATCCGATGTTTAATGTGAATAAAATAGCCTTGAACCGCCTACGTACTACATTCCTGTCACTACCTGATGTGACTGTGAGTCGAGTGAAGATGGGTAACGTACAGCAGGCAGTGGACCAAACCACTGTGAGGAGAGGGAGGGGGGACTCAAAATGTTTCTATATTTAAAAAGCATTTTTTGGGCTTTGTATTGTTAGTACTTACACAGATATTTTAAGTATACATCATTATGTTATTTACAATACACAGCATTGTTTTAATTATATTTCTAGGGGGGGACAACCCTTGGTGGGGGGGATTTACGCCCTTGCACACAGATCAAAATCACACACAGTATATTGTTCTTTTGTCAATACTAAATGTTACTGGGTTACTACTATATTTCTTACTAAGCCCACTGACAGCAAGATGTTACTCAAAGTCTTGATTTTTATTTTTAACATGAAAAAGTCTTTCCCTTCTGCCTCTTCTGAAAATTAGGGAACTTTTTTCACCTTGTCCGCTTTTTATCTCCCCTCTTACCCACATTATTGTTCTCCAGCTTGTACAGAGGAGACAGACAGACTATTAGACAGTCAGTGGCTATTGCCACAGACTGAGGTTGTTAGACTATGGGAGGAGTAAAGTTTGCACATGCATCTTGAAAAGACGGACATCTTTTCAACATTTGGTAATGCATCTCAAACCAACTTTATACATGCTTTATACACCAAATCTGATTTCCAGATTCAGATTTGTTTTTGAAAGTTCCCACTGATGTTATCTACTGTAAATTTAAATATGTATTAAAATGTAAAGCAGAAATAAATAAAAAAATAACTAGAACAGACTTAAAGAGCACGTACCTCCACCAAAGCCAAACAATCCTATAGATGTGTTACTTAAATAACACAAAGTGTTTATCTAAATATGTGTCTGGATCCACATCTATATCAGAATGCAGATAACATTGAAATACATATCCATAAAAAACAATCTGTAAAGTGCTAACTTTCAGTATCAGTCGTACAGGAAATGCTTACACCATCAAGAGATTCTTTAGCTAACATATTACCCTGCATTGCTATGTAGCCTACAATACATATACATGCCATTTTGTTGGTGTCTTTAACTCCTTAACTTCTGTCATTCATCAACAGGAAATGTAAAAATATCATGAGTGTTGCAACAGAGTGGGGTGGGGACTTTGTGAGTTCTATAAGAAATGGCTGTCCTCTTATCACACTACCCTTACGGTAATGAGAGCAGGACATTTGGTGGGTGTTTTATCGTTGTGATCTTTTTACTTACACTGAGTCCATCAAACACTAGGCTGAATACACTAGCAAACTCTTAAAAATGAGATACACCGCTCATACACAGCTATGCAGTACTTTCTGGCAGCCCCAAATAGCAACAAGAGTGGATTTTAGCACAAATTCAATTCAATTCAATCAAATTGTCATAGTATCACATCACAACAGGAGTTATCTCAAGACTTTACAGATAGAGTAGGTCTACACTCTTACATTTACAAAGACAGTGCAACAGTGGTGAGGACAAACTTCCTTTTAGGCAGAATCCTCGGACAGATCCAGGCTCTTGGTGGGCAGGCATCTGCTGTTGCCGGTTGGGACACAGAGACACTGATACAGATATACAGATATAGAAAAATATGATTCATAATAATTATAGCAGTTGGTATGATGAACAGTGGCAATTAGTAACATATTAATAACAATAAAGATAATGGAACTATAACTATGAGCAGTTCCGGGCGTTTTTTTAGCAAGGTGCCGCCGTCGGAGGACTCAAAACATAAATACGTTATCATTAACCAGGCTGCACTCTGCGAGTGGGCTGCATGAATGTAGAGAACGGTGGAAGAAGATGGTTTTTTTTTTACTTACTAACAGAGGGGATTTGTAATGTAGTGAAATACAATACTTCACTCAAAACGTAATCAAGTGTATTTTAAATTACCGATTTTAAAAACGACTTGAAAAATACAAAATACACAACAGAACTACTCAATACAGTAACGTGAGTAAATGTATTTTGTTACTTTTCACCTCTGGTCATTGTTATACATTTGCTGGGATGACTCATGTTTTACACTGGTTTGAAAGCATAACACACTGCCTAACTGCAGCTACGTTTTACATTTGAGTGATGCAAGTGCGCATGCACCTCACATATTAGGGCTGGGTATCGGTACTCAATCCTTTTAAGGTATCGATTGTAATATCCCAGTACCAAGTAATGTTGAAACTTCTCTCCGGTCAAAAAATGCCGGCATTTGATCCTTTTTGTACCCAGATCTAGAAAAAAATAGTATTTGTATGGTTTATTCGATTTATATGTGATGGTCCCGCTGCTCCAGCAGCTATGGCGGGTTTGTGTGGCTCACAACTGGATGCTTCCATGGACATGATGGGTATCAACTGTATGTTTATTGATATCCAGTCCTATACTGTATACCATTTTCTAACTAAGAAAATAACACATCAGGTTATTTATTTGCAAAGAAATAAACATAAAAAGATACAAAACTGAAGTAAACAAGAAGAGGAGACAATGGAAACCCCAGTTGTCTATTTTGGGTCCTCCCACGCTTACTAAATGTTGAATCACAAAGAGAAAAACTTGTCAGAATCAATATAAGTGGGGTTTTCCAATTTCACGTGTTAACAGGGGACTGTAAGGTTAGTGTGATAAGGGGACCGGAAACACTCACAGACAGGGTAAAATCTTCTATACTTCCTCTAAAAATTTGGTTAATACACACAGTGTATGGTTTAGACATTTAGACGTCATATGTTGTTGAGTTTTAACTCGGGTTGCTTTTATTACTATATAAAAAAAACACCAATGAGTAATGCTATGCCAGTTCTTCAGTTCTTCTAGGACTTACAAAACTCCTACACCACTCTGTTGCAACACCCTGATACTGATACAGACAGTCCGAAACATTGCAAACTCGCCTTGGCTTGCCAATAAATACTGACTCAAGTGACTCAAGGGACTCAAGTGACAAAGGTGACTCGCACAACCCGGATCAGTTCAGTGAGTGACTCAGAATAACCCAAATCCTTAAAACAAAAACAAAAAAATCGAGTTTGCCAGGCCTACGTTGCAGCCGGTTGCTGCTCTTGGCTCTAAATTTAGATTGCGTCATCAACATGCATTTTCGCGACATAGGCCAATTTTGTATCGTTTATATTGCATATCGTTTCTATCGCCCATTACTATTTTGGGTCCTCCCACGCTTACTAAATGTTAAGTCACAAAGAGAAAAACATGTGGGAGTCAGTGTAAGTGGGGTTTTCCAATTTCAAGGGTGTAACAGGGGGCTGTAAGGTTAGTGTGATAAGGGGACAGGAAACACTCTATACAAACCGTCTATACTTCCGGTGTGTGGTTAATACACACAGTGTATGTTCTAGACATTTAGAAGTCATATGATGTTGGGCTACCACTCTGTTGCAACACCCTGATACTGATATTTTTACATTTCCTGTTCCTTAGGAAGATTAGCTTAGGGAGATATATTTTAATAACACTAAAGGCACTTACACAATGAATATAATTCAACTTGAAGCAGTTAGAATAGACTTTAAAACGTTGCTTCCTTCCAACAAAACTAATAGGAATTGCAGTTTCTTTCTCTCCGTGGCTTTAAGCAAACTGACTGATACAAAAAAGATCATGTCTTCTGATCATACATACATATAAATGCCCATCAGGTTATTGTGGGTTGCAAATGTTACTGTAAACATCAAAGACGCTCTCCTTTCTGTGTAAAGTAGGAGCCTTCTGCATGTCCATGTGTTTTTAGAGTTACTAACATTGATGAATTAACAACAAACATTTTGTCCAAGCCAATTTTATTTCCATTCTAGACGACAGGAACATGGAGAGAACCACCAGAGGGGAGGGCTGAGAATGGGAAAGTGATGTAGTAAGTCACTGATAATGATTCTATATGTGATGGTGAAGTGTGACAATGATGAAGCAAGGATGAGTATGATGGATATGAATATGTTGGAAATTGAATTGAATTTTTTCATCTTGGTATTTAAACTATTTTCTGAATTAACATTAAGCTCTGGAATGATAATAGTGTTTAAAGTGCAGCTGGAGATTGAATTAGACAATTCTTTCCAAAAAAATGTGGTTTAATAAAGATGATTATGAGTTATTAAAGGCCATATTTGTTTCCATATGTTGTACAGGCAGGTAGTAGAGTAGAGGATGTAGAGTAGGTGTATCTTAGGTTGATGGGAGCCATGACACAAGCCACACCCTACAGTATTTTATTTGTGTTGCTCAAATAATAGTTGAAATTGATGAAATGGGACTATTTCTTTTGTAGAAACAGTTCCAGTTAAAACTCTTCTCATTGGATTGCCCAGAGACATTTCTGAGAAGATGCATGCTAAGTGTCACTACCCGATGTGAGTCGAGTGCAGATGTGAGTTGCGCATGCTCAGATTTAAATGGTTTATGGCATAACGCCAAGGGATCTGGATCCGGTTGCATTGTGAAATCCATAAAATTATAAACTTTTCTCATTAAAAAAATTAACAGAAAATGGAAATCATTTCAAAGCTGCATTGTGAAATCCATAAAATAATAAACTTGTCTCATTACAAACAATAACAGAAGATGGAAATCATTTCAAAAAGTTTTAACTATCTATGATTGTTTGATTGCTAACTTTAGCTCAATACGCCATTCAAGTGACAGCCTTTGTTGTGTTTGATTGCTAACTTGTAGCCAGCAGTGAACAAACTTCATTATGTAGGTCCATTTTTATTGTATTGACATTACAGAAGTCTCTCGTTAGCAGGTTCTTGTAGACTACTTCAGCCTCTAATCTAGAACTGACATCAGGGATCATGTCGTGAAAATGTGATGCCGTACGCTAAGAAATAAATTACTGCTATGTAATGTACCTATCTCATTATTCTGTGGCTAACAGCAAAACAGATCTGCGTCTGTCGCAAAGTGACGCATGCACAACTCACATCTGCACTCGACTCACATTGGGTAGTGACACTGAGCTCAGTTCATAAATAGCCTTACCACTTCCTCATATGGCACATTTTGCAAAATGGAGCTTGTCGTACTTCTCTGCGCCGTTTCTCTGCTGCATTCATGTGATGCTCAAGGTAAGAAATTTATTTTATTCATATTCCCTGTTGTTGATTGACTTTGTCTGTTTTCAAAGTCAAAGTAGCACTTTTTCAGCAGTAGAAGTTGGAGCTCATTTTTGAATTATATAACATTGAGAAATGTATAAAGATCTTAGAGATGTGCTAATAGTCAATTATTTCAACAGTGGTGCTAATAAAATGTGAAACTAAAACTTTAATTGAGATATATTCAGCTATACAGTTATGTCAGTTATTACCCTATTCCTTAACCTTGGGTCACAAAACAAAATACAGTGGCTTGCGAAAGTATTCGGCCCCCTTGAACTTTTTGACCTTTTGCCACATTTCAGGCTTCAAACATAAAGATATAAAACTGTATTTTTTTGTGAAGAATCAACAACAAGTGGGACACAATCATGAAAGTGGAACGAAATGTATTGGATATTTCAAACTTTTTTAACAGATAAAAAACTGAAAAATTGGGCGTGCAAAATTATTCAGCCCCTTTACTTTCAGTCAAGTAAACTCTCTCCAGAAGTTCAGTGAGGATCTCTGAATGATCCAATGTTGACCTAAATGACTAATGATGAAAAATAGAATCCACCTGTGTGTAATCAAGTCTCCGTATAAATGCACCTGCTCTGTAATAGTCTCAGAGGTCCGTTTAAAGAGCAGAGAGCATCATGAAGAACAAGGAACACACCAGGCAGGTCCCAGATACTGTTGTGGAGAAGTTTAAAGCCGGATTTGTATACAAAAAGATTTCCCAAGCTTTAAACATCCCAAGGAGCACTGTGCAAGCGATAATATTGAAATGGAAGGAGTATCAGACCACTGCAAATCTACGAAGACCCGGCCGTCCCTCTAAACTTTCAGCTCATACAAGGAGAAGACTGATCAGAGATGCAGCCATGAGGCCCATGATCACTCTGGATGAACTGCAGAGATCTACAGCTGAGGTGGGAGACTCTGTCCATAGGACAACAATCGGTCGTATACTGCACAAATCTGGCCTTTATGGAAGAGTGGCAAGAAGAAAGCCATTTCTTAAAGATATCCATAAAAAGTGTTGTTTAAAGTTTGCCACAAGCCACCTGGGAGACACACCAAACATGTGGAAGAAGGGGCTCTGGTCAGATGAAACCAAAATCAAACTTTTTGGCAACAATGCAAAACATTATGTTTGGCATAAAAGCAACACAGCTCATCACCCTGAACACACCATCCCCACTGTCAAACATGGTGGTGGCAGCATCATGGTTTGGGCCTGCTTTTCTTCAGCAGGGACAGGGGACATGGTTAAAATTGATGGGAAGATGGATGGAGCCAAATACAGGACCATTCTGGAAGAAAACCTGATGGAGTCTGCAAAAGACCTGAGACTGGGACGGAGATTTGTCTTCCAACAAGACAATGATCCAAAACATAAAGCAAAATCTACAATGGAATGGTTCACAAATAAACATATCCAGGTGTTAGAATGGCCAAGTCAAAGTCCAGACCTGAATCCAATCGAGAATCTGTGGAAAGAACTGAAAACTGCTGTTCACAAACGCTCTCCATCCAACCTCACTGAGGTCCAGCTGTTTTGCAAGGAGGAATGGGCAAACATTTCAGTCTCTCGATGTGCAAAACTGATAGAGATATACCCCAAGCGACTTACAGCTGTAATCGCAGCAAAAGGTGGCGCTACAACGTATTAACTTAAGGGGGCTGAATAATTTTGCACGCCCAATTTTTCAGTTTTTTATCTGTTAAAACAGTTTGAAATATCCAATAAATTTCGTTCCACTTCATGATTGTGTCCCACTTGTTGTTGACTCTTCACAAACAATTACAGTTTTATATCTTTATGTTTGAAGCCTTTCACACACTATCAAAATAATTGAACATTTCTGCCCCCAACATGCTGGTAAGACTGAAAGACTAAACAACAAACAGCTGATAATAGCCTAATGAACAGTTTGAAATTTAGACTTAGTGCATGAAAAGCATAAAAACTCTGTAAACTCCATAAAATCTTAGAGCATAAATCACACAAACACAGTTTTTTTTTCAACAAAACTTATATATAAGTTCTGAACATGACTAAACCACCTTGCATGGTGAAATACAAACGCAACTATTGTACAGAAATGTTATGTAACCCTTTTTAAATGGTTTCAAAACAGTATCCTGACTAAACTTTGACATAAACCAGACTGTGATCCACTCAGCATCCTCTGATCTCAACTATTAGTCAAAATAATTCATAATTTCTTTTTAATGAAGTGACAAAAACATTTAAAAAAAGTGACATAAGCATAGAAAAAAGGAAAACGCTGCAAAAAAAAGTTCATTTTCAATTTGACCCGGAACGACAACAGGTTCATAGTCGACGGGAAGACAACACAAAGGTTGAAGGAACATTAAATGACGATAATATATATTAAAAAATCTAATGTGTTACTGTGTTTGGCATAGAATGGGCCATCTGCCTCTATAAGTGTATTATTAAGCACAGAACATATAGGACAGCCCTTGATTGAGAGGAACGTCCAATAGGGAAGTTCATGAACATGGTAATATTCTGAAAGTGTTTATGGTTTGACAGGAAGACTGTGACAAAGGCTGAGCCCTGTGGTGTGTCTGTTAGAGCAACTAAGGTGACTAAGGTACGGCCCGATCTCCTCTCCTCATACTCCGCCTTTGCGGAGGAATTGAGGAGAGTGTTTGATGTTTTCGCGGTTCGCCCTCTTCGCGGTTCGCCCAATTCCCGGTCCTGCCCTTCGCCACCTCGGGTCTCTGCTCCCTCGCCTTCCCAGCCACGGTCCGTCAGTCCTCCTGCGCCCCCGTTGAACCCATGCAATTGGGCCGCGCCCGTCTTTGCCCCGAAGAACGCGAGCGCCGTTGTCTGGCCGGGGTCTGCATTTATTGCAGTAACCCCGGTCATTTCATTTCCTCCTGCCCCGTCCAGCCAAAAGAGAACTTCAACAGCTTCTCTCAGCCGGGGCACTTTTTGTCGATATTCATATCATTTTTCAAGATTTCTCGAGCCGATCGTTTTGAGCTATAAAGTTTTGTATGGAAAATTTTTCGTGAGAACTTTATGAATTATTCAGCTCAAATGCTGTTATGGAGGAAAGGTCCGCCTCTGGGAAACTAGGAAGACGAAGTCGCAGCCCGATGAAGTTGTGTTTTTCTTTAACCTTAGTACCCCGTGACCCCACACAACAAATTTCAAGTCCATCGCACTTGCTGGCACACTCTGGCACAATGGGCACAATCCGGGCACAGTCCTGGCACACTATGCCAAAAACTAGTCCGAGGGGCATTTAAGGTTGAAATGGGTGTCCTTTCGTCCGGTGTGAGCCCCCGAGTCAGAGGATTCCAGTTATTTTCAGATCCGACGCTGTGGTGAATTTTTATGAATTTTTACAGTTTTTAGCATTATCTTTTGAGTGCCAACAGCAGGAGAGCTGCAAAAAAATGGAAAAACAGAAAACGCCTATAAAAGGCAGAAAACATTTAAATGTGAGATGAATTGGACAGAATATATCTTGTGGGATATCAGCCACACCCCTGAAGTATTGTTTAAGCTGCTAAAAATATTTTTTTGCCGTGGCAGAGGTCAAAGGTCAATACTAGTTTTTCATTGGATACTGTAAATAATTACAGCCGTTTGAAAGCGAACACACATTAAATGGATGTCCACACGTCCAGTGAGAGCCGCCGAGTCAAATGAGACTCCTTTTGTACTGATCCGACAATTCTGTGAATTTTTATTAATTTTTTCATATTTTGAATATCAGGACCCTGTCAACCCCTGGTAACACACATAAAATGGATGTCCACACGTCCGGTCAGAGCCCCCGAGTCAAATGAGACTGCTTTTGTACTAATCCGACAATTCTGTGAATTTCTATTCGCTTCCAAGCCCCAGTTGGAGCCTCTATGGCTGGGCATTGACCTCCAGGGCCCCTAACCCTCCAGGGCCCTCAGCCTTACCTCTCCCTCTCCTCCTCTTGTCGCCCTCTCCTAATCTCTCTCTCTGCCTCTCATCCTCTCTCCCTCTCTCACCCTCTCCCTCTCCTCCTCTTGTCTCTCTCTCCCCCCCTCCCCTCATCATCTCTCCCTCTCCTCCTGTCTTGCTCTCCTGGTCTCCCCCTCTCCTCCTCCTCTCTCCCTTGCCTCCCTCTCTCCTTCTCTCTCTCTGCCTCTCATCCTCTCTCGCTCTCTCCCTCTCTCACCCTTTCCTCCTCTTGTCTCTCTCTCCCCCCTCTCCTCATCATCTCTCCCTCTCCTCCTGTCTTGCTCTCCTGGTCTCCCCCTCTCCTCATCCTCTCTCCCTCTCCTCCTCTCTCTCTCTCTCCTCCACCTCTCATCGTCATATCTCCCTCTCCTCCCCCTGTCTCCCTCTCCTCCCCCTGTCTCCCTCTCCTCCCCCTGTCTCCCTCTCCTCCTCTCTCCCTCTCTCCCTCTCCTCCTCTCTCCCTCTCCTCCCCCTGTCTCCCTCTCCTCCCCCTGTCTCCCTCTCCTCCTCTCTCCCTCTCTCCCTCTCCTCACCCTCTCTCTCTCCTCACCCTCTCTCTCTCCTCCTCCTCTCTCTCTCCTCCTCTCTCCCTCTCTCCGTCTCTCCTTGTCCTCTCCCTCTCCTCCTCTCTCCCCCTCTCCTCCTCTCTTCCTTGACTCCCTCTCCCCTCCTCTCTCCATCTCTCCTCATCCTTTCTCCCTCTCCTCTCTCCTCCTTCTCTCCCTCTTTTCCTCTCTCCCTCTCTCCCTCTCTCCTCATCCTCCTCTCATCGTCATCTCTCCCTCTCCTCCCCCTGTCTCCCTCTCCTCCCCCTGTCTCCCTCTCCTCCTCTCTCCCTCTCTCCCTCTCCTCACCCTCTCTCTCTCCTCACCCTCTCTCTCTCCTCCTCCTCTCTCTCTCCTCCTCCTCTCTCCCTCTCTCCGTCTCTCCTTGTCCTCTCCCTCTCCTCCTCTCTCCCCCTCTCCTCCTCTCTTCCTTGCCTCCCTCTCCCCTCCTCTCTCCATCTCTCCTCATCCTTTCTCCCTCTCCTCTCTCCTCCTTCTCTCCCTCTTTTCCTCTCTCCCTCTCTCCCTCTCTCCTCATCCTCCTCTCATCGTCATATCTCCCTCTCCTCCCCCTGTCACCCTCTCCTCCTCTCTCCCTCTCTCCCTCTCCTCCTCTCTCCCTCTCTCCCTGTCTTCCTCTCCTGCTCTCCCACTCTCCTCATCCTCTCTCTCTCCTCCTCCTCTCTCCCTCTCTCCGTCTCTCCTCGTCCTCTCCCTCTCCTCCTCTCTCCCCCTCTCCTCCTCTCTTCCTTGCCTCCCTCTCTCCTCCTCTCTCCCTCTCTCCTCATCCTTTCTCCCTCTCCTCTCTCCTCCTTCTCTCCCTCTTTTCCTCTCTCACTCCCTCCCTCTCTCCTCCTCTCTTCCTTGCCTCCCTTTCTCCTTCCTTCTCTCTCTGCCTCTCATCCTCTCTCCCTCTCTCACCCTCTCCCTCTCCTCCTCTTGTCTCTCTCTCCCCCCCTCCCCTCATCATCTCTCCCTCTCCTCCTGTCTTGCTCTCCTGGTCTCCCCCTATCCTCCTCCTCTCTCCCTTGCCTCCCTCTCTCCTTCTCTCTCTCTGCCTCTCATCCTCTCTCGCTCTCTCCCTCTCTCACCCTTTCCTCCTCTTGTCTCTCTCTCCCCCCTCTCCTCATCATCTCTCCCTCTCCTCCTGTCTTGCTCTCCTGGTCTCCCCCTCTCCTCATCCTCTCTCCCTCTCCTCCTCTCTCTCTCTCTCTCTCCTCCACCTCTCATCGTCATCTCTCCCTCTCCTCCCCCTGTCTCCCTCTCCTCCCCCTGTCTCCCTCTCCTCCTCTCTCCCTCTCTCCCTCTCCTCCTCTCTCCCTCTCCTCCCCCTGTCTCCCTCTCCTCCCCCTGTCTCCCTCTCCTCCTCTCTCCCTCTCTCCCTCTCCTCCTCTCTCCCTCTCCTCCCCCTGTCTCCCTCTCCTCCCCCTGTCTCCCTCTCCTCCTCTCTCCCTCTCTCCCTCTCCTCACCCTCTCTCTCTCCTCACCCTCTCTCTCTCCTCCTCCTCTCTCTCTCCTCCTCCTCTCTCCCTCTCTCCGTCTCTCCTTGTCCTCTCCCTCTCCTCCTCTCTCCCCCTCTCCTCCTCTCTTCCTTGACTCCCTCTCCCCTCCTCTCTCCATCTCTCCTCATCCTTTCTCCCTCTCCTCTCTCCTCCTTCTCTCCCTCTTTTCCTCTCTCCCTCTCCTCCTCTCTCCCTCTCCTCCCCCTGTCTCCCTCTCCTCCCCCTGTCTCCCTCTCCTCCTCTCTCCCTCTCTCCCTCTCCTCCTCTCTCCCTCTCCTCCCCCTGTCTCCCTCTCCTCCTCTCTCCCTCTCTCCCTCTCCTCACCCTCTCTCTCTCCTCACCCTCTCTCTCTCCTCCTCCTCTCTCTCTCCTCCTCCTCTCTCCCTCTCTCCGTCTCTCCTCGTCCTCTCCCTCTCCTCCTCTCTCCCCCTCTCCTCCTCTCTTCCTTGCCTCCCTCTCCCCTCCTCTCTCCATCTCTCCTCATCCTTTCTCCCTCTCCTCTCTCCTCCTTCTCTCCCTCTTTTCCTCTCTCCCTCTCTCCATCTCTCCTCATCCTCCTCTCATCGTCATCTCTCCCTCTCCTCCCCCTGTCTCCCTCTCCTCCTCTCTCCCTCACTCCCTCTCCTCCTCTCTCCCTCTCTCCCTGTCTTCCTCTCCTGCTCTCCCCCTCTCTCCCCCTCTCCTCCTCTCTTCCTTGCCTCCCTCTCTCCTCCTCTCTCCCTCTCTCCTCATCCTTTCTCCCTCTCCTCTCTCCTCCTTCTCTCCCTCTTTTCCTCTCTCACTCCCTCCCTCTCTCCTCCTCTCTTCCTTGCCTCCCTTTCTCCTTCCTTCTCTCTCTGCCTCTCATCCTCTCTCCCTCTCTCACCCTCTCCCTCTCCTCCTCTTGTCTCTCTCCCCCCCCATCCCCTCATCATCTATCCCTCTCCTCCTGTCTTGCTCTCCTGGTCTCCCCCGCTCCTCATCCTCTCTCCCTCTCCTCCTCTCTCTCTCTCTCTCCTCCACCTCTCATCGTCATCTCTCCCTCTCCTCCCCCTGTCTCCCTCTCCTCCCCCTGTCTCCCTCTCCTCCTCTCTCCCTCTCTCCCTCTCCTCCTCTCTCCCTCTCCTCCCCTGTCTCCCTCTCCTCCCCCTGTCTCCCTCTCCTCCTCTCTCCCTCTCTCCCTCTCCTCACCCTCTCTCTCTCCTCCTCCTCTCTCTCTCCTCCTCCTCTCTCCCCCTCTCCTCCTCTCTTCCTTGCCTCCCTCTCTCCTCCTCTCTCCCTCTCTCCTCATCCTTTCTCCCTCTCCTCTCTCCTCCTTCTCTCCCTCTTTTCCTCTCTCACTCCCTCCCTCTCTCCTCCTCTCTTCCTTGCCTCCCTTTCTCCTTCCTTCTCTCTCTGCCTCTCATCCTTTCTCCATCTCTCCCTCTCTCACCCTTTCCTCCTCTTGATTCTCTCTCCCCCCCCCCTCATCATCTCTCCCTCTCCTCCTGTCTTGCTCTCCTGGTCCCCCCCTCTCCTCCTCCTCTCTCCCTTGCCTCCCTCTCTCCTTCTCTCTCTCTGCCTCTCATCCTCTCTCGCTCTCTCCCTCTCTCACCCATTCCTCCTGTTGTCTCTCTCTCCCCCCTCTCCTCATCATCTCTCCCTCTCCTCCTGTCTTGCTCTCCTGGTCTCCCCCTCTCCTCCTCCTCTCTCCCTTGCCTCCCTCTCTCCTTCTCTCTCTCTGCCTCTCATCCTCTCTCGCTCTCTCCCTCTCTCACCCTTTCCTCCTCTTGTCTCTCTCTCCCCCCTCTCCTCATCATCTCTCCCTCTCCTCCTGTCTTGCTCTCCTGGTCTCCCCCTCTCCTCATCCTCTCTCCCTCTCCTCCTCTCTCTCTCTCTCCTCCACCTCTCATCGTCATCTCTCCCTCTCCTCCCCCTGTCTCCCTCTCCTCCCCCTGTCTCCCTCTCCTCCTCTCTCCCTCTTTCCCTCTCCTCCTCTCTCCCTCTCCTCCCCCTGTCTCCCTCTCCTCCCCCTGTCTCCCTCTCCTCCTCTCTCCCTCTCTCCCTCTCCTCCTCTCTCCCTCTCCTCCCCCTGTCTCCCTCTCCTCCCCCTGTCTCCCTCTCCTCCTCTCTCCCTCTCTCCCTCTCCTCACCCTCTCTCTCTCCTCACCCTCTCTCTCTCCTCCTCCTCTCTCTCTCCTCCTCTCTCCCTCTCTCCGTCTCTCCTTGTCCTCTCCCTCTCCTCCTCTCTCCCCCTCTCCTCCTCTCTTCCTTGACTCCCTCTCCCCTCCTCTCTCCATCTCTCCTCATCCTTTCTCCCTCTCCTCTCTCCTCCTTCTCTCCCTCTTTTCCTCTCTCCCTCTCTCCCTCTCTCCTCATCCTCCTCTCATCGTCATCTCTCCCTCTCCTCCCCCTGTCTCCCTCTCCTCCCCCTGTCTCCCTCTCCTCCTCTCTCCCTCTCTCCCTCTCCTCACCCTCTCTCTCTCCTCACCCTCTCTCTCTCCTCCTCCTCTCTCTCTCCTCCTCCTCTCTCCCTCTCTCCGTCTCTCCTTGTCCTCTCCCTCTCCTCCTCTCTCCCCCTCTCCTCCTCTCTTCCTTGCCTCCCTCTCCCCTCCTCTCTCCATCTCTCCTCATCCTTTCTCCCTCTCCTCTCTCCTCCTTCTCTCCCTCTTTTCCTCTCTCCCTCTCTCCCTCTCTCCTCATCCTCCTCTCATCGTCATATCTCCCTCTCCTCCCCCTGTCTCCCTCTCCTCCTCTCTCCCTCTCTCCCTCTCCTCCTCTCTCCCTCTCTCCCTGTCTTCCTCTCCTGCTCTCCCACTCTCCTCATCCTCTCTCTCTCCTCCTCCTCTCTCCCTCTCTCCGTCTCTCCTCGTCCTCTCCCTCTCCTCCTCTCTCCCCCTCTCCTCCTCTCTTCCTTGCCTCCCTCTCTCCTCCTCTCTCCCTCTCTCCTCATCCTTTCTCCCTCTCCTCTCTCCTCCTTCTCTCCCTCTTTTCCTCTCTCACTCCCTCCCTCTCTCCTCCTCTCTTCCTTGCCTCCCTTTCTCCTTCCTTCTCTCTCTGCCTCTCATCCTCTCTCCCTCTCTCACCCTCTCCCTCTCCTCCTCTTGTCTCTCTCTCCCCCCCTCCCCTCATCATCTCTCCCTCTCCTCCTGTCTTGCTCTCCTGGTCTCCCCCTCTCCTCCTCCTCTCTCCCTTGCCTCCCTCTCTCCTTCTCTCTCTCTGCCTCTCATCCTGTCTCGCTCTCTCCCTCTCTCACCCTTTCCTCCTCTTATCTCTCTCTCCCCCCTCTCCTCATCATCTCTCCCTCTCCTCCTGTCTTGCTCTCCTGGTCTCCCCCTCTCCTCATCCTCTCTCCCTCTCCTCCTCTCTCTCTCTCTCTCTCCTCCACCTCTCATCGTCATCTCTCCCTCTCCTCCCCCTGTCTCCCTCTCCTCCCCCTGTCTCCCTCTCCTCCTCTCTCCCTCTCTCCCTCTCCTCCTCTCTCCCTCTCTCCCTCTCCTCCTCTCTCCCTCTCCTCCCCCTGTCTCCCTCTCCTCCCCCTGTCTCCCTCTCCTCCTCTCTCCCTCTCCCTCTCCTCATCTCTCGCCCTCTCCTCCCCCTGTCTCCCTCTCCTCCCCCTGTCTCCCTCTCCTCCTCTCTCCCTCTCTCCCTCTCCTCACCCTCTCTCTCTCCTCACCCTCTCTCTCTCCTCCTCCTCTCTCTCTCCTCCTCCTCTCTCCCTCTCTCCGTCTCTCCTTGTCCTCTCCCTCTCCTCCTCTCTCCCCCTCTCCTCCTCTCTTCCTTGACTCCCTCTCCCCTCCTCTCTCCATCTCTCCTCATCCTTTCTCCCTCTCCTCTCTCCTCCTTCTCTCCCTCTTTTCCTCTCTCCCTCTCCTCCTCTCTCCCTCTCCTCCCCCTGTCTCCCTCTCCTCCCCCTGTCTCCCTCTCCTCCTCTCTCCCTCTCTCCCTCTCCTCCTCTCTCCCTCTCCTCCCCCTGTCTCCCTCTCCTCCTCTCTCCCTCTCTCCCTCTCCTCACCCTCTCTCTCTCCTCACCCTCTCTCTCTCCTCCTCCTCGCTCTCTCCTCCTCCTCTCTCCGTCTCTCCTCGTCCTCTCCCTCTCCTCCTCTCTCCCCCTCTCCTCCTCTCTTCCTTGCCTCCCTCTCCCCTCCTCTCTCCATCTCTCCTCATCCTTTCTCCCTCTCCTCTCTCCTCCTTCTCTCCCTCTTTTCCTCTCTCCCTCTCTCCATCTCTCCTCATCCTCCTCTCATCGTCATCTCTCCCTCTCCTCCCCCTGTCTCCCTCTCCTCCTCTCTCCCTCACTCCCTCTCCTCCTCTCTCCCTCTCTCCCTGTCTTCCTCTCCTGCTCTCCCCCTCTCTCCCCCTCTCCTCCTCTCTTCCTTGCCTCCCTCTCTCCTCCTCTCTCCCTCTCTCCTCATCCTTTCTCCCTCTCCTCTCTCCTCCTTCTCTCCCTCTTTTCCTCTCTCACTCCCTCCCTCTCTCCTCCTCTCTTCCTTGCCTCCCTTTCTCCTTCCTTCTCTCTCTGCCTCTCATCCTCTCTCCCTCTCTCACCCTCTCCCTCTCCTCCTCTTGTCTCTCTCCCCCCCCATCCCCTCATCATCTATCCCTCTCCTCCTGTCTTGCTCTCCTGGTCTCCCCCTCTCCTCCTCCTCTCTCCCTTGCCTCCCTCTCTCCTTCTCTCTCTCTGCCTCTCATCCTGTCTCGCTCTCTCCCTCTCTCACCCTTTCCTCCTCTTATCTCTCTCTCCCCCCTCTCCTCATCATCTCTCCCTCTCCTCCTGTCTTGCTCTCCTGGTCTCCCCCGCTCCTCATCCTCTCTCCCTCTCCTCCTCTCTCTCTCTCTCTCCTCCACCTCTCATCGTCATCTCTCCCTCTCCTCCCCCTGTCTCCCTCTCCTCCCCCTGTCTCCCTCTCCTCCTCTCTCCCTCTCTCCCTCTCCTCCTCTCTCCCTCTCCTCCCCTGTCTCCCTCTCCTCCCCCTGTCTCCCTCTCCTCCTCTCTCCCTCTCTCCCTCTCCTCACCCTCTCTCTCTCCTCCTCCTCTCTCTCTCCTCCTCCTCTCTCCCCCTCTCCTCCTCTCTTCCTTGCCTCCCTCTCTCCTCCTCTCTCCCTCTCTCCTCATCCTTTCTCCCTCTCCTCTCTCCTCCTTCTCTCCCTCTTTTCCTCTCTCACTCCCTCCCTCTCTCCTCCTCTCTTCCTTGCCTCCCTTTCTCCTTCCTTCTCTCTCTGCCTCTCATCCTTTCTCCATCTCTCCCTCTCTCACCCTTTCCTCCTCTTGATTCTCTCTCCCCCCCCCTCATCATCTCTCCCTCTCCTCCTGTCTTGCTCTCCTGGTCCCCCCCTCTCCTCCTCCTCTCTCCCTTGCCTCCCTCTCTCCTTCTCTCTCTCTGCCTCTCATCCTCTCTCGCTCTCTCCCTCTCTCACCCTTTCCTCCTGTTGTCTCTCTCTCCCCCCTCTCCTCATCATCTCTCCCTCTCCTCCTGTCTTGCTCTCCTGGTCTCCCCCTCTCCTCATCCTCTCTCCCTCTCCTCCTCTCTCTCTCTCTCTCCTCCACCTCTCATCGTCATCTCTCCCTCTCCTCCCCCTGTCTCCCTCTCCTCCCCCTGTCTCCCTCTCCTCCTCTCTCCCTCTCTCCCTTTCCTCCTCTCTCCCTCTCCTCCCCCTGTCTCCCTCTCCTCCCCCTGTCTCCCTCTCCTCCTCTCTCCCTCTCTCCCTCTCCTCACCCTCTCTCTCTCCTCACCCTCTCTCTCTCCTCCTCCTCTCTCTCTCCTCCTCCTCTCTCCCTCTCTCCGTCTCTCCTCGTCCTCTCCCTCTCCTCCTCTCTCCCCCTCTCCTCCTCTCTTCCTTGCCTCCCTCTCCCCTCCTCTCTCCATCTCTCCTCATCCTTTCTCCCTCTCCTCTCTCCTCCTTCTCTCCCTCTTTTCCTCTCTCCCTCTCTCCCTCTCTCCTCCTCCTCCTCTAATCGTCATCTCTCCCTCTCCTCCCCCTGTCTCCCTCTCCTCCTCTCTCCCTCTCTCCCTCTCTCCCTGTCTTCCTCTCCTGCTCTCCCACTCTCCTCATCCTCTCTCTCTCCTCCTCCTCTCTCTCTCTCTCCGTCTCTCCTCGTCCTGTCCCTCTCCTCCTCTCTCCCCCTCTCCTCCTCTCTCCCTCTCTCCTCATCCTTTCTCCCTCTCCTCTCTCCTCCTTCTCTCCCTCTTTTCCTCTCTCCCTCCCTCCCTCTCTCCTCCTCTCTTCCTTGCCTCCCTTTCTCCTTCCTTCTCTCTCTGCCTCTCATCCTTTCTCCCTCTCTCCCTCTCTCACCCTTTCCTCCTCTTGATTCTCTCTCCCCCCTCTCCTCATCATCTCTCCCTCTCCTCCTGTCTTGCTCTCCTGGTCTCCCCCTCTCCTCATCCTCTCTCCCTCTCCTCCTCTGTCTCTCTCTCTCCTCCACCTCTCATCCCCCTGTCTCCCTCTCCTCCCCCTGTCTCCCTCTCCTCCTCTCTCCCTCTCTCCCTCTCCTCCTCTCTCCCTCTCCTCCTCTCTCCCTCTCTCCCTGTCTTCCTCTCCTGCTCTCCCACTCTCCTCACCCTCTCTCTCTCCTCCTCCTCTCTCTCTCCTCCTCCTCTCTCCCTCTCTCCGTCTCTCCTCGTCCTCTCCCTCTCCTCCTCTCTCCCCCTCTCCTCCTCTCTTCCTTGCCTCCTTCTCCCCTCCTCTCTCCATCTCTCCTCATCCTTTCTCCCTCTCCTCTCTCCTCCTTCTCTCCCTCTTTTCCTCTCTCCCTCTCTCCCTCTCTCCTCCTCCTCCTCTCATCGTCATCTCTCCCTCTCCTCCTGTCTTGCTCTCCTGGTCTCCCCCTCTCCTCCTCCTCTCTCCCTTGCCTCCCTCTCTCCTTCTCTCTCTCTGCCTCTCATCCTCTCTCGCTCTCTCCCTCTCTCACCCTTTCCTCCTCTTGTCTCTCTCTCCCCCCTCTCCTCATCATCTCTCCCTCTCCTCCTGTCTTGCTCTCCTGGTCTCCCCCTCTCCTCATCCTCTCTCCCTCTCCTCCTCTCTCTCTCTCTCTCTCTCCTCCACCTCTCATCGTCATCTCTCCCTCTCCTCCCCCTGTCTCCCTCTCCTCCCCCTGTCTCCCTCTCCTCCTCTCTCCCTCTCTCCCTCTCCTCCTCTCTCCCTCTCTCCCTCTCATCACCCTCTCTCTCTCCTCACCCTCTCTCTCTCCTCCTCCTCTCTCTCTCCTCCTCCTCTCTCCCTCTCTCCGTCTCTCCTTGTCCTCTCCCTCTCCTCCTCTCTCCCCCTCTTCTCCTCTCTTCCTTGCCTCCCTCTCCCCTCCTCTCTCCATCTGTCCTCATCCTTTCTCCCTCTCCTCTCTCCTCCTTCTCTCCCTCTTTTCCTCTCTCCCTCTCTCCCTCTCTCCTCATCCTCCTCTCATCGTCATCTCTCCCTCTCCTCCCCCTGTCTCCCTCTCCTCCTCTCTCCCTTTCTCCCTCTCCTCCTCTCTCCCTCTCTCCTCATCCTTTCTCCCTCTCCTCTCTCCTCCTTCTCTCCCTCTTTTCCTCTCTCACTCCCTCCCTCTCTCCTCCTCTCTTCCTTGCCTCCCTTTCTCCTTCCTTCTCTCTCTGCCTCTCATCCTCTCTCCCTCTCTCACCCTCTCCCTCTCCTCCTCTTGTCTCTCTCTCCCCCCCTCCCCTCATCATCTCTCCCTTGCCTCCCTCTCTCCTTCTCTCTCTCTGCCTCTCATCCTGTCTCGCTCTCTCCCTCTCTCACCCTTTCCTCCTCTTGTCTTTCTCTCCCCCCTCTCCTCATCATCTCTCCCTCTCCTCCTGTCTTGCTCTCCTGGTCTCCCCCGCTCCTCATCCTCTCTCCCTCTCCTCCACCTCTCATCGTCATCTCTCCCTCTCCTCCCCCTGTCTCCCTCTCCTCCTCTCTCCCTCTCTCCCTCTCTCCTCATCCTCCTCTCATCGTCATCTCTCCCTCTCCTCCCCCTGTCTCCCTCTCCTCCTCTCTCCCTCACTCCCTCTCCTCCTCTCTCCCTCTCTCCCTGTCTTCCTCTCCTGCTCTCCCCCTCTCTCCCCCTCTCCTCCTCTCTTCCTTGCCTCCCTCTCTCCTCCTCTCTCCCTCTCTCCTCATCCTTTCTCCCTCTCATCTCTCCTCGTTCTCTCCCTCTTTTCCTCTCTCACTCCCTCCCTCTCTCCTCCTCTCTTCCTTGCCTCCCTTTCTCCTTCCTTCTCTCTCTGCCTCTCATCCTCTCTCCCTCTCTCACCCTCTCCCTCTCCTCCTCTTGTCTCTCTCTCCCCCCCTCCCCTCATCATCTCTCCCTTGCCTCCCTCTCTCCTTCTCTCTCTCTGCCTCTCATCCTGTCTCGCTCTCTCCCTCTCTCACCCTTTCCTCCTCTTGTCTCTCTCTCCCCCCTCTCCTCATCATCTCTCCCTCTCCTCCTGTCTTGCTCTCCTGGTCTCCCCCGCTCCTCATCCTCTCTCCCTCTCCTCCACCTCTCATCGTCATCTCTCCCTCTCCTCCCCCTGTCTCCCTCTCCTCCGCTCTCCTCCTCTCTCCTCCTCTCTTCCTTTCATCCTGTCTCCCACTCCTGCTCTCCCATTCTCCGCCAGGGCCGTGACCGACTCCGGCGGGGCCGATCCGAGGACCTCACTAAACCATCCAATCGGTAGTAGCGACGGGCGGTGTGTACAAAGGGCAGGGACTTAATCAACGCGAGCTTATGACCCGCGCTTACTGGGAATTCCTCGTTCATGGGAAATAATTGCAATCCCCAATCCCTATCACGAGTGGGGTTCAGCGGGTTACCCACGCCTCTCGGCGAAGGGTAGACACACGCTGATCCACTCAGTGTGGCGCGCGTGCAGCCCCGGACATCTAAGGGCATCACAGACCTGTTATTGCTCAATCTCGTGTGGCTGAACGCCACTTGTCCCTCTAAGAAGTTGGACGCCGACCGCACGGGGCCGCGTAACTAGTTAGCATGCCGGAGTCTCGTTCGTTATCGGAATTAACCAGACAAATCGCTCCACCAACTAAGAACGGCCATGCACCACCACCCACAGAATCGAGAAAGAGCTATCAATCTGTCAATCCTTTCCGTGTCCGGGCCGGGTGAGGTTTCCCGTGTTGAGTCAAATTAAGCCGCAGGCTCCACTCCTGGTGGTGTACAATACCACAATACATATTATACTTTAGTGTTTTTGTACATATACTTATTTTCCTTGTTTTGTTTAAGAGACACTTGACTCTGTGTATGCCAGGGTTAGGGTTATCAACCCTCACTTGCTAGGATTGGTTTAAGGATGGCATTAATACAGGCTGACAGATGAAGGCCATTTCAGGCTCATTATAGAGAAATGATGGGGCTGTCTACCATACAGTAAATATGACACTATCTGTCAGATTATGAGGAGCCAGGCTTTTCTGAAACAGGCTATCTGGAATCAGTGTACAGCTCTGAGGGCAGCCTTTAAATTAAAGTATGAATGCCTCTAATCAAATAACACTGGCCAGACAAAACTGGCTGGTATTATGTCTGATTAGACATTTACGTTTTTCAAGAACTTCATCTCAAGTGCTGAAGTTCTCAGATTATGTATATTGTCCAAACTCAGACATGAGACGACTATCTTGCAGAATTTGAGCTGCCAGATTGGTATCTGATGAAAATGTAATACATTTTGGAAAGAGCAGATTCAACCCTTTAATTTGAAATACAGCACCTCTGAATTTATAAGGTTAAGCAGACATATTCAAAGAGAATATCCTACCATTCCTTTAAATAATCTCACTGTTAGGGGAAAATAGATGAATATTAATGCTACCTACACAGCATCTGTAAACTCCAAACATCCAAATCTGTATCCAGGGTCTGATCCAAGAAGGTGGACATGTTGTTTGCCTATTGCCATAAATATGATTTAAGCATCTGAGGCTAATTATGTGCCCTCTGTGTTTCATAGGCTGCAGAATACGTTTCAGACAAAGGCAGAGATGAAGGCCATTTCAGGCTTAATGTACAGCCACCTGTCACTGTGGGCTATTAAAAAACGGCAATGCATACATAGAAGATGAAGTTTTAACCTTCCATTTGAGATAGGAAATAGCTGTGCAGCTGCAATCGGTTGATCTGGAAAGGTCAGAGTTCAAAGCTATTTTTAAGTTATTGCAAAACAATTAAAAACAATGGTATTATCTCAGGACCTGCTGTATTTGGGGACATGTGAAAGGATCCATTGCAAACCTCAAATCATAAGCTTTCATATTATGTATCACTTGCTAGGATTGGTTTAAGGATGGGATTAATACAGGCTGACAGATGAAGGCCATTTCAGGCTCATTCTAGAGAAATGATGGGGCTGTCTACCATACAGTAAATATGACACTATCTGTCAGATTATGAGGAGCCAGGCTTTTCTGAAACAGGCTATCTGGCATCAGTGTACAACTCTGAAGGAAGCCTTTAATTTGAAGTATGAATGCCTCTAATCAAATCACACTGGCCAGACAAAACTGGCTGGTATTATGTCTGATTAGACATTTACGTTTTTCAAGATCTTCATCTCAAGTGCTGAAGTTCTCAGATTATGTAGATTGGCCAAACTCAGACATGAGACGACTATTTTGCAGAATTTGAGCTGCCAGATTGGTACATGATGAAAATGTAATACATTTTGGAAAGAGGAGATCCAACCCTTTAATTTGAAATACAGCACCTCTGAATTGATAAGGTTAAGAAGACATATTCAAAGAGAATATCCCATCATTCCTATAAATAATCTCACTTTTAGGGGCAAATAGATGAATATTAATGCTACCTACACAGCATCTGTAAACTCCAAACATCCAAATCTGTATCCAGAGTCTGATCCAAGAAGGTGGTCATCTTGTTTGCCTATTGCCATAAATATGATTTAAGCATCTGAGGCTAATTATGTGCCCTCTGTGTTTGATATGGCATGTGTGTCTTCACCTGCGTATATTTACACCTTCTCCACCAGATCAAGTATTAAACACAGGTATAGTTTAAGACAAGTTTTGAATTACAGCTGGATCATTGGGTTCCACTGTCAAAACTCTGTCACTTAGATATATGTGACAGTAATTCATATGCAAATAGGGTCATTAAAGGCTGCAGAGCAAGTTCCAGTCAAGGCAGAAATGAAGGCCATTTCAGGCTTAATGTACAGTCACCTTTAGCAGTCACTTTGGGCTATTAAAAAAGGCAATGAAGTTTCAACCTTCCATTTGGGATATGAAATACCTGTGCAGCTGCAATTGGTTGATCTGGAAAGGTCAGAGTTCCAAGATATTTTTAAGGCATTTCTAAACAGGTAAAAACAATAATAACAATAATAATAAATATGACACTCTCTGTCAGATTATGAGGAGCCAGGCTTTTTTGAAACAGGCTAGCTGGCATCAGTGTACAGCTCTGAGGGCAGCCTTTAAATTAAAGTATGAATGCCTCTAATCAAATAACACTGGCCAGACAAAACTGGGTGGTATTATGTCTGATTAGACATTTACGTTTTTCAAGAACTTCATCTCAAGTGCTGAAGTTCTCAGATTATGTAGATTGGCCAAACTCAGACATGAGACAACTATCTTGCAGAATTTGAGCTGCCAGATTGGTATATGATGAAAATGTAATACATTTTGGAAAGAGGAGATTCAACCCTTTAATTTGAAATACAGTACCTCTGAATTTATAAGGTTAAGCAGACATATTCAAAGAGAATATCCTACCATTCCTTTAAATAATCTCACTGTTAGGGGCAAATAGATGAATATTAATGCTACCTACACAGCATATGTAAACTCCAAACATCCAAATCTGTATCCAGAGTCTGATCCAAGAAGGTGGTCATCTTGTTTGCCTATTGCCATAAATATGATTTAAGCATCTGAGTCTAATTATGTGCCCTCTGTGTTTGATATGGCATGTGTGTCTTCACCTGCGTATATTTACACCTCCACCAGATCAAGTATTAAACACAGGTATAGTTTAAGACAAGTTTTGAATTACAGCTGGATCATTGGGTTCCACTGTCAAAACTCTGTCACTTAGATATATGTGACAGTAATTCATATGCAAATAGGGTCATTACAGGCTGCAGAGCAAGTTTCAGTCAAGGCAGAAATGAAGGCCATTTCAGGCTTAATGTACAGTCACCTTTAGCAGTCACTTTGGGCTATTAAAAAAGGCAATGAAGTTTCAACCTTACATTTGGGATAGGAAATACCTGTGCAGCTGCAATTGGTTGATCTGGAAAGGTCAGAGTTCCAAGATATTTTTAAGGCATTTCTAAACAGGTAAAAACAATAATAACAAAAATAATAAATATGACACTCTCTGTCAGATTATGAGGAGCCAGGCTTTTTTGAAACAGGCTATCTGGCATCAGTGTACAGCTCTGAGGGCAGCCTTTAAATTAAAGTATGAATGCCTCTAATCAAATAACACTGGCCAGACAAAACTGGCTGGTATTATGTCTGATTAGACATTTACGTTTTTCAAGAACTTCATCTCAAGTGCTGAAGTTCTCAGATTATGTAGATTGGCCAAACTCAGACATGAGACTACTATCTTGCAGAATTTGAGCTGCCAGATTGGTATATGATGAAAATGTAATACATTTTGGAAAGAGGAGATTCAACCCTTTAATTTGAAATACAGTACCTCTGAATTTAGAAGGTTAAGCAGACATATTCAAAGAGAATATCCTACCATTCCTTTAAATAATCTCACTGTTAGGGGCAAATAGATGAATATTAATGCTACCTACACAGCATCTGTAAACTCCAAACATCCAAATCTGTATCCAGAGTCTGATCCAAGAAGGTGGTCATCTTGTTTGCCTATTGCCATAAATATGATTTAAGCATCTGAGTCTAATTATGTGCCCTCTGTGTTTGATATGGCATGTGTGTCTTCACCTGCGTATATTGACACCTTCTCCACCAGATCAAGTATTAAACACAGGTATAGTTTAAGACAAGTTTTGAATTACAGCTGGATCATTGGGTTCCACTGTCAAAACTCTGTCACTTAGATATATGTGACAGTAATTCATATGCAAATAGGGTCATTACAGGCTGCAGAGCAAGTTTCAGTCAAGGCAGAAATGAAGGCCATTTCAGGCTTAATGTACAGTCTCCTTTAGCAGTCACTTTGGGCTATTAAAAAAGGCAATGAAGTTTCAACCTTACATTTGGGATAGGAAATACCTGTGCAGCTGCAATTGGTTGATCTGGAAAGGTCAGAGTTCCAAGATATTTTTAAGGCATTTCTAAACAGGTAAAAACAATAATAACAAAAATAATAAATATGACACTCTCTGTCAGATTATGAGGAGCCAGGCTTTTTTGAAACAGGCTATCTGGCATCAGTGTACAGCTCTGAGGGCAGCCTTTAAATTAAAGTATGAATGCCTCTAATCAAATAACACTGGCCAGACAAAACTGGCTGGTATTATGTCTGATTAGACATTTACGTTTTTCAAGAACTTCATCTCAAGTGCTGAAGTTCTCAGATTATGTAGATTGGCCAAACTCAGACATGAGACGACTATCTTGCAGAATTTGAGCTGCCAGATTGGTATATGATGAAAATGTAATACATTTTGGAAAGAGGAGATTCAACCCTTTAATTTGAAATACAGTACCTCTGAATTTATAAGGTTAAGCAGACATATTCAAAGAGAATATCCTACCATTCCTTTAAATAATCTCACTGTTAGGGGCAAATAGATGAATATTAATGCTACCCACACAGCATCTGTAAACTCCAAACATCCAAATCTGTATCCAGAGTCTGATCCAAGAAGGTGGTCATCTTGTTTGCCTATTGCCATAAATATGATTTAAGCATCTGAGTCTAATTATGTGCCCTCTGTGTTTGATATGGCATGTGTGTCTTCACCTGCGTATATTGACACCTTCTCCACCAGATCAAGTATTAAACACAGGTATAGTTTAAGACAAGTTTTGAATTACAGCTGGATCATTGGGTTCCACTGTCAAAACTCTGTCACTTAGATATATGTGACAGTAATTCATATGCAAATAGGGTCATTACAGGCTGCAGAGCAAGGTTCAGTCAAGGCAGAAATGAAGGCCATTGGCTTTTTTGAAACAGGCTATCTGGCATCAGTGTACAGCTCTGAGAGCAGCCTTTAAATTAAAGTATGAATGCCTCTAATCAAATAACACTGGCCAGACAAAACTGGCTGGTAATATGTCTGATTAGACATTTACGTTTTTCAAGAACTTCATCTCAAGTGCTGAAGTTCTCAGATTATGTAGATTGTCCAAACTCAGACATGAGACGACCATCTTGCAGAATTTGAGCTGCCAGATTGGTATATGGTGAAAATGTAATACATTTTGGAAAGAGGAGATTCAACCCTTTAATTTGAAATACAGTACCTCTGAATTTATAAGGTTAAGCAGACATATTCAAAGAGAATATCCTACCATTCCTTTAAATAATCTCACTGTTAGGGGCAAATAGATGAATATTAATGCTACCCACACAGCATCTGTAAACTCCAAACATCCAAATCTGTATCCAGAGTCTGATCCAAGAAGGTGGTCATCTTGTTTGCCTATTGCCATAAATATGATTTAAGCATCTGAGTCTAATTATGTGCCCTCTGTGTTTGATATGGCATGTGTGTCTTCACCTGCGTATATTGACACCTTCTCCACCAGATCAAGTATTAAACACAGGTATAGTTTAAGACAAGTTTTGAATTACAGCTGGATCATTGGGTTCCACTGTCAAAACTCTGTCACTTAGATATATGTGACAGTAATTCATATGCAAATAGGGTCATTACAGGCTGCAGAGCAAGGTTCAGTCAAGGCAGAAATGAAGGCCATTGGCTTTTTTGAAACAGGCTATCTGGCATCAGTGTACAGCTCTGAGAGCAGCCTTTAAATTAAAGTATGAATGCCTCTAATCAAATAACACTGGCCAGACAAAACTGGCTGGTAATATGTCTGATTAGACATTTACGTTTTTCAAGAACTTCATCTCAAGTGCTGAAGTTCTCAGATTATGTAGATTGTCCAAACTCAGACATGAGACGACCATCTTGCAGAATTTGAGCTGCCAGATTGGTATATGGTGAAAATGTAATACATTTTGGAAAGAGGAGATTCAACGCTTTAATTTGAAATACAGTACCTCTGAATTTATAAGGTTAAGCAGACATATTCAAAGAGAATATCCTACCATTCCTTTAAATAATCTCACTGTTAGGGGCAAATAGATGAATATTAATGCTACCTACACAGCATCTGTAAACTCCAAACATCCAAATCTGTATCAAGAGTCTGATCCAAGAAGGTGGTCATCTTGTTTGCCTATTGCCATAAATATGTTTTGAGCATCTGAGGCTAATTATTTGCCCTCTGTGTTTGATATGGCATGTGTGTCTTCACCTGCATATATTTACACCTTCTCCACCAGATCAAGTATTAAACACAGGTATAGTTTAAGACAAGTTTTGAATTACAGCTGGATCATTGGGTTCCACTGTCAAAACTCTGTCACTTAGATATATGTGACAGTAATTCATATGCGAATAGGGTCATTACAGGGTCAAAATGTCTAATGGTCGAAATGTTTCATGTCGACCTCTAGACATTTGAAGAGGATGTAGGGTAGCTTCCCATGCACCCAGAGGCTCCAAATTCACATGAGCCATTCATCAATACTGAAGCACTGTGTTTGTAAAGTTTGGGCTGTGTTTGACAATCTGTTCAGACGTTATGATACTTTTCATACCGAAATAAAGTTTGACCTTTCAGCTGAGGTGCTGCTGAGGTTATGTGAACCTTGCAAACTCAAGTAAAGAAAGGTATAAATAAAAGAGGAAGGTTATCTAAGAAACCTACAATCATTGTCATACTTACACAGTTACATCAACTGAAACATTTCAATATGCATCCAGGGAGTTAAATTAGTTACAGATCTGTATAACAATTAAAAGATTGAAAGATCCAGTGGTATTCTGGAGGTGAGGCTGATGGGCTTTCACACTTCACAATTAAACACAGTTTGGCCACTAAATAAGTCATGTTTCCTTTATTGAATCTATATAGTTTTAGTTGTTAATGTAATGTCTGTTTAGAGGATATCCCCTCCTGGCATGCATCAAGTGTGTGTGGATAACATCCCCCCATTGGAGTAAGTGTGTGTGTCTGTGTGTATGTGTTGAGCTTCTACCTGTGGTCACCCTATTTGCATATCAATGACTTTAGCAGTATGCTCAGAGGCAGAGTGTGACAGTCAGCTTCAATCAGCCCAAGGAGAGAGTTGTGACCACACCACATGTGCATTGTAAGTTTTAGTTTTAATTCCTTAGCATTTAAAATAGTAACATATAAACTACAAGTTGCTGCATAGATAATTACTCACTAATGTAATCTTTTAAACCTTCTGTCAGTGCAACACAGTCACGGGTTAAACTGCCTCAGTTATTCATAACTTTTTTGGCTTGTGATGAATTGATGATTTCTTTTGTTTCACAGACCAAAATAGAAACACAAAAGAAAGAAGTAAGTGTTTATTTTATTGTAAGATTTCTTGTATTAATTTATCAAAGGCAGGTGACTATTAAAGCTGAGTGTTTCAGTTAACATTCTGACAATCATTAATCATTTGTGTCAAGTCAAGGTCTGTGCATCTTTTTTTCAGTGCATTGCTGTGCAGCCAAAAATATGTATCACCCTCCCCCCCCACCTCCTCCTCCGCCTCCTCCTCCTCCTCCACCTTCACCAAACTTGGTAAGACTAATGTTGAAGTTTGATTTGGTCTATGCAGACTTTAAAAGTCATTCTTAACTATGTGTCTTTCATGTTTCAGGATGAGGGAAAAAGGAAGAAGAAGAAAAAGATAAAAAAGAAAAATGAGAGGAAAAGAGGGACCAATTGGAAGACGTGGGAGGAATACTACCCGACCCTTCAATTCATTGATGAGGAGGGAGACAGTGAATTAGAGGATTAGGGGGGGGGGGGGGGTTCAGTTTTCAATGTTATATTATTTCTCATCTTTTTTAAATAAAGCTCAACTTTTTCATGATCTATTAGTCTGTTTTTTTCTTTCTATTTATATGCTTCTACACCATGCATGCCCTGATGTCATTTTGCAAGCAACAACAGCAAGTTACATTGAAAACAGTCAACTCTGCACTATGATTAGCTGCTGTACAAATTGTTTAATCACAGAAAAGAGACACAATCAGAAACACTAAACGATGTACAACAGAATCCCTCATTTAAGTCATAAGTGTTGCTAATCACTATGTCCATCAAAACATTACCAAATCAATTCAAGTGACTTGCCTTTCACAGCTAGAGAAGTCATGTCGACCTCTAGACATTTGAAGAGGATTCAGGATAGCTTCCCATGCACCCAGAGGCTCCAAATTCACATGAGCCATTCATCAATACGAAAGGACTGTGTGTGGAAAGTTTGGGCTGTGTGAGACAATCTGTTCAGACTTTATGATACTTTTCATACCGAAATACAGTTTGACCTTTCAGCTGAGGTGCTGAAACTCAAGTAAAGAAAGGTATAAATAACAGAGGAAGGTTAGCTAAGAAACCTACAATCATTGTCAAACTTACACAGTTACATCAACTGAGGCATTTTAATATGCATCTAGGCAGTTAAATTAGTTTCAGCTCTGTATCACAATTAAAAGATTGAAAGATCCAGTGTTATTCTGGAGGTGAGGCTGATGGGCCTGGAGTTCCAGACTGAACTGAACTGAAGGAATGATACCTTTACATCAACCAAGGGACTACAAATTCATGTGAGCTATTCACCAATAATAAAGGAATGTATTTGGAAAGTGTGGGAACTCTGGCACAAAGTACTGACGTGATATGATAGTTTTCACAGTTCACAATTTAACACAGTTTGGCCACCTCTTGACCTAAAGAAGTCATGTCGACCTCTAGACATTTGAAGAGGATTTAGGATAGCTTCCCATGCACCCAGAGGCTCCAAATTCACATGAGCCATTCATCAATACTAAAGGACTGTGTGTGGAAAGTTTGGGCTGTGTGAGACAATCTGTTCAGACTTTATGATACTTTTCATACCGAAATACAGTTTGACCTTTCAGCTGAGGTGCTGAAACTCAAGTAAAGAAAGGTATAAATAACAGAGGAAGGTTAATTAAGAAACCTACAATCATTGTCATACTTACACAGTTACATCAACTGAGGCATTTTAATATGCATCTAGGGAGTTAAATTAGTTACAGCTCTGTATCACAATTAAAAGGTTGAAAGATCCAGTGGTATTCTGGAGGTGAGGCTGATGGGCCTGGAGTTCCAGACTTTCAATGCACCCAGGACCACCAGAGTTATGTAAGCTGTTCCACAATATAGAGATCATGTGTGTACAACATTTGAGGAAAGACAGGTATTGTTTATGTCAAGTTTTGAATGACAGCTGGACAACTGTACTGTAACATTCAGTGTAATTCCCTATGCCACTGAGCTATTTGTGAAAGTCATTCTCATGCAAATAGGCTCCTTACATGCTGCTGGATATTAAGCTTCACACTAAAGCAAGAACAAACTGCATGGGGGAGAGACAAACAGAAAAGAGACACAATCATAAACATTAAACAATGTACAACAGCATCCCTCATTTAAGTCATAAGTGTTGCTAATCACTATGTCCATTAAAACATTACCGAATCAATTCAAGTGACTTGCCTTTCACAGCTAGAGAAATCTAGCCTCTTGACCTAAAGAAGTCATGTCGACCTCTAGACATTTGAAGAGGATTCAGGATAGCTTCCCATGCACCCAGAGGCTCCAAATTCACATGAGCCATTCATCAATACTAAAGGACTGTGTGTGGAAAGTTTGGGCTGTGTGAGACAATCTGTTCAGACTTTATGATACTTTTCATACCGAAATACAGTTTGACCTTTCAGCTGAGGTGCTGAAACTCAAGTAAAGAAAGGTATAAATAACAGAGGAAGGTTAATTAAGAAACCTACAATCATTGTCATACTTACACAGTTACATCAACTGAGGCATTTTAATATGCATCTAGGGAGTTAAATTAGTTACAGCTCTGTATCACAATTAAAAGGTTGAAAGATCCAGTGGTATTCTGGAGGTGAGGCTGATGGGCCTGGAGTTCCAGACTTTCAATGCACCCAGGACCACCAGAGTTATGTAAGCTGTTCCACAATATAGAGATCATGTGTGTACAACATTTGAGGAAAGACAGGTATTGTTTATGTCAAGTTTTGAATGACAGCTGGACAACTGTACTGTAACATTCAGTGTAATTCCCTATGCCACTGAGCTATTTGTGAAAGTCATTCTCATGCAAATAGGCTCCTTACATGCTGCTGGATATTAAGCTTCACACTAAAGCAAGAACAAACTGCATGGGGGAGAGACAAACAGAAAAGAGACACAATCATAAACATTAAACAATGTACAACAGCATCCCTCATTTAAGTCATAAGTGTTGCTAATCACTATGTCCATTAAAACATTACCGAATCAATTCAAGTGACTTGCCTTTCACAGCTAGAGAAATCTAGCCTCTTGACCTAAAGAAGTCATGTCGACCTCTAGACATTTGAAGAGGATTCAGGATAGCTTCCCATGCACCCAGAGGCTCCAAATTCACATGAGCCATTCATCAATACTAAAGGACTGTGTGTGGAAAGTTTGGGCTGTGTGAGACAATCTGTTCAGACTTTATGATACTTTTCATACCGAAATACAGTTTGACCTTTCAGCTGAGGTGCTGAAACTCAAGTAAAGAAAGGTATAAATAACAGAGGAAGGTTAGCTAAGAAACCTACAATCATTGTCATACTTACACAGTTACATCAACTGAGGCATTTTAATATGCATCTAGGGAGTTAAATTAGTTACAGCTCTGTATCACAATTAAAAGGTTGAAAGATCCAGTGGTATTCTGGAGGTGAGGCTGATGGGCCTGGAGTTCCAGACTTTCAATGCACCCAGGACCACCAGAGTTATGTAAGCTGTTCCACAATATAGAGATCATGTGTGTACAACATTTGAGGAAAGACAGGTATTGTTTATGTCAAGTTTTGAATGACAGCTGGACAACTGTACTGTAACATTCAGTGTATTTCTCTATGCCACTGAGCTAGCTGTGAAAGTCATTCTCATGCAAATAGGCTCCTTACAGGCTACTGGATATTAAGCTTCACACTAAAGCAAGAACAAACTGCATGGGGGAGAGACAAACAGAAAAGAGACACAATCATAAACATTAAACAATGTACAACAGCATCCCTCATTTAAGTCATAAGTGTTGCTAATCACTATGTCCATTAAAACATTACCGATTCAATTCAAGTGACTTGCCTTTCACAGCTAGAGAAATCTAGCCTCTTGACCTAAAGAAGTCATGTCGACCTCTAGACATTTGAAGAGGATTCAGGATAGCTTCCCATGCACCCAGAGGCTCCAAATTCACATGAGCCATTCATCAATACTAAAGGACTGTGTGTGGAAAGTTTGGGCTGTGTGAGACAATCTGTTCAGACTTTATGATACTTTTCATACCGAAATACAGTTTGACCTTTCAGCTGAGGTGCTGAAACTCAAGTAAAGAAAGGTAAAAATATCAGAGGAAGGTTAGCTAAGAAACCTACAATCATTGTCATACTTACACAGTTACATCAACTGAGGCATTTTAATATGCATCTAGGGAGTTAAATTAGTTACAGCTCTGTATCACAATTAAAAGGTTGAAAGATCCAGTGGTATTCTGGAGGTGAGGCTGATGGGCCTGGAGTTCCAGACTGAACTGAACTGAAGGAATGATACCTTTACATCAACCAAGGGACTACAAATTAATGTGAGCTATTCACCAATAATAAAGGAATGTATTTGGAAAGTGTGGGAACTCTGGCACAAAGTACTGACGCGATATGATAGTTTTCACAGTTCACAATTTAACACAGTTTGGCCACCTCTTGACCTCAAGAAGTCATGTCGACCTCTAGACATTTGAAGAGGATTTAGGATAGCTTCCCATGCACCCAGAGGCTCCAAATTCACATGAGCCATTCATCAATACTACAGGACTGTGTGTGGTAAGTTTGGGCTGTGTGAGACAATCTGTTCAGACTTTATGATACTTTTCATACCGAAATACAGTTTGACCTTTCAGCTGAGGTGCTGAATCTCAAGTAAAGAAAGGTATAAATAACAGAGGAAGGTTAGCTAAGAAACCTACAATCATTGTCATACTTACACAGTTACATCAACTGAGGCATTTTAATATGCATCTAGGGAGTTAAATTAGTTACAGCTCTGTATCACAATTAAAAGGTTGAAAGATCCAGTGGTATTCTGGAGGTGAGGCTGATGGGCCTGGAGTTCCAGACTTTCAATGCACCCAGGACCACCAGAGTTATGTAAGCTGTTCCACAATATAGAGATCATGTGTGTACAACATTTGAGGAAAGACAGGTATTGTTTATGTCAAGTTTTGAATGACAGCTGGACAACTGTACTGTAACATTCAGTGTATTTCTCTATGCCACTGAGCTAGCTGTGAAAGTCATTCTCATGCAAATAGGCTCCTTACAGGCTACTGGATATTAAGCTTCACACTAAAGCAAGAACAAACTGCATGGGGGAGAGACAAACAGAAAAGAGACACAATCATAAACATTAAACAATGTACAACAGCATCCCTCATTTAAGTCATAAGTGTTGCTAATCACTATGTCCATTAAAACATTACCGATTCAATTCAAGTGACTTGCCTTTCACAGCTAGAGAAATCTAGCCTCTTGACCTAAAGAAGTCATGTCGACCTCTAGACATTTGAAGAGGATTCAGGATAGCTTCCCATGCACCCAGAGGCTCCAAATTCACATGAGCCATTCATCAATACTAAAGGACTGTGTGTGGAGAGTTTGGGCTGTGTGAGACAATCTGTTCAGACTTTATGATACTTTTCATACCGAAATACAGTTTGACCTTTCAGCTGAGGTGCTGAAACTCAAGTAAAGAAAGGTATAAATAACAGAGGAAGGTTAGCTAAGAAACCTACAATCATTGTCATACTTACACAGTTACATCAACTGAGGCATTTTAATATGCATCTAGGGAGTTAAATTAGTTACAGCTCTGTATCACAATTAAAGGGTTGAAAGATCCAGTGGTATTCTGGAGGTGAGGCTGATGGGCCTGGAGTTCCAGACTGAACTGAACTGAAGGAATGATACCTTTACATCAACCAAGGGACTACAAATTCATGTGAGCTATTCACCAATAATAAAGGAATGTATTTGGAAAGTGTGGGAACTCTGGCACAAAGTACTGACACGATATGATAGTTTTCACAGTTCACAATTTAACACAGTTTGGCCACCTCTTGACCTAAAGAAGTCATGTCGACCTCTAGACATTTGAAGAGGATTTAGGATAGCTTCCCATGCACCCAGAGGCTCCAAATTCACATGAGCCATTCATCAATACTAAAGGACTGTGTGTGGTAAGTTTGGGCTGTGTGAGACAATCTGTTCAGACTTTATGATACTTTTCATACCGAAATACAGTTTGACCTTTCAGCTGAGGTGCTGAAACTCAAGTAAAGAAAGGTATAAATAACAGAGGAAGGTTAGCTAAGAAACCTACAATCATTGTCATACTTACACAGTTACATCAACTGAGGCATTTTAATATGCATCTAGGGAGTTAAATTAGTTACAGCTCTGTATCACAATTAAAAGGTTGAAAGATCCAGTGGTATTCTGGAGGTGAGGCTGATGGGCCTGGAGTTCCAGACTTTCAATGCACCCAGGACCACCAGAGTTATGTAAGCTGTTCCACAATATAGAGATCATGTGTGTACAACATTTGAGGAAAGACAGGTATTGTTTATGTCAAGTTTTGAATGACAGCTGGACAACTGTACTGTAACATTCAGTGTATTTCTCTCTGCCACTGAGCTAGCTGTGAAAGTCATTCTCATGCAAATAGGCTCCTTACAGGCTACTGGATATTAAGCTTCACACTAAAGCAAGAACAAACTGCATGGGGGAGAGACAAACAGAAAAGAGACACAATCATAAACATTAAACAATGTACAACAGCATCCCTCATTTAAGTCATAAGTGTTGCTAATCACTATGTCCATTAAAACATTACCGATTCAATTCAAGTGACTTGCCTTTCACAGCTAGAGAAATCTAGCCTCTTGACCTAAAGAAGTCATGTCGACCTCTAGACATTTGAAGAGGATTCAGGATAGCTTCCCATGCACCCAGAGGCTCCAAATTCACATGAGCCATTCATCAATACTAAAGGACTGTGTGTGGAAAGTTTGGGCTGTGTGAGACAATCTTTTCAGACTTTATGATACTTTTCATACCGAAATACAGTTTGACCTTTCAGCTGAGGTGCTGAAACTCAAGTAAAGAAAGGTATAAATAACAGAGGAAGGTTAGCTAAGAAACCTATAATCATTGTCATACTTACACAGTTACATCAACTGAGGCATTTTAATATGCATCTAGGGAGTTAAATTAGTTACAGCTCTGTATCACAATTAAAAGGTTGAAAGATCCAGTGGTATTCTGGAGGTGAGGCTGATGGGCCTGGAGTTCCAGACTTTCAATGCACCCAGGACCACCAGAGTTATGTAAGCTGTTCCACAATATAGAGATCATGTGTGTACAACATTTGAGGAAAGACAGGTATTGTTTATGTCAAGTTTTGAATGACAGCTGGACAACTGTACTGTAACATTCAGTGTATTTCTCTCTGCCACTGAGCTAGCTGTGAAAGTCATTCTCATGCAAATAGGCTCCTTACAGGCTACTGGATATTAAGCTTCACACTAAAGCAAGAACAAACTGCATGGGGGAGAGACAAACAGAAAAGAGACACAATCATAAACATTAAACAATGTACAACAGCATCCCTCATTTAAGTCATAAGTGTTGCTAATCACTATGTCCATTAAAACATTACCGATTCAATTCAAGTGACTTGCCTTTCACAGCTAGAGAAATCTAGCCTCTTGACCTAAAGAAGTCATGTCGACCTCTAGACATTTGAAGAGGATTCAGGATAGCTTCCCATGCACCCAGAGGCTCCAAATTCACATGAGCCATTCATCAATACTAAAGGACTGTGTGTGGAAAGTTTGGGCTGTGTGAGACAATCTTTTCAGACTTTATGATACTTTTCATACCGAAATACAGTTTGACCTTTCAGCTGAGGTGCTGAAACTCAAGTAAAGAAAGGTATAAATAACAGAGGAAGGTTAGCTAAGAAACCTACAATCATTGTCATACTTACACAGTTACATCAACTGAGGCATTTTAATATGCATCTAGGGAGTTAAATTAGTTACAGCTCTGTATCACAATTAAAAGGTTGAAAGATCCAGTGGTATTCTGGAGGTGAGGCTGATGGGCCTGGAGTTCCAGACTTTCAATGCACCCAGGACCACCAGAGTTATGTAAGCTGTTCCACAATATAGAGATCATGTGTGTACAACATTTGAGGAAAGACAGGTATTGTTTATGTCAAGTTTTGAATGACAGCTGGACAACTGTACTGTAACATTCAGTGTAATTCCCTATGCCACTGAGCTAGCTGTGAAAGTCATTCTCATGCAAATAGGCTCCTTTCATGCTGCTGGATATTAAGCTTCAGACTAAAGCACACACACACACACACACACACACACACACACACACACACTGCATGTGGGGGAAGGTGGCATCACAGTAAAGGTTGGGCCTTTATGGTGCTGGAGCATCCCCTAGTGGCTAAGAGGCGATGCGGTACAGTGTCAATCTACAATTAATACAATTCATTCAAAACATATGGAAAAAAAGTAAAAATAAATCATGAACTTTGACTTCTGGCATGTGTGTACCCAATTTGGAGTCTGTGGGACAAGTCTTTGAGAACTTATTAATAATATTTCACACACTACTCACATAGTCACACACTCACTCTCACACACACACTGCAATGGGGGGGAGTTGGCATTATTTGAGAACTTAATAATATTTCTCTCACACACACACACACACACACACACACACACACACACACACACACACACACACACACACACACACACACACACACACACACACACACACACACACACACACACACACTCACACTCACCCCCCCCCCGCCCCCCCAAAGGGTGGGTCTTTATGGTGCTGGAGCATCCTCTAGTGGCTAAGAGGCAATGCTGTACAGTGTCAATCTACAATTTATTTAAAACAATTAAAAAAGTCCCCCAAAACTCAAAATTAGCAATAAAAAATACAGACAAAGTACAGTTGCAATGATGAACTTTGACCTCTGACAATGCCCCCATGTCCAGGCAATTGGCAGGTGAAGGGTTAAAAATAAAAATATTCCATGCACGTATTCAGGCAAAAAAAACCCTCAAATATTGGTAAGGTACTATTATTTTGAATTTTCAATTTTTCCATTCACTCATCTGCACAGCAATAAATTATGTCTAAGTTTTTGGACCGGAGAAGGGGAAATTGCAGAAGCAGTAACAGCTTTACTGCTTCTGCATTTTCCCCTTCTCCGGTCCAAAAAATTAAAAAAGTTTTTGACCGGAGAAGGGGAAAATGCAGAAGCAGTAAAGGTGTTACTGCTTCTGCATTTTCCCCTTCTCCGGTCCAAAAACTTAGACATAATTTATTGCTGTGCAGATGAGCTGAATGGAAAAATTGAAAATTCAAATTAATAGTGCCTTCCATTATTTTTGGAAGCTTTAGTGATTGACAGATACTGTACTGGCCTCGGCGAAGCCCCTCCCCTCACCGTCGCAAATCTTCGCGTGCAGCTCCAAAGACGAAAAAGTGTGTAAATGTGAAAAATGTCCAAACTTATGACAGATATGAAAGCTTTAGATCAAGTGATGACAGAAAAAACCGAGGAAGAACTCCCAGGTCCTATGTATTAGCCGCAAGATGACCTTTGCATCTGAGCTGATGATTCAGGCCATTAATTCAGCATTTGAGCAGAAATTTCAGCAGAGGAGCTGGAAAGTCAAGCTCAACAGCTTCTGCATTTCCCCTTCCCCGGTCGAAAAACTTAGAAAAAAGTCAAAAAAGTTTTTGACCGGAGAAGGGGCAGAAGCGGTTACAGGTCAACCGCTTCTGCATCTCCCCCTTCTCCGGTGAGCGTCACTTTAGGGCCACTCTCCCAGCCACCACCATCACATATGTATATTGACGCGTCGAAGTGAACAGCAGAAGTATTGACATTTTTCCAAGTGTCGAAATTTTTCTAAGTGTCGATCCAGGGAAGGAGAGGGAGAAGCGGCGGGCCTCTCCCCGCCTACGGGGCACCCTCCCTGGGGTAATTTGGAGGGTGCTCCGGTGGGTCTTTCTCCACGGTTTTGGGCCGGATCTGGGCAGGGGAGAGCGGCGGGCCTCTCCCCGCCTACGGGGCACCCTCCCTGGGGTAAATTGGAGGGTGCTCCGGTGGGTCTTTCTCCACGGTTTTGGGCCGGATCTGGGCAGGGGTTAGCGGCGGGCCTCTCCCCGCCTACGGGGCACCCTCCCTGGGGTAATTTGGAGGGTGCTCCGGTGGGTCTTTCTCCACGATTTTGGGCCGGATTTGGGCAGGGGAGAGCGGCGGGCCTCTCCCCGCCTACGGGGCACCCTCCCTGGGGTAAATTGGAGGGTGCTCCGGTGGGTCTTTCTCCACGGTTTTGGGCCGGATCTGGGCAGGGGTTAGCGGCGGGCCTCTCCCCGCCTACGGGGCACCCTCCCTGGGGTAATTTGGAGGGTGCTCCGGTGGGTCTTTCTCCACGGTTTTGGGCCGGATTTGGGCAGGGGAGAGCGGCGGGCCTCTCCCCGCCTACGGGGCACCCTCCCTGGGGTAAATTGGAGGGTGCTCCGGTGGGTCTTTCTCCACGGTTTTGGACCGGATTTGGGCAGGGGTGAGCGGCGGGCCTCTCCACGCCTACGGGGCACCCTCCCTGGGGTAAATTGGAGGGTGCTCCGGTGGGTCTTTCTCCACGGTTTTGGGCCGGATCTGGGCAGGGGTTAGCGGCGGGCCTCTCCCCGCCTACGGGGCACCCTCCCTGGGGTAATTTGGAGGGTGCTCCGGTGGGTCTTTCTCCACGGTTTTGGGCCGGATTTGGGCAGGGGAGAGCGGCGGGCCTCTCCCCACCTACGGGGCACCCTCCCTGGGGTAATTTGGAGGGTGCTCCGGTGGGTCTTTCTCCACGGTTTTGGGCCGGATTTGGGCAGGGGAGAGCGGC